>JAKTTK010000152.1:0-209976 GCA_030581415.1 Waltiozyma mucosa
GGATTATGGCTTTGACCACCTCAAATTCACCATGTATTTCCTGTAAACAAATTTATTAATATATAAAATATAGCTTGATATTTTAACTGCAAAAGTATTCTGGCTAAGTTTAGCGATATACTCTATTAGTTGCATCATGAATCATGATTCATTAATATATATAAAAAACTTGAAAGATATATAAAAAACTATATCTTGCAGCTTTTTATGATTCATCAATCATAACATTTATGAGGTTATATATTCTTCAATTATTTCATAAGTTAATTATTGTAAGTGTCAATAAAATCTGTCTATCCAATATTAGATACTATAATAATATTATAAATCATAGCTGGAAAAGAATTATTGATTATAAAACTACTATAATCTGATAAATATGTCAATGTCCACCTTACAATCATCAAGATTGATCAAACTATATAATTATACTTCACAGCAATGTAGCGTGAAATTATATTATTATATATATATATTTACTGGACGTTGATGGATGATACTAATAACACTATATAGAAAAGTTGACAAGCTCCCGCCCCGATCGCCAGTTCGCGCTCAATATGGATCTTTTTTTATTGTACCAGTTTCAAAAAACTCGATTCATACTGCATCAATAAAAACATCTTCCACTATACTATTTGTATCACAGCTATATTGCAATAGTTATAAATAATTCAATTCTCTTCAACTCTGGCCCAAGCTTACAAGCTCATCAATGATTATTAAAGATTATATCGATATTAAACAATTTTGATCGCGGCTATGCCCCCTGAATTAGGATAAAATAATTTGGTGATTCTGTTTTTTCTTTTTGTTTCCTGTCATTTTCTACCGGTTTCTTTTGATTAATATTTTTGATTTTCTTTTCCTTCACCACGCGAATTTTTGCCTTCGAACTTCCAGCTCGAACTTTTAACTTTTTGAACCGAACAATTTAGTAGAAATAAGCCGAGATTAATAGAGAATTTCAAACATCTGATGATAATTTTGTTTTCTCTGGTTAATAGTTAGTAGTTAATAAAATTGTATTACTATGATTATAATATTTTGATAAAATTGATTGAAGTTATGAATATGATTAGTTATTTGAATTTGCCTTCCAAAAGCTAATATGTACTTTTTAATAATTTCTTTGTTTTTTTGCCTTGCTGCCTGTTGCCTGTTGCCAACTGCCTAGCAAAGGAACTTGGCTTGCCTAGGGGGGGGGTTCAAATCAAAACTAATCCCAGTACTGATCTTACCTAATACCTCTCTACCTAATATTATATATATATTATATATAGTCCCTAAAACGCTACGCCTTCCATCCTATTATTTAATCAGCTTTCGATATCAAATTATAAATTAATAATTATCAAAAAAATTAATTAAACTGGCTGACATATATTTCAGCCAGTATCAAAAAAAATAATATAATATTATTTACCCATAATTCGTTAAAAAGTTAAAAAAGAAAAATAACAGAAAATTAAAAAAATTACAAAAACATCAACTATTATTATTAATCTATCTAAGCAAAAGAAAATAAAATTATCAATACCATTATATTTAAATCTATACAATCTCCATATTATATTAGTTATATATATATAGTCGGTTTTCTTTAACTATTATTTTAGGGAAAAAAAAAAGAAACCGCATCGCATTTAAATCAACAACAACCCATAATTATTAAACAAAAAAAAATTTCAAATAATAAATCAATAATATTAATCAAATAGAATTTTCTAATTATAGATAAACTGATTATCAACAAAAGGAAATCCAAAAAAAAAGAAATTTAAAACTTGAAGTCATGAGGGATTCTGATTATAAGTTGATCTCTGCCAACAAGGCCTCAGTATCTATCACCACTTCAATGTATGATAGAAGAGCATTGGATACAACTTGTGATAGACCTTTAGTTAATTCTTTGAATCATTTAACCTTTTTAACATCTTCAAGTGCAAAAGTTCGAGAAACTCTATCAAATGATGGGGGATTAGAAAGGTTGGTTTGTATTTTACACGAATGTAAAAAGCAACGATTAACCCATTGTTTGAATTCGGATAAGACCATAAATCAAGAAAAGGAAGATGCTTTAATAGCATGGAAATGGACTTTAGCTTTCCAATGTTTAGTTCTGATTGGAACAAGAGGAACTGAAAAAATTAGAAAAAGAGTCGTTGAGGCTGGATTATTACCAATCATTGCCACCGTTTTAGATAATTATCTATTAATTACTAGAAATTTTGATTCTTCAAAAGATTCTCATTTAGATACAAATTTATTATCTTTATTGGTTAATTATATTCAAAATAATTCAACAAATTCAACTGAAAATTTGAATCTTTCATCTTTAGAATTGATAAATAATGATGTTAAAATTTTTTTAAATTCGAATAAAAATGTTCAAAAATATATACAACCTGGTAATAATTTTAATTTCAATTTTAATGATAAAGATGAGAATGATAATGATAATGATCAAATTATTGATAATTTTAATATCAATGAAGAAACTATTCAATCAAATCTGCATGATATTAACAATACAATTTCATCCCCAAGATTTTTTTTGAATGGAACATTGATACCTAAAGAAGATGATGTGATTTGGTCTTTACAATTATTAGCTTTTATATCCAAATATTCCACTTTAAAGGAAGAATTACAATTTACAAATTTAATAGATAAACTTTCTTTAAGATATCTATTAAAATCAACGGAATCTAATCTTTATAATAATTTCAATCCATTAGATAATGAAATCTCATCAATTTCTAATTTTAATCAATCGATTAAACTTGAAAAAAATCTTTATTTCCAATCAAATTTGAATGAAAATTCATTTGAACCTTCAAATTATATGATAAATGATGAAGAAATTAATCAATTACAATCAACATTCTCATCACAAGTTGGTCAATCATCTCAAGATTTAATTGAACCTTCAACTCAATTATCAGAATCCATATTGACTCAAAATAATAGTTCAGATGATATGATTGATGATGAAAATGAAAATGAAAATGAAACAGAAAATAGTCGTGAACATAAATCAACTAATGAAGAATCATCAACTTCATCATCTGTATATAATGAACCTAATGATCAACAACCGCAGCAATTAAATTTAAAACATTTCGATCAACAACCATCATCATCATCAACGATAACAACAACAGCAATATCATCGCCTTCATCATCTTCATCATCTTCTTCTTCATCTTCTTCACCATCATCGACACCTGCCACGCTTTTGAAATTAAAAGACAATGGAAATTTATCAAATCAACCTAAATGCTTCACTCGATCATTATTAAATTCAATTTTAAATTTCGAACAAAGTTGTAAATCTTCTAATAGAGATTGTCAAATTTTATCATTAGTTGGTTTAACTGTAAAATTAAATCATTTTTATTCAAAATTAAACATTGATAATAAATTAAATTGCATAAGGAAAACATTACAAGAAAAGGAGGCATATCTTAAAAAATGGAATTATAAAACTTATTTCCAAACTCATTCTAATCATAATGATTTAGATGTTTCAAATAATATTACTCATGATATAAATATTTTCCCCTTGGTGGAAAAATTCACCACAAAACTGATCAATTCAAATGATATGTGTTATTGGAGTGGTGTTATAATGAGAAATTCATGTAGGAAAGATGAATCCCGTGGTGGAGTTAGACAATGTGCATATTTCCAATGTGGGAAATGGGAAAATGTTCCTAGGCAATTTGCCAAATGTCGTCGGTGTAAAAGAACAAAATATTGTTCTAAAGAATGTCAATTAAAAGCTTGGAGTTATCATAAACATTGGTGTGTTGATTCATGTTCTAGTTCTACTACAGCATCATCATCTTCAGGTTCAAATACTCATCACCATCATAATAATCATAGTAATAATGAAATAAATGAACCACAACAGCATGATACAGGTTTACCCACTGCAACAACTCAATTGCCGGGGTTATGAACGAATAAACAAATGATTAAAAATGAACTATTAAAAGTTGAAAAAAAAAAATAAACGATACGAGAACGATACGATCAAGAGTATGGATTCTCTCTTCTCGTTTTGAAATATAATGAGAAAATGATAAAACATGAGATTAAATATTTATTTTAAAGTTATGATAATGGATAATGACACAATAAAACCTTAAAATTTGTACCAAATATAAATATCTATGCGTATACTACTATAGATATAGGCAATATAAAGCAAATAAACAACCAACCTAATTTATTCAACCTGAGGTTTCAAAAAGTGTAGATATCACCTTTAAATATTCTTCTATTTCTCTACAAAATTAACATATAAGTAATCAATACAATCTATTAATGCTAAAGGAATTTAGTAAGGCAAAAAAAAAAAATTCGAACAACAACACACGTCTAAATTTCAAATAATGATGATAATAACAATTATAAGATGGATTAAACCCCACTCTTTCTCTAGTGATTATTATAATGCTAATCTATAGGTATAAGCTTGGTTTAATAACCAAGAACTTTTTGTTCAATATTTTGACAGAATTTCATAGTTTGTTCCATAAATGTCAAAGTTAGAATAGTATGTGGTGCAACTCTTAATAATTGAGCAAAGAACCCTTTATAAAGAGCACCAACGCCTTCATATTTAATAATTTTTATAAAACAATCAACAGGTCCCGTATAATGATTGTTACCCTTTTGATTATAAACTCTTGTTAAGATAACATCACCTGGATTCATAACAATACCAACACCAATACCTGACATTGTACTTGATATTAGATGTAATTGTGGAGATGATGGATCAGAGATCAGATTATTATTAATAATGAAGCTTTTAGTAGCATTATAAATTGGTAATTGAACTGATGATCCCATACCTGTACGAATAATTGCAGCATCAACACCTTTAAAAAGCCCTAGAAATCCATTTTGACGATATATTTGTTTTAACCCATCTGCAACACTTTTATAATGAGTTTGATCACCAATTGCTATAGGTGAATAACTTTGCATTCTAGTTTTAATCAAAAATAATGGAGAACCCAAAATAGCACCTGCAATACCTGATAATGCACCCGCAGCAACATTTACTGGGATACTTTGAACTTTATGATAATCTTCAACATTTGGGAAAAATAGTTGGTTTAACAAATTTCTTGATGGTTCATATAAACCTAATCTACAACCATTTAAACAAACTTGATAGACATAAGCAGCCACAAGACCTTTTTGTAAACCTCTAATGCCTTCATTTGAATAAATTTTACCTAAAGCTTGAAGTGGGTTTTTGTATATTTTTTCATTGGCTTTACTCAATTCACCCTGAAGTTGCATTCTAGTTTTCACCAATTCAATCGGATTTGTAAAAGTGACGGCACCACATGCTGCAAGAGCACCTGCTACAAACCCACCAGCTGTACTGATTTTTTGAGATGCTGATTTCTCTTGAGTCATTTCCTCTTCTCCTCTATTTAACAAAGTATCCGGCACAAATATAGGTTTTCCAGGGATATTAAGTATATTAATTATATATTATAGGTGAAAAATTATTTAGTATGTATAATTATAGCTGCTCGATTCTCTCAGCTTTTTTTTTTTCTATCACCGGCACCTGCAAATGACATATTTTCTTTTTTTTGATTCAGCTGAGTGTGTCTCTTTCAGGCGCGAACAATTCTTCAGGTAATAATAAGCGAATGAGTTTATTCAACATTATGCAGAAATGTCTAGTACTACAATATCGACATCTAAAAGATTAAAATTCGTTGATGATAATGAATTTACAATTTAATTGAGACATTCTGTTGTCAGATAATCGATGAATTTTCTTTTTTTTTATATACTATATATGATTCAAAAATTCATAGCTAATCAACCCAGATCTCTTTACCATTTTCTTCCATGAATTGACCTAACTTTGCGACATTTGAGTCCCATTCTACCAATCTTTCTTTCATATTTTCTATTTGTGTGGTATTAACAATTCTAGGTTGAACCCAATTTATGGTAATAGTTTGTTCAACTTGGTCAATGGATCCTTTTAATAACCCTAGACTCAACGCTTTCATAACCAAATGTTCAACTTCATTGAGTGATAATCTAGTAGCGATGGAAACATCTTTGAATGAAATAGTCCTGATCGATTTTGAGAAAACAAGTTCGACTAAAGTCATCAAACAAATTTTTTGTCTCAAAAATGGTTCTGATTCTTTTAATATGGTTGATTTTGATAAATTCGATAACAATTCTGAAAACTTATTCAAATCACCAGAGTTTAAAGAATTCAATAATTTTATTAACCATTCATGTTCTGTTGATTGTAAAGTTTGTAATATTGGGTGTGTCAATAATTCACCAAAATTATAAATTTTATCGGCTAATAATGCACTAACACTCAATTCATATGCCAATTTTTGTTGTTCGTATGTCTCTAATTCATCTAACTCAATGGTGGATAAGAATAATAAAGCTTGATAATAAAAGTTATTATAATCATGTTTGGTTTTATAATATTCAGCATTAGTTGAAAAATATGATTGATTTAATTTCAAATCAACTGAATCAATTTTCTCTAACTTAGAATCGATTTCATCAAGAATTTCCTTTGACTCTACATCATCTCCAGCTCTTAATTTATTTCTGGCAATTTCAATTTGAATGAACAATAAAGCTTGGCTTTTGTCAATGTTTTCTTTCTTTGATAAATCTTCTAATAAATCTTCCAAATATGTTAATGATTCTTGTGGATCTTGTAATTCGTTAGTAGCATATAACAAAAATTCAATTAATTTTATTTGATTGATGTTATATTTGAATTGTGAAATAAATTGGTTATATAACCTAGTTCTAACTGGCTTTGACAATGGTGTTTTAAAAAAGTCATCTAGAACTTTTGTAAGTTGGTGCCATAATTTACGACCGTACAAATCTTCAAATGAGTAAAAGAATGGGGATAATTGTGGATCTGATTCGGTTCTCAATGTAGAAAGTATAACTGGGATATCATTAATTGTACTCATATTGTAATATAATTGTTGAATTGATAATCCTTATAAATAATCCCCTTGTACTTTGTTGATTATACTTTGGTTAAATTGCCACCATAAAATTTCAACAAGATCAAAGAAAAAAATAAAAGGACGAAAGTCGCGAAAAGCAAAAATATAAGGGAGATAGATACAGGAGATCTCTATGTGCAATATATTAGGAATAAATCTTTTGAAGTAATAGTCAATTTTAATGAAGCACTTTGTACTTTAATATTTTGATTGTTTTTTTTTTTGTTGAGGTAAAAGATTGAATACAACATGAATTCCGGAATTTAAGTGTTGGAAAATCAATATAAATCAAAGGAGATTGAATAGAGTTTTAATATACAGAACGTTTTCATCATTTTATTAAATTATGTACTTTATTTCTTTGGTTTTGACCATTCTAAATGTAAGATCAAAGAATGGTAACCTTTACCATTCAATCTTTCTAGAGCTCTTTCAGCTGCTTCTTCGGTAGCAAACTGCACGTAAGCAACACCCTTGGATCTACCAGTTTCCCTGTTTCTAACAATGTTAGCTCTTATTAATGGACCAAAGTTAGCAAATAATTCGTATCTTAACATTTGCTCATTAACATTTTCATTTAATTGTGTAACTCTTAATGTCGTAGAATCATCACGTTCCCTCTTTTCAGCTTCTGTAGCAAGACCACCTGCTTTTCCACGTAGATGAACTGGAATATATTTACCTGGTGCAGCACTGGAGACAGCTGGATCAGTTGGAGCAGCGCCTTCTGGTTCATCAGCAGCACCGGCTGAATCAGCAGAACCAAGAGTATCTTTGAATGGACATTTAGCAGTGTAATGATTACCACCACAAGTTCTACATTTGATACCTTGATAAGTTTTTTGTTTAGCAATTTCACTTTTCTTCTCTTCTTCAGCTTCTTGTTCAGCTCTTTTCCAATCAGGACTCAATCTTAATGTAACAGATTCACCTATTTGGGTGGTTCTATAATCTGGCCCTGGAGCTGAACCTTTTTCAGCACCATATTTCCCCCATTTTTTTCTCAATGCAACATTTTTATTGACTGTTTCTTTAACAATAATATCTTTAATTCTTTGTGTAATTTTAACTTTTTTGCCATCATCATTTATTCTATAACTTATGATAGTTCTTGAACCATCTTCGTTAATTATGGTTTCTGGTTGATCTTGTTCTTCAGCCCATACAACAGGTCTAATATTTTAACTTGTAGTTAGTATCACGGACTTGAAATATTTACAAATTGATAAAATTAATGATAGTAGATGTTATAAACATACTTTGAATCAGCCATTTCGATTAATTGATTTTAAAAATTACTCAGAACGTTAAAAATGATCAGTATCTGATATCAACTTTTCAACTCTGTTTTCTGTGGAAGAATACTGAAATTTTTTTTTTGACCTTTGGGAAAACCGACCGTGACAAACCTAACCGGGTAAATTCAAATCCATGTTTTTTGATATCTTTTTCAATGCCATCGCCGCGAATACGATCGATAAAATAAGGTGCGCGCTAAAGTAATATAGCGTCAGTAAGTGTTTCATGTACTTAGTAACTAAGCAATATTAATAACAATAATAATAAAATGGTTGCGAAACATACTAATCTTTAATCCAATCAAACAAAAGCGTTTAGTAGTTATAGTTTCGTATATCTTCATTGTATCCATATTGATCACATATAGTTTTTAAAAAAAAGAGAATATTCATTGCACTTGCATGGTGAAGATACCATATTTTGACGCCTCATGCCCGTACCTTTAACTGCAACCAATAGTATAGGATCAAATCCCACCTCCACAGATTCAAGTTCCAAAAGAAGATCAGCAGGTGGGATACTGAAAAGTATTTTTGGTACCAGTATTAATGATAAAAATATACCTTTTGGTCAAAGAAGAAGCGCTTCATCCAGTAGAAGTCTCAACGAGGAAACTCAGAGATCGTCTGTTTCATTAATCCCACAATCACAAATCAGTGATGAATCTTCAGAAGATGACCGGTTGAATGATGTATTCAAAGAGGGAACCATTGACTCTACGGATGCATCTCACAGTGGAATAACGTCTAAGCTCATTCAAGGGTATAAAAAGCCAGAGAAATGGGAACAGCCTTTACAGCAACTTCAGAATCTCAATTTATTAGAAGGTGAAAGTTTTGATAAATATTTAGTCAAACCGACATATGTAAAGGTTTTCAGAAAAGCTGTACATACCCCAGAAATTGCCAAACGATTATTTCTTGCTCAAGAGTTGAATCAGAATATAACAGAAGAAGATCTTGAAAAGAATCCAGGGCTTTCTAAAATAGAAGGAGCTACATCCGATAATCCTCAAGAAAAAAGTTCAATTTGGGTGATGAAGTTTAATCATGATGGTAAGTACTTGGCTACTGCGGGTAAAGGTAATGTAATAAAAGTATGGAAGGTTTTATCATCTCCATTGGATAAAATTTCGGAACCAACAAACACTATAAATGGGGACCATCGTCAAAAAAAGCAACTTTATGCACCAGTATTTCAGAATACTACGTATAGATATTATACAGGTCACACTCATGATATCTTATCAATTGATTGGAGTAAAAATGATTTCTTACTATCAAGTTCGATGGATAAAACAGTCAGATTATGGAATATAAATCAAAAAGAATTTCTTCGGATATATCAACATTCAGATTTTGTCACTTCTGTGAAATTTCACCCAACAGATGATAGATTTTTTATCAGTGGATGTTTGGATCATAAGGTAAGACTATGGTCCATTTTAGATAATGAAGCGGTCTATGAATTCAATGCAAATAATTTAGTTACCGCTGTTGGGTTCACACCCAATGGCTCACTGGTAATTGTTGGAACTTTCAGCGGTGTTATTTATTGCTTGGACACCCAAAATTTAGAATTAAGGCATTCTTTAGATCTGAAAAAAACTAATAAGGGTGTTATATCTCTGGGTGGCTCCAATTCAGGTACCAGTTGTAAAGTGACGGGAATTGAAAGTTATCAAGATGGTGATGATGTCAAAATTTTAATCACGTCAAATGATTCAAAGATCAGATTAGTATCGCTAAAAGATAAACATCTGGAAAGCTATTTTAAAGGGCCAGAGAATGCTTCATCTCAAATCGTGGCTACTGTTTCTGATGATAAGAAATTCATAATTTCAGGTTCGGAGAATCATTGGATTTACTTATGGGAGATAGAGAAGGTTCCAAACCATCGACCTCCAAAATTCAATGATGGTCCACATTCCAACAACAACTCTTTACGCGGATTATTGTCAAATAAGAAGAAAAGAAGGGATTATATTACATTTCATTCTAATCATTCAGTTGTCACTAGCGCATTGATCGCACCTATTGGGACATCAAAATCTTTAGCTTTATCGAATGATTGGATATATGAACTTAACAATGATTTAAACACTGAATTACTGCAAAACAATGTTGAATCTGAAGGCCTTTTTAACAGGGATTATATTGGTGTTATAATTGTTTCTGCTGATGATACTGGATTGATCCGAGTATTTAGACAAGACTTGCCATCAGCGATTAGAAATAAACTAACGGCAGAAAAAAAGAAAAACGAATCATTCAATGTCAACCGAGTTTCCTTGGGAAAACACCTCAATCTATCAAATTCTTCATTATTAAGAAGTGATTCAGTTAGATCAATAAGGAACCGCAACAACTCAGATTTTGCTAGAGGCAGAAGTGGAACAATGGAGTCTATTAGAAGTCAAACTATGTCAACAAGTAATACTAGTGCTATTAATAGTACACCTGACAGTTCTATCAGATGTGAAATTTGTGGAAGTGATAAGTTTAAAGTCATTAGATCGGGAAATGGGTTTGGAAGTGAATTTGATGGGGGGAATGAGATTGGTGTATTCTGTAGTGAATGTGGTAATCAGATAAAGACCTAAATTAATTGGTTTTGAATTGGCATTAGGAATTAGTTAATTGCCATATTACTTATATACATTGTGTATATCAATATTAATGATAATCTTGCATTTTTAATATTATTAATGTGATTGTTAATTATATATTGAAAACTGTACTTTTTTTAATGAAAATCAATACTGTTGTCTAGAAGTGGATATACTCCTGTATATGTTTAAACTTTTCTATTCGTGCAAGATATATCAAATTCTCTTTAGATGTGTTACTTACGGAAGATTTGAGCCAGATATATAGTAAGATCTTAACAAGTATCAGAAATCCATACACAAACAAGACCTCTAATAATCGTGAATTGCGAATACTTGACCATCTTTTAATGGATATATTCAACGCACTATGTTTCTCTGGGATTTGGTTGCCTTAGGTAACAAACATATACAGATGAATATATAAGTATAAATTAAAATATCTAGCTTTTGTCCTGAATTATTTCAAACAGCTTTTTCCCCCGGTTAATTGATCGATATAGAGAATACGAATTCGGAATTAACTATGGTGGCTTTGTCGGAAAACGAGCTCCTTTATGTCAATTTAGTCATAGTGCTAACAAAAAAAAACTTCACTCTTGCAATGCGGCGTCTGGCAGCTCTGGCTTCTATGACACAGACAGAAATAGGATTCTCAAATGTAATTTTTTTCATCTTTTGATATCAATATAGATATTGCTTTCAAGAAGGATACCAATAAGTTTATAGTTAATTCATTTGCAAATAGAGTACCATCAAAAAGTTGTGGGACGATCTGTTGTTTTACTTATATACAAGAAAAAAGAAAGAATTAAACCAGCTAATAAATTTACGGAGTTCATAGTATAATGACAGAAAGATTCTTACAAGAAATCGATCCATCAAAAACTGCAGTGGGAGAACATTTAACCGATAATAATCATGTGTCCAATAGATACGATATAATCTCAGAGGATAATATATCCAGGATTCAATCAATACATTCTTCTCAACAAAGAAATAAATCAGAGAAATTCAAAGTTCCGAATGATGAGGAGAGACAAATTGAGTTGGAAGCAGTATCTTCTAATGACACTATTGGAAATGATGCTCAAGACACAAAGGAAGCCATGTTCTCAGAGGATGTTGGAGTAGAATTTCCCGAAGGTGGATTGAAGGCTTATAGTGCATTATTGGGCTGCTTTTTTGGGCTAACGGCAACATTTGGTTTGACAAATATTGCAGGTGTAATCCAAACTTATGTTTCAGAAAATCAATTGCAAGATGTTGAGTCGTCCAGTGTTTCCTGGATTTTTTCAGTTAATTTATTTGTCGTTTTTTCAATGTGTATTTTTTCAGGAACTTACTTTGATAGAAATGGAGCAAGATTACTTCTTATCGTTGGTTCACTTTTGTTATCTGGTGGTTTGGTAGCAACTGGTAATGCAACTGAATATTGGCATTTTATGCTATCATTTGGTATCGTCACCGCCGTTGGTACTGGATTTACCGCTTCACCTTTAGTCGGTGTGATTTCCCATTATTTTAATAGAAGAAGAGGATTCATGAACAGTATTGCTACCACTGGTGGATCAGTAGGTGGTATAATATTTCCAATCATGTTGAGAAAGCTCTACGCTGAAGTTGGATTTCCATGGGCTATGAGAATATTTGCATTTATTGAATTCGCATGTTTGATGATCGCAGTTGTATTATCAAGGGATCGATTATCACATAAAGAACCGGGAGAAACAAGATCGGAAAAAATCTTGACATATGTCTTCTCTTTGGATTTCAAAGGTTTAAGAGATGTGAGATTCTTATTCTGTTGTTTGGGTTGTGTCTTTGCTGAATGCTCAGCATTGGCTGTCTCTACATATTATGCTTCTTATGCTAGGGCACATGGTGCATCATTAACTACTGCTTATTTGTTGATCTCTCTAAGTCATGTTGGTGGTATTCCAGGTCGTTGGATAACTGGTTATTATAGCGACAAAATTGGAAGATTCAATGTCATGATAGGGACTACTTTGGCCAACGCTATTATCACATGGGTTATATTACTACCATTCGCTAATCATCACAATGTAGTATTATATGTGTTCACTGTGACTCAAGGTTTTGTCACTGGATCAGTGTTTTCATTGTTGGCTGTCTGCTGTGGACAGATTTCTAAAACTGAAGAATATGGAAGAAGATTTGGTACAATGTACGCGCTAGTTGCTGTTGCATCTTTAGTCTGGGTCCCAATATGTGGTGCAATTATCGGAGATGGAAGTTTGGAACGCTATCAACATTATGTTATTTTTGTTGGTTTCACTGCCCTAGCAAGTGCTATCTGCTATTACGTTTCCAAATCCTTATGTGTTGGTTCCAATCCATTTTCTAAATTTTGAAGTCTACATTAATGAGTCTTTCGTTATAATCTTCGAAACACTTCAAGGACTAAAGTAAAGGGACTTTTGGTTGTGGAAAAATAAGTCCAGTTTTCTTTTAATTAGCTGTCGGGTGCTATTTGTCTTACAATAAAAGTATTTAAAAGCTCAGAGATATCATTATATATATCTGACAGCATTTCAGATGAGAATAACTAAGGTTTACTCTGGAATATGTCTTTACCACTGTCTAGATAAAGGTTTCGGGAATAGATTTATATATGTATCAAGGAAAACTTCAATCCAAATAGTTTATCTGGAAAAAATTGGGGTAAGTCTAACCGAAATAATTACATGATTTGCATTAATTTAATCTGAGATATAAATATAATAACTTTCGAGCAAATAAAGATACTTGCTTGATTTCTTGAAAGATGGATGATATATCAAATAACAATTTTACCGTGATTTGAGATGAAATATACGTTATTATTACCAAGCGGCAAAAGTAATTTTTTCTGAAAATATTAAGGTAGTCCTATCATTGAATTTCGACATATATACTTTAAACATCGATTCTACAACGACCCTAAATCTATCCGTGCACTGTATTCATCAACCTACGTCTTTTATAATCAAATATAATTGTATCAGCAAAAAACAGGTTAAGCTATATGTATTTAAAATATTCAGCTCCAGATGCTTCGAATATTGCTGGAAGGTTAGTTTAAACAAATTCGGTTCTGATCCCAGATGTCCCAGTGCCCACACATGGTATCTATAATTTGCGTTTTCATCGGGTATGCGACTTGAATTTAAAATGTGGCTAGTGTAAAGACTGTATTTACGAATCAGCATTATACCTTTGTCCAAAGCAATCATGAGCCTGACCATGGAATCTGGATACATATAAAGCCCCACTTCTATCCAATGTCAATATGGTTCCCTAAAACCTTTTTTTTTACATGACTGTATAAGTCTGGACTTTGAAGTCTTTAATCTTGTATATCATTGCTCAACTGTATAAAATTCAAATCCCTTCTCTGGTGCATTATTCAAAAAAACATATGTAAGTTGAAAGCTTACTGTAATAATCGTGGCTGAGGAATTAAGATTTCCTTTTGTGTCAGTTCAAATTTGTCGGTTCATCGGTTCGCTAGCATCAAACTAGCCTTTTAATGAACGGATAAGTCACTAAATACAAAATAGAGAGCACGCTGCACAGCCATAGTTCTAGAGATCTGAAGTTTGGCCTTAGTCTCGCGTCATCTTGCAATAATTGCATTGGTACAGTCCATAATCATAATCCAACCTGTTCAGTTAATGCAGTTGAGAAACGGAGAATCCGCGATTTGTCGTGAAATTTTGAAGTTTTGGGGGACAATTTGTCTTGGGCCTTGAGGCCACATGGCACACATGAGAACCGTGACAGTGACAGGAATGCCGCATTTCGGGACAAATATCTAAAATAGACTAAGAGCCTGGAGTTTGAAACTAAAAATTTCACTCTCGGCTGATATTTTCAATCCTTTGAAAGCATTAGACATAAATACCAAATGGTACATAGACTTCTGATACTATGGCACAGCTACAATGCAGAACTAAATATATCTCTATAAGTCACATATATTGAACGATTCTATATTAATCAATTAATCACCCACATGAGCTTCTCGAGTTGTTTTACTTGAATATTTGATCTAACTTTCAAAATACTATTTGTAATACCCCAAAAAAAAAAAACGATTACAGGCTTTTCTGTTCCCCTTGACCAGTTTTTAGTGATTTGTATAAATAATGAAATTCAAATTGAATATAGCTGGTCTTATCTTGAACTATATTATTAAATGATTGATATTAAAGAAAATAATTCTAAAAGAATAAAATTATTAGTGTCGTAGTCAACTGTTGGTTTCCATTACATGACTTGAGAAATAATACTGCATGATAAGTTGTTTATTTGTGAAATGAGTTAGACTTGGTTATGATACGTATCATGAATGATAGAAATTAGTTCATACCTTCCAATAAACAAAGATTTTAAGTTGACATAGACACCTTTGGGAATGGTGATTCATTTTGTTGATTTTTTTTTTTTTTGATTACGGATATGGAACAATATCTAAACATCCCAAATTGCAAACCAATCAAGTATATTTTTAAAATTTTCTTTTTTTTTTGACTGTAATCAATCATTTTCTTTCTGTTTAAACTTTAAAATGTTCAAAATTGTTCCCATGACAAAAATTCTTCCATCAATTGAACTGATGTTAACATTATTCAAATCAAAATTTAAATAAAAGTTTTCTAAATGCTTTAAATCTAATGCTCTAGATAAAAGAAATCCAGTAATTTGTGAAATCAAGATACCACAATCACTTCCATTTAATTGTTGTGGAGTTTTTTCAACTTCTTCCAATTGGAAAAATTGTTCATTAAATCTATCATTGTTCAAATATTCAATTATTTTCTTTATTACATCTGCAGCTTCTCTATTGTTTGATTTATCCAATGTATCATAAATCATTGCTTTTCTATCTAATAAACTTATAATAACCAATGACCAATGCGATCCTGACCCTACAGCTTCAACATCATCATTATCATTAATTGGTAAAAAGATTAAATTAGCAGATTCTAATGGTGGTAAAACGCCTTTTAAATTCTTTGCTGGGTCTGGGGTATTTGCTAATAAATAAACCATTGATGGTCTTAATAGTATAATTGATGTTGGTGAAATCAATTTATCATCATGAAACCTCTGTAATTGATATCTTTCTAAGTATTCAAATATAAATGAAATATTGTTATCATTTAACCATTCATCATCTTTCAAATTATACAAATCTTCTTTATATATAGAAATATCGAAAAATTGTAATATTTTAGTATCATCAGTAACATTTTTCAAATTATCATTTGATTTTTGGAAAATATTTAATATTTCTTTGTATAATGAATTCAACTGTTTAACTTTGGAAACATCAGAATTATGATTAAACTCATAATTTTTATTTTTATCCTCTTTGACATTTTTCAACGATTTTTTCTCCTTTTTACTTAATCTTTTGCTTTTCAATTTCACCTTTCTATTCATCTTGGTTGATAACTCATTGGTAGATACAGTCAATTGTTTGGCAACACTCAATGAATTAGGTTTAACTTTATCTACTATTTCATGGTTTAAATGTATTTTAGCTTCATCTTGATATAAAGAATCATTTGCGTCAGATTCAATCAACTCTTGATCTTGATCTAGACCTGTATCTATAGTATATGGTTCTTCATTGCTCCAATTGAACTTATCAAATCCATTAGTTACTATCTTTTCATCGTTATGGAAGTCTTCGATATATTTATCTGACAATTTCCCTTTCGGTATACAGTAACCTTTATATGGTTGATATACTACTTTCAACATCTATATGTAAATTGTAAATGACTCTTTATCAATTTATGAAGATAGCTAAGACTTAATTTAACGTGAATAACTAATAACAAATCCTATCAGCTGCCCGAACATACTTAACAAAACCCAAAAAAATTACATTCCCGGATAAACAATAAAAGAACAAGTTCGCGCACCGGCAACAAATGTCCCAAAAAAACCATTACATAATAATTAATCGGATCGGGACAAAATCATACTTTTTAGAGGATTTTTTTTTTCGTATTTTTTCGTATTTTCCCTTCATTTTGTGGACATTTTTGAGTTTTGCCGTGCTCCAATTAAAAAAGCCATAGTTACGAAATTTTGGAAAAATGACGGATATTTGTGATAGAGATGATAAAGAAGAAGACGAAGAAAAAAAAGGAAAACCCACACTGAAAGGTTTATATAAAAAACTATCCTTTGAAAAAAAATAAATAATTTTCATAATCAACATTCAATTTGTTTAAAGAAAGAAATATATAGACGTATTCTCTTTCTTTTTCCATTATATATATCATATATATATATAGATATATATAATTTAAGAATTGCTTCCATTTATTCAAGGGGTCGAGGTGTGAAGTGTGTGTTTGCCTTCTGTTGTAGTATTAACTTCAAAAAGAAAAAAGAAAATAGAAAGGTAATATTACTTCCAGTGGCGTGGGAAGCTTGTGGTGATCAATTCTTCTTTCAGTGTTATAAATCAATCAATTCACCTATATATATATATTCTCAAAGCATTAGAATTAAAAACCAAAAATATAAATATTAGAATGGATTTTTCCAAGAGTTGTAATCCAGAAGAAACAACTTATAAACGCAAAGATGTTTTAAAGGAATTAATCCATCAATTTGAAGAAAATGAAAATCAAATACAGGATAAAAATATTGAATATCCATTGAGTCCTGCTAAAAGTACAGAATTAATAGAAAAAGATGAAAAAGATGAAAAAGATGGATTGAGTATTGTCAATACAACTAGTTTGATACCCAGTGATAATTTCCATAAATATTGTTATAGACATAATCCAGATGTCAAATGTAACAAACGTACAGATTTGAACAAATTGAATGAACTTCAAGAAAATTTGGAGAAATTACCCTTGAACGCACAGAATAATATCAACCAAGCTTGGTCAATATTTAGTTCATCATCAGCTAATCAAAGAAATTTAATTTTACAAGGAATATTAGCTCAATGTTGTTTCCCTCAATTATCATTTATTTCACAAGAAGTTTCTTCCTTGATTAAAATTGATTTCATTTCCATTTTACCAGTTGAATTAGGATTGAAAATTCTTTGTTATTTAGATTGTGCATCTCTTTGCAATGCAGCTCAAGTTTCTAAAAATTGGAAAAGTTTGGCAGATGATGATAGAGTTTGGCATCATATGTGTGAACAACACATCGATAGAAAATGTCCAAATTGTGGTTGGGGATTACCCCTTATGCATATGAAGAGAGCACGCGAAGAACCATCAACTTCAAGTACTACTAAAACTTTACCAAAACCTACAGAATTAACAGATTCAGAAGATCAAGATGATCACCAAATTAAAAGAAGAAGATTATCATCTAATAGCTCTACATGTTCTTCAGGTTCAATTGTCAGGAAAACAAGACCTTGGAAATTTGTCTATTCAGAAAGATTTCAAGTTGAAAGAAATTGGAGAAAGGCTTTTTATAAAATGAAAGAATTTAGAGCACATAGTGATGGTTTGTTGACTTTAAAATATGACTATAAATATTTATTTACTGGTTCATATGATACATCTGTTAAAATTTGGGATGTTTCAACTGGTGAATTGATTAGAACTTTACAATCACATACCAAAGGTGTCAAAACATTAGTATTTGATGAACAAAAATTAATTACTGGTTCATTGGATTCTACAATTAAAGTTTGGAATTATCATTCTGGAGCATGTATTTCCACCTATAGAGGACATACTGATGCTGTTTTAAGTGTTGATTTTTATAAGAAATCGATTGTTAGTGGTTCTGCCGATACAACAATAAAGATTTGGAATGTTGAAACCCGGACATGCCATGCTTTAAGAGGACATACAGAGGCTGTTAATTGTGTTAAAATCCATCCAAAGAGTTCTACAATGCTTAGTGCATCGGATGATACAACAATCAAGATGTGGGATATGAATACTCAACAATGTTTGAGAACATTTAAAGGTCATATTGCTCAAGTTCAAAAGGTAATACCATTGAATTTGAGTAAGGATTATGATTTAGTTAGGGATGATGAAAAAAGTGACGATGAATCGGATTCAGAAAATAACAACAACGGGAATGGTAATAATAATGGTAATAATAATGATAATGACGAAAATAATAATAATAATAATAATAGTAATAATAATAACAATAATAGAAACCAAGTTATAATAGGTGAACCTGTACATGGACATCAAAGGTTGCATAATCAACAAGAAAATGGAGAAAATCAAAACAACAATGAAAATGAAGAAGAATTGGAATTTATTGATTTCCACGATGAAGCGAGAAAATATCCAAATTATATACTTTCAGCTTCATTGGATAATACCATTAAACTTTGGGATGTACGTACAGGTAAATGTATTCGTACTCAATTTGGTCATGTTGAAGGTATTTGGGATATTAGTTGTGATACATTCCGTATTGTTAGTGGTGCACATGATAGATCTGTAAAGATTTGGGATTTACAAAGTGGGAAATGTATGTTAACATTTCCTGGTCATGTAAGTTCAGTCAGTTGTGTTGGGATTGGTGATTCTAGTTTTATTAGTGGTGATGATTCTGGTATTGTTAGAATGTATAATTTTGATATCAGTAGTTAAAGATTAAAAAAAAAAAATATCATGGGTTTTTTTTATTAATAATTATGTAGTTCATGTATTTGTATTCAAGTCATTGTAAATAATTTCATTTATTCGAAAAAAAAAACCAATTTTTTTTATTATAGTTATAAATTTATTTATATTCACATCGATCTATTTATTATGAATATTTTGACATAGCAGCTCACTAATATAAATAATACCTGCTTAAAACATATAATTTATACTAAATATAAATATTGCACCAAAATATTTTGTGTATTAATTCAGCTTGTGCTATTATATAATATAATTTAAAAAATTCACAATTATATCAAGAATCAATAATCTACACATAATTTAATTTGTTTTATATTCTCTATATATATATATATTACCGAGAAAAGAAAGAAATTTCTAATTATATATATATAATATTATCAAGCAATCAACTAGTGTACAATTTATAGAATATAAAAAGTATTATACATGATGTTACATGATTTATAACCCATATAAATACAAAAACAATTAATTCTCCATCAATCTGCAAGGGGGGAATGTCAAGTACTAGTAACTACATCTATTGTTAACTTTTTGTAACATGAATTATTGATTTATACTATAGATATAATTATTGAAGAAATATAATTGGGATTATATAAAAAAACATTCAATCAAGTAATTCATAATATAATTCTTCATAATATAAAATATATGTTCGTAAATTAATGTCGATGGGTTTTAAAAGATGATATGCAAAATATTCATGCAAGTGAATGTGGCTCTTGATAAGACTAGAATTGTCGATAAGACGTGGGGAAAGAACAATAGTTTTTAACTTCAAAAGAATACAATGCAATATATTGTTATAATTCTCATATAAATTTTAATAAAGTTTTATATATAAAAGAATGCATTTTAATACTTTTAATCGAATGCTTTTTTTCTTTCCCCCTATATAATTTGTTGGGTTTAATTTTATCAAGCTGTACCACTTTATAGAGTATTAATTCTCTGTATGGTATAACTTAATAGTTATATATCAATAGATTAATAATAGATAGCAAACTCTAGTACAACTATATAATATTACAATATACAAAATTTCATTAACCTTCAACTATTTAATTTATATAAAAAGATTGCTATAAAAAAATTTCTGTTAAAAAACCCAATTTTTTTTTTTTCTGTTTCAAATTGAAAATGTTCCTTTTTTTTTTATGGAATTGGTACAAAATATAAAAAAAAACCCAAAATTTGTACAAAAAATATTTATTTTATCCCTCCTTTTTTTCATATATATTAATCCTTTAGTTTTAATAATATTATATTTTATTAAATTTTAATTGATATATAATAGGTGTATTCAATAATATCATACATTTACAATCAAATTAACAAATTTTTTGTTGTTGCTCTTTAATAATATTTCATTTTTTTGGGGGGAAATATTTAAATTTAAGGGGGTTTTAGCTATATATATTAAATAAATATATCTATAATTATTATCCAAGGTTATATATATCAAATTCATATAAATTAACTTATAATACGTTGATAGATTAGCTATAATAATTATTATTGAAAAGAAAAAAAAACACACATTAATCAGGTTTAATTCAATTAATAATCCCTATAAAGATCAACTTACCTTACCACAAATCATTATTATGATCATTCTAAAGGATTTTTAAAAAAAAAAACAAATAAATATAATCATTCAATCATTTTATAAATTTTCTGTTTTATTGAAAAACAAAGATTCAATATAGTTATCATTGTGTTTTTTATTTGAAATTTTTTTTTTCCCCTCCATAGATCAAGAGCTTTATGATAATTTATTCAATTATAGCATTATAATATATTATAGAAGAATTAAAAAAGGGTGGATATTTATTTAATATTCTACTTTTCATTAATATTAATCAAGCAGTTTTAGATATGGTTTTTGTTACACCATTAACACCTCCAATTTTACCCCATAATAATCATCATCATCATCATCATGAAGGACTTTTAACTATTGATCATGATCATATCACTAAAGAGTCCAAAATAAGACCAACCAATATAATCACAAATGTTAATAGCAATAGTACTATTGATTCAAATTCACATTTGAATACATTTTCATTATCATTTCTTCATAAAAAACCATCATATCGCAAAGATGATGATAAAGATGACGATAATAATTCTAACCATTTCAATTATAATCATGACAATAATTTACCAGAATTAATACGGAAAAAATCAGGTGAATTGGTTAAATCTTCTTTAAAATTAAACAGTTTAGGATTCAAACGTTCAAAATCAATGCCAACTACCCCAACTAGAGATAATAAATCGGTTAGATTTGGTCATGATGTTGATGTTAGATATTTTGATGAACGTGATAAACCAACTGCAGTTAGTGCAAATACTTCACCAATTTTAAAACCAATTACTAATCAATTTAGAATTAATTCAAAAAATAAATTTAATATATTTGATAAAAAGAAGAAGAAGAAGAATAAGGAGTTTTTTGATGAAGATTATAATCTTTCTTCTTCAACATCATCATCATCATCAGATGATGAAGATAATGAAGATTCGAATTGGAATTTCAAACCTTTAAATTTTGATAAAGTTAAATATATTGAAAAATTCAATAAGAATGAATTGGTTTTTTTAGAAAAATTATTGATTGATGATTTTAATAATTCAACATTGATTGGTTATATTGCAGTTAAAAATTTATCATTTGAAAAAAAAATCCATTTGAGATATACTTTAGATGATTGGAAAACTATAATTGAAATTGAATCATTTTATGTAAATGATTCAATTCCAAGAATTTTGAAACGATCAAATTATGATCGATTTAAATTTCAAATCAATTTAAACAATTTCAAATATGTAATATTTGCAAATTATAATAAAAAGATCAATGATTATCATGATGATTTTGAATTTGATGAAATTGATTTAAAATTAGCAATTAGATATAATTATAAAGATCAAGAAGTTTGGGATAATAATAATTTTAAAAATTATCATTTAAAATTGTTTAAATCGAAACCTGATTTTAATCAATATAATTTAAATTTTAATCAAATTGATGATTATTTTAATAATTATCAATCAAATTTAATTAATTCACCTAATTCACCATTTTTATTAAAATCGTTAAATAATAATGACGGTAATAAAATTTCAAAATTAGATTATCAAAAATTTAATTTAAATTCTGATTATAACAATCAATTTGAAAATTCATTAGGATCAAATTATAGTTATACAATTAATTCCTTACCATCATCAATAAATAATTCTATTGATACTATTAATAGAAATTATAATAATATTTCCCCACCTATTTCCCCATCAACAACAAGCACCAAAATTCCAATAACACCTCCATCTTCATCATCAATTCATGATGATAATATCAATAGCTATTATATCAATTCAAATCCTAATCAAATTCGTATTGATCAACCTAAAATCAATTCCAAAACTTATCAAGAATTATTAGAAACTTATTGCTTTTATAAAAGTACACCTCATAGTAATAAAAATACAACTTTATACAACAATTCTAATCCAAGTACAATTTCAACATTTTTGAACGATTAAAAGAATTTGATGGTTTATATTAAATCACATTAGGGAGAGATTTATCATTCATTTCATATTAATATTATAATTATTGTTTTACTTATATTTGCATTCACTTATATTACAGTTTGGTTTAAAATATTCAACTTACAATTTATTTATTTATCTATTTATTTATTTATTTTATTATAATTGCTACAATATATTGTATGATTTAATATAATATACAATTCTATAATTTATAATCAACATATACAAACACTATAAGCTGATCTTACCGTTATAATAACAGCTCCATGCATAATATAATTATTTGATCACATGTAGAGCTGATTATGTAACTCAAATCTTGATTTCCGCGAAATTAATTTATAATAATTTTTTTAATTACCGCGCAATTTATTTAAATTACAAAAGAAATAGAAAATTTGCACTAAAAATTTCAATATATGGTTAAATCGGGATAAACCTAGTTAGATTTAACCAATTAATTAATTTAATTTTAACTTGATTTGTTTATTATTATTTATATAATAATTGATTTTTAATAAAGTCATGGTTTATAATATATTTGATATGACTGTATATTTTGGAATAGTTTCTAGATTTCTCTCGGACATGGGAATGAAAAGATTTACTTTAATTCCGCAAAGACCATTCAATACATTTGAATCTTGAGATTTATTACCAATGTAATAAATTAATTCATTAATTTTATTATATTGATTACATATAAGTTGCGTTAAATTGATCGACAATATTGGTCAAAATCTTCTTTAAAGGTCTATTATATATTTAGTTTTATATACAATGAAATTATATAATTTTATATCGCAATCTTTGCTGGTATATGAATATATAGATATTATATCTTTATAATATATCTAGATTACATCTGATGATAATTAATATCAAAAAAAAGAAACAATATCTATATCTAAAAAGTTTCATAGCAAACAATATTTTGTAAATTTCATTGTAAATTAATTTGTTGATTGAGTTGATATTTTAAATTTTATTCTCTCGCGGGATATCCGATAATTATATGCAACAAATTAAAATATTTATGCATCAAACTAAAAGACTTTTTAAATTTAGAGAAGACAATAGAATTAAATATATATATAAAGATGAGATATTTTTTGATATAGATATAGTATATATATAAATATGATGTATATTCCAATTGATAAGTTTATTTAAAAATATAAATTATTATAATATTTTCATCCCCGCTGGGATTCACTTATAGTCAATTAACTTACAGTGTCATCAACTTTTAAAATCAATTAGACCAAATAACTAGTTCATATTCCCATTAATAATCATTATAATTTATAATTCAAAATGGAATTTTTAATGTTGAATGATTTTTATTTTTTCATTTTAATATTTAGTTGTGTTTTTAGTATATATTATAGTTCACATTGTGCAATAATTCCTAAAAGAAGAGTTGATATTCCATTATTATGATTAAAGATTAACAATTATATTCAAAGTTTTTAATAACTTGAAACTTATTTTTTATTACAATACTTGAAGAAGTGTGTTTTATTTATTTTCATGTCCCGTTATGTCGTTTATATCCATATAAATTTAATTTTATAATAAAGATTTTTTAAAACTAGTTTTAAGAAATGTAGTATTGATATTATATTTTTAGATGAATTTAAATTTCAAGTAAAATATCAATAAAAGTTTAATAAAAGATAATATAATTTTATTATATTTCAAAAAAAAAAAACATTTCATCACTTCATTAAACTAAATTTATATAAATTATATTAATCATGATTGCATTGAAAGTTCTAATAATTCATGAGTTTTTTCTTCATTTAAATGTTTAAAACTTGGTATTATTTCACCAGTAATTATTAAATCTTCATTATAATCATTTTCAACTTCATCATTATTATCATCATTTGATTTTAAATTGATAATTTCTAAAAATGGTTGGAATAACATCGATTCATTTTCTCCATTGTTATAAATTTTTAAAATATTGTTTAAATTATTTCTTAAAATTGGATTGAATTTTTTAAATTTAACATTTGGATATATCGATTCTTCTTCATCTTCTTGAAATTCCATTGGAAATTTTTTATCTTTTTGATCAATTTTAGAATCATTTGTTAACGATTCATTAAATTTAGTTATATCGAAAAAAATTTCTTTAACATCATTAGTAATTATATAATTGATAAATAGATTAGAAATTTCAAATTTATATTCATTTAAATCAATCAATTTTTTTTCAATTAAACCTTTAATCATCAAAGAAAACATTGGTAAATTGTATAAATCTGAACTTTTTGGATTACTAAATTTAATAGCTGCAGTATTAATAAATTCATGTAATAACATTGATTTTTCAATTTCAGATAATATTACCCCACCAATTCTTGAAAATTTAAATTTTTTATTGAATTCACCTCTTAAATTTTCAATTAATTGATTAATATATTCAATTAATGAATAAGATATTTCTAAATGTGTTAAAAACCAAATTAAAACTCTTCTATAACCTTTTGTCATAAATAATTCATCCAATATTGAAAAACATATTTCTGGATTAAGAACCATCATTCTTTCAAATTTTGTTGGATCTGATTCAAAAATTTCATAAATATCCTTGGTTAATGATGATGATGATGATAATGTTGATGATGATTCATTATTATCATCAAATTTAATAGATTTGGCAATGGTGAAAATAATTTTTTGACCTGTACTGTCATCAATAGGTTCTTCACTCATTTCATCAAAAATTTCAATCAATTCCCCCAATTTGAATACTGGTTCGTTATCTAAATCTATTGATTTATTAAAATTGACATTTGAATCACGAGGAATATCTCTCCAATCTCTACCTTGTTCATCAAATTCTAAAGAATCTGAACGAATTGCCTTGACAAATTTATTTTCATCGTATGGATATTCTGAACTTTCATCAATTACATTTTCATGATGGTTATGGAAATTTGAAACATCTAATTTATTATTATGTTGTTGATTTTCATATTTTTCTTTTTCTTCTTCTTCTTCTTCAAGAAACTCACAAGTACATCTCATTGGTGTAATTTTATGGAAATTATCATCTTCATCTTGATAGATAATAACACCTGTTTCTTGTATTTCTAATGATTCTTCTTGTGTAAATACATGGTTATAATCATCAAATTCATAATCAAATATATATTTGACATCTTCATCATATTTATCATTTGGTTCAAGATCAATTAAAATCTCAATAACTTCATTCAATTCAAAACTTAATGCCAACATAGCACCAATATACCATCTAACATCAGCAATTAATGCTCCATCACCATTTCTTCTTGCATAAGGTGAAAAAAAATCTTGAATCTGTACATGATGATAATCATGATATCTATTACCATAATCATCGTTCAAAATTGTTGCCAGTACATACCGAATTGCACTAGATCCTCGTATCATAGTTTTAATAATTGATGGAGTTATTTCATTAGGTTCTAATTCAATCCTTCTATCTATTTCCAAACTTAATAACAATACATTTGTGAAAATTTTCCAAAGTTTTAAAAAATTTTGTAAAAATGGATTCAAACAAATATCTTTAAAATTTTTCCTGTACAATTTGAATATTGTATAAATTGATATAATAATAATAGAATATAATAAATTTACATCTTGAGTTTTCAAAATTTTTAATGGTGCCCATACATGTAATTTTAATTTCCAATCAACTTTTGAATCAGAATTATTTAAACTTCTTAATTTTATTTCATCTTCACAATTCAATAATATTAATGAATTTTTGATCAATTGATATAATTGTAAACTTAAATGATATTCTCCAACTAATTTATCTCTTGGATAATGTAATCCAATCAAAATATTTGAAATAAAATCGATTGATAAAATATGTTGATCATTTTCCATGGGTTGAGTAATTGGATCACAAAATCCTAAAATCGTCAAAAATATTGACTTTAATTTCTCTTCTTTATGTATATTTAGCAACCTAACCAAAGTTTCATTTCTTTTTTCAACATGTTTTAATACCGATATATTTGGTAAATCAAATGAATATATCTCTTCCTTATTGCCAGTTTCATATTCTATTGAATCTTCATTTTCCGATTGATCAGAATATTGTTCACTTTCATTAAATGGTTCCATATCATCCAATAGATAATGATTTATTCCATTAGAATCATTTTCAAAACATCTCCAAGGATTTTCAGAATCGGTATGAAATTGTTTTATATGTTCTGATTGTGAGAGTAAATCATGTGCTATATTTTTGGTCTTCAAATTAGACAAGGAGCCCTTACGGCTTTTAGAATTATGTAATTGTGGTATCTTGACTAGTGATTATTATAGTTTTGATGAAATTTGGATGGTGTACATTAATAATAGAAATGAAATTGATATATTATAATTGGAAGTCTAGTGTTTAGATAAATATTTACAAACACATATTATTAGAATACGAGCTTTAATTGAAATTATTTCATTAGTTAAAGATTAATGTCCCGAAGAAAAAAAAAATTATTTAAATTATGTTGTTACGAGCCCGTGCTTAATATTGCAACGTCACTCGCGATATAATTGATTTCATATAGTGGAATGAACAGCCATATTATGTAATCTTAGAGAGGTGGCCAAGCTGTTATATAATATAATTGTATTAATATCTTATTAGCTGAATATATAAATGACATTATAAACATAGATAAATTATATTTGATCCATTGATATTGTAAATAAGTTATTGAGGTAATTCATAAAATAAATAAAAAAATTATGAAGTTGCAGTATAATCTCAATTTTCAAACTATTTATATCCCGGTTTTTGTCACTTACACCGTTCTATATCTAGGATCACTATAGATATTAGAATATCATTATATCAATATTTCAATTTTTAATATAAGTTATAAGTTATAATATACAGAGAACTCGTGTATACTTAATCTCCTGGTCCGGAACTAAATCATGAAAATCCTAGAAACAAAGAGACAGAGATTTAAAAGGAGACTGTTATATGGACAATGTAATTATACCATTAATTTCTACCTATCTGAGTATTATGTATATCATTATAATTAATGTGGCTATCATGAAACACCATATATACACTAATTTACATATATAGTTTATTCAAAAAAAGGTCATATATATTAAAATGATATCAATATTTAAACAATAAATAATAATATAACTGATGATCTACCTAATATTCACTATAAGGTTGAAATTCATATAATACTCGTATAATGAGGGAATTGGGATGTACAAAATTTTCATTGATTTTTGCTATAGCTGTTTTAAATATTCATTTAGATCTGAAATATTTTAAAAACTCATAAACATCCTCTTGATATTGTTTTCTTTCATTTTCTTCTCTCAATCTTGATAACTTCAAATTATCGATAATTATTTCATTTCCTGGTTTCCCTGGGGTGTTAAAAGGAACTAATTTATCAACAATAAACTGTGGAACGGCACTGTAGTCATCAAACTTCTCTAGGTTACAAGCACTAAAGTTCCAACTCAATGAAACAGTTTGCTTTTTCATGAATCCAGAGATTGATTTGGTTGTGGATGAACTTTTGATAGGCGAAAGAATAGGTCTAAACCCTGTGAAGAATATATCTTTCTTCAGTGAATTGGTGTCGATATATTTTGTTGTTGGTACTGAAGGAATGTTGGTTGGAGTTGATAATCTTATTGAATTTGTTTTAAGCTTTGATAAGGAAGATGTCTTTACTTGAGCAGCTTGTTTGAAGCTTGGTTTATGCTTCGTATTTGTATTGCTATTATGCTCTGAATTACCAACGTTCGCTGTGTCTGAAGGAGAAGATGATGATGAAGAGTGGAATCTTCCAAAGACTTTTGAACTACCTCTTGGGACTTTGATTTTCAAGTTATGAATCCTTAACAACATAGAAGTTTCTGTAAGTATTCTCTAATAGTTTTGAAAACAAAAAAAAAAAAAAAAATGGGGTAATTTGAACAAAAGAATAAGTAAATTATTAAACTTCAACTATTTCAAATGAGTTGGGATGATGTTTTAATGATAAAATCGAGATGTAAGTTGTTATTTGATTGCAAATTATTATTCTTGTAAGGTATTTAAACACTATTATTAAAAGTTTTGGGAACAGGAAATAGAAATTGGGAAACTGGGTGCCACTGGAATATTCCCTAATTTCTGTTATGCACTCTTTGTCCGAACCAGTTATCACGCCAGACTGAAATGGGAGATCACGTGTAGATAACAGAAATTTGGTCACAAAATCTGGAAAAACGGTACGTCTTCTCATAACAAAAAGATTTTATCAAAGAAATACTTCTGAGAAATGAGTTTGAATCTTCTTCCACCGTAGTAAGTCAAACTTTTAATGAATATTTCGAGATACCAAATAAATATCCTAATTGCTGGCGAATTTCGAATATATATTGGTCAATAGAATTATACATTATACAATAAATTATAAATATAGGGTGTAGCCACTAATAACGAATCTCGATATTTCTCCGGGCATACCAGTTTGATTGAAGGTGAAGGGAAACGTATAGTCAAATATTGAACAGCCATGAAGCAGCCAACTATATTTATATACCATACCTACCATATTGAATTAAACGCTATGAAAAAACGTTGTATGTTGAATGCACCTTGTGTAAAATAAAATCAATATCTCGAGAGTCGAGTATATTGCTAAATTATTAGAGTAGTCCTTAGATTTGTTTATGGAATTTAATTGGTGCTCAAGTGTTCCTGATTTAAAAATTAGAAATATACTGAGATTCTACATTCTGGCTTTGATTAATCCATCTATATCACTTTAAAACAACTATTTATACTTTGAATCGCACCGAGAATATCAATCTGATAAAAATAACCAATCACAATTCGATAATATCTATTGTGTATATAAAAAAAAAATTCTTTGAAATGATTTATTCAGTGAAATGCTAGTACACAATTGTTTATCACGCCAACTCACAAATGATACAATCTTTTGCGATTACAATTGGCATTAAATAGGTGAAAAGTTCTTGTGGGATTTAAGCTATATATAATTGACAATACAATACCGATTTTTGAAATTGGTTCAATAGACTTCTGATTTGAACTTGATGAAATAAATCAGTTTTTAAATTCACTTCCATGTAAACCTGGAAATTGAGCAAGGATCGACCTTGTAAAGAGCGTTTTCCGAGTAATCTTTTAGTAAATTTATTTCCAATGATATTCCCGTTGCTTTTTAGATTGGAATATTTAACTTTATAAACTCTATATCTCTGCATTTCCAAATCTGTATGTATAATATCTAATCAAACTATCATAAGCCATTTTGTCATTCAATTTCAGTATGTTAGCAATATCTATGTTTAACGGGCTTGTAGGTTCAGGATTTTGTAATAACAATAATACAGCTACAGCTGTACTTAACAAATTCCAGGCAGGAGACCATTGATCTTGATTTAAAATATTCAGACAAATTTCCCCAGTGTTGAAATTGATGTTAGGGTGACAGATCTTGTTTTTGAATTTCAATTTGGGTGGCTGTATCGGATATTGCTCTGGTACTTGCACTGATAGTTCCCACTTTCCTTGTTCAAATGGGGTTTTAGCAGGACCCTTGAGTATACATCTCCATTCAAATAAATTGTCTAGAGGTTCCAAAAAGATCACATTTGAGTATTCTGGATTTGATTTTATCTCCTTTTTGATCAGTGAGAACTCTTTCATCAATCTTTTTGTGGCCATACTTGATAGAATAATTGCGAGCTAAGAATCAAATAATTACTGAGTTTATGTTGATTTAAAGAAGTTAGTGTCATATCTGATAATAGCATCATGAATTTATATATCAAAAGCGCTGCTTACTTTTTACCAATCAGTTCACGACTCTGTCAAATAGTCGCGAAACTGTTTGATGTTGACCTTTTTTTAAAAAATTTAGGTAATAGATTTTTGAAAAGCAAATAATTTGGGCAATATTGACATACAATTTGCCACTAGTAATATCAACCCTTTTATTTAACTCCACACGTTATACAAAGGATTGTCTCAAGTCAAAATGTCTAGAATTGCTGACGTTATTTCAAGTATGTGAGGTCTGGAAATTAACTGATGTCTTTATACGAATATGCTCAGATAAGATTACTAACATGTCTTTGATACTAGGAATCGCTATTCCAGCTGGTATTGCCATCTCTGCAGCACAATACTCTATTTATGATGTTAAAGGTGGTTCTCGTGCTGTCATATTTGACAGATTGAGTGGTGTCCAACAATCTGTTATTGGTGAAGGTACTCATTTCTTAATCCCATGGTTACAGAAATCTATAATATTTGATGTTAGAACCAAACCAAGAAATATTGCTTCGAATACTGGTACCAAAGATTTACAGATGGTTTCTCTAACTTTAAGAGTTCTTCACAGACCTGATGTCACTAAATTACCAACCATTTATCAAAACTTGGGTCAAGATTATGATGAAAGAGTCTTACCATCAATTGGTAATGAAGTTTTGAAATCAATTGTTGCTCAGTTTGATGCCGCAGAATTAATTACCCAAAGAGAAGTAGTCTCAGCTAGAATTAGAAATGAATTAAGTGAACGTGCTAAAGAGTTCAACATAAAATTAGAAGATGTTTCAATTACTCATTTAACTTTCGGTAAAGAGTTCACTAAAGCTGTTGAACAAAAACAAATCGCCCAACAAGATGCTGAAAGGGCCAAGTTTGTTGTTGATAAAGCTGAACAGGAAAGACAAGCCAGTGTTATTAGAGCTGAAGGTGAAGCCGAAGCTGCTGAGTATATCTCAAAAGCCTTAGAAAAGAATGGTGATGGTTTATTGTTGATTAGAAGAATTGAAGCTTCAAAAGAAATTGCTCAAACCTTAGCAGGCTCGAGTAATATCACTTATTTACCAAACGGTAAAGAATCAAATGCTGCTTCTTCCGGTTCAAACTCATTGCTATTAAACTTGGGTCGTTAAAATAAGCTTGGCTAAAATTTTGTATATAGAATTCAAGATCACGATATTATAATATTATGTTTTCAAAAAACCTGTATTGGTCTGCTATACACGTAAGTGTAAATTTTGTTTTTTTTTTGCTTCATCAGCACAACTTTACTTGGTTCCCACATCCCCAAGATCTAGTATTTACAGTTGATTTTTTCTTGTCCCCGAGCTTTGAGTTCAATTGAAAATTTAGTTATTTTTTCGAGCACTCCAGAGTTTGGACAATCTCAACGTGGGTACTCCGGTCATACCTAGTTTGAGCTTTAAATAATTCTGTTCATAACCCTTTTTTGTTTTTTACTATTGTCGCGGTACGGTTGTGCACCAGTAGGATACAGCTCGCGAAGTCGCGAAAGACACTCCTGATTATGTCATGTTGATTATATAAGATTGCATGATCATGTCTAATAAAAACGGCGATGAATCTTTTCACGTGTTATGAAGTTTCTTGCACTTAATTTGAGCATAGAGCTGCGAGCATAGACAGTTTTCAAAGCAATTATGACCACTAATTGGCGCTTCCCCGAGCCGATAGATTATCATAAACTCGTGTTCGAAACGTTTGTCTTATCAATGCAAAATATAACAAGGTGAAAAATATATACACATTTTACGCAAACCACAAGTTACACATATCACACATCTACACATCCACACAATTGATAATAGAATAGTTAACGATTTGTATTCAACATCAAAATTCAAAAGCTGTATTTCTCACCTATTTTACATAAAAGTCTGCATTTTGCGAATCTGCAGTTATAATTATAATTTATTTTATCGGTGGCATCGTGCATACCGAAAACTCTATTATTTTTTGACATAGTACATTGTAATTCATTGTATGGTCAGTAAGGTACTTCCGAATGCCGAAATTGTTCGACTTAAAAGTTATAGGTCAGAAACTTATTATAAACTGATAATGTGGACTATAAATAAGCACTACCTACTACAAGTTAACATAGAAGCTTTAACAACGTCTCCAACATGTATAAGAATACTATTCTTGAGCTGTCTTAAGACTGTTTATTGAACAATTTGATTAGATTCTTTCTTTCTATAATTCCGATGATTTGAGTAGTATATATCTTGATACATAATATACAAGCGTATTTACTCGATCTTTCAAGTTTTGTAAAAGTCCGTCTTTAACCGTATGTTTTTTTTTTCTTTTCTAATACCGTTAATTATGGCTTCTAAATTGAACTTGGGAGCATAAAATCAAATTATCACGATTCAATGTATGATAGAAAACTGTGTAAACTCTTTTTTTCGTGCCCGGCCCTTGAACTATTGTCTTCAAAGCTCGTAATTCCGATCTTCCAGGACACGGAGAATAGTCCCAATCGGGAATCACTATTAAACGCCATTTCACCACACATTTTTGTTTGTTCAGAAAAAAAAAAAATTATACACCATAATTAAAGCCAGTGGTCAATTATATGTCAGACTTAGATATGTTTCCTGTATGTACTTATTGAACTTTGCATATTTTTCCCCCAGAGACTAGAAAACAGAGAGCAGAGAAACGCACTCTGCCACAATATAAGGTTCGTCATATGAACCTATGGGCCATGGCCTATTAGGTGTGAAATATTCTGAATCACTTCACTTGTACAGCGTAAATAAACTCGATATAAGGTACCCTTGCAGAAGTTTTATTATGTGAAGTACTAATTAATAATACAAAAGAAAAGGGAGAAAAACCCATCTTTAATGGTTGAAGATCTGATATATAATATGAATTTATCCCAATTTAATTAATTTTCATCTCAAAGAGTATGTCTTTGAATGAAATATTTTGTGTTAAACAAGTTTATACATTAATATAGTATTTGAATTTTTTTTGACTTGAAATGACTGTGAAGGATAATAGTTCATCAACTGCATCAACTGCATTATCTACTGGCTCAACTAATACAACCAAAAAGATCATCAAACATTCCAAGAAATTTGAAAGAACACAGACAGGTTGTTTACAGTGTCGTCAAAAGAAGAAGAAATGTGATGGGAGAAGACCTTCTTGTTTAAGTTGTTTGAAGAAAGGTATCCAATGTGAATTCCCTGCTAATATAAGATTTTTCCAATTCCAAGCCAATAACTCAAATATTCCTAAAGTTGAAACAGCTCCACTAATACCAAAACAATCTAACAAAATAGAAAAAGTCGAGGTAACTACAAAACCTGATGTAATAGATAAAAAAGTTGAACGTATATCAGAACCGCTAAAGGTTAAACAAATTGAAACACAATATAAACACCAAAAACAACATTCATGTTGTACTAATACTTCAAATGATGTTCCAGAATTAATAAGATCATCTAGTGTATCTACGATCTCATCTATGCAATCAAGCCAATCAGAAAGACAGCTATCGTTTTCTTCAATTTTATCAACAGAAGATGAAAATTCTATAGATCCATTGTTAAAAGTTACGTCAAAGAATCCAATTTATCTCGATGAAAGTAGGAATGATTCCAAAAAATTTAAACCAATTATTAATCAAAGTTTTGAAAAAAAAAAACAAGATGATGAAGATATGAATAATGCTCTACATTTAGCTAGTGAAGGTGAATCAATTTCAAATATTTTAAACACAATTTCTATTGATTTAATCAAAAAATCAATTCATAATTTAAAATATATCGATTTTGAAGAAAAATTGAACAATTATTATCAAAACAATTCATCAACAGCTGTTCATATATCCAATATTATTAAAAAAGATGGATTTTTGAATAATCATGGTGATCATCTTGAAAATAATCTTCAAACTCATTTAGAACTCAAAGATCATGGGTTGAATGAATATTTTTTTTAAATTGGGGATTTACAAGTTAATATAATATTATTATTTTCAGTTAAACTTTATGACGTTTAATAATATTATAAAACTTCTGTTCAAATTCAACTTATAATCAATAATTATAAACATTATAGTGAATTCTTTGAACTTTTTTTCTTTTCTGCACAAGGTTCGTTATTTCGGGGTTTAATTTCAATAAAAGGAAGGATATTAATTTATTTATTTTTGAAAAAAAATTGTATAGTTGATCTATTTGTTAGACATGGTAGAGCTAGGAGTTATATCGATAGGTTTTGATATACCTTTAATAAAATTAAAAAAATAAAAAAACAATAGATTAGAAAAATAGACACAATTAGATTATGACTGATTTAAAAAATCGTAAATAATTAGATTTATACTTCGTGTACTGTGTTTTGCAATCAAATTCTAATTGATGGATAATATCAATATGGCATACAAGTTACAACAGCTTATCATCTTAATTCTAAAATCTAATATATATTAATATACATGACCATATGTACTATCTAATATATGGTAATATATATATACAAGTTGAACGAAGTTGATAAATTATGCAATATCGTCATCAATATTATTAATTATACTATTGGTCGACAATTAGTATGATTATATATATAATGTGTTCATGATATTATTATTAATGCGCCTGGCGGCTGTTAATTGGTAAATTATATGAGTCGAGCCAGTCGACTAGCTTGGATCAAATTTTCAACTATGAAGGTTTGATCAACGTTGGCTCATAACCAATTATTTGGCCTTATTCTCATACCTATTGGAAAGCTATCAATTATTAGATTGAACTCATGAACCCCTCTTATAAAAATAACTTTGCTAATGAAATTTCTCGCAATCTTTCTTTTTACCCCCCATCAGAAATTGTTAAGGGCACATCAAATCTTTAATATAAAGCTGAGGGGAAGAACATAGAGTAGTACTAAAATAGTAATGATAGGAGTGTCTAGTACATTTTATTATAATATAATATTGATATTTAAATTAATATACTGTCGTATAAACTGTATTAGGACCTAGTTTAGTCTCATGAATCTTTCTGTGTAATTAGACCCTTCTAGTGTGGTCCAATCCCAATTAGCAGGTACTTATTTAACTACCACAGTACTAAGCAGTACTTTAACTATTTAACGTCTACTGAGTCTAATAATATATAACTAACAGCCTAAAAACTTCAAGTTATTACTACAATGTAACACTAGTACTTACTATTCCCCTCTTTTATTCCCTCTTTTAGACTTTTTTTTTTTTGAAGTTCAATAATTATTTCTCGTTTACAAAGAATTTTTTTATCTGAAATCGTTTATCTCTGTATAACTAATTTATCTTTTTTACACAAATTCGTTTGTTGGATTAGTTCAACAGTGAACACCGATAATCTAATATTAAGACAATATATTTTTTATATAAAGATTCAAATCATGAGTTGAGTAATAGAGATATTAAATCAAACTAAAGCATATACTATATATATATATATATATATATAACTCAAAAGTTTCCAAAAATATTTGAAAATATTAATAGTTTTGCAATTTACCAATTGATATTGCAAATACCATTAATCTTTATATATATCAAAATTGACTATCTCTTAATATTTCTTTGTTTTGTCCACAGTTGAAATCAATTGATTAAAAGAAATTCAATACATATTTATATACATCATCAATTATATTCACCATTAACTTTAATAATCACGTCTTTAAATGAATTACTATAAATCAAATTTCTTCTATTTCAATTCTTTAGATGTTTTCAATAATGATATGAATATTAAAGATGTTTCATGTTTGAATTCAAATAATGATTTATCTATAATGGGATCTCAGGATAAGAAGAATAACTTTACAACAGATATATTCAATAAAATAAATCAAACAAATACAAAATCTTATAATCAACATCATAATAAGGAATCTTGGTTATTGATATTAATTGTCGGCGCTTAACAAAAAAAAAATAAGAAAAAAAAAAGATAGTGATACACAGTTTTATAATTTCTATGAAATAGGTCTTCTATTTTAAGGGCGGTTATTATTCCATTCGATATATTTGTTCAATTGGTTGAAAAGCAGCTCAGGTATAATCTATGGAGCCCAAATGATGTAAATGATTTTGTTTAGAAAAACCTACAGATATTATAGAATATTAGTCTTGATGAACTTGTCTGTTTTCGAAAATATATTACTCAATGCAATTTTTTTTTTTAGATGAGGTGGACTTTCATGATGAATTATACATAGACTAGATGAAATCTATATTAATGAATATATTTATATGAAATAAACATTAATAGAGATGGTTGAATATAATATTAAATATATCTAAAAGTCGTTGAAATCTTTGATTCTCTATATTAAATAGTTAATGAATAATGGAATATTTATATATTGTACTTATCTATAATCTTTTGAGTTATTCTATTGAATCGTTTCTCCCTCTTATTAATTTGCAACATGTAATCCATCACCACCATCTAATAAAACATCTTTAATATTATCAATCATTTTAATAATACTTGTATCAAATTGATCTGTGGTAAATGGACCAAGATGTGGTTGAATAACAACATCTGGTCTATTTAAAAATCTTTCATCTATAGTTGGTTCATTTTGGAAAACATCTGCACCAAATGAGGTTACTGTACCATCATCTAAAGCTTTCAATAAAACATCTTCATCAATAGCTGTACCTCTTCCAACGTTAACTATTCTTGCACCTTTTTTCAACAATTTTATAGAATCTTTATTGATAATATTGATTGTTGTTGGGGTATGTGGAACACATAGTAGTAATAGATCAACTTGAGAAATTAATTCATCAATTGATTCGATATATTCTAAATCAAAATCAAATTGATCTTTTTCTTTTGGAGTTAATGGTGATCTTTTATTATATTTAATTTTTAATCCAATAGCATTCAATCTAATTGCAATTTTTTTACCAATTGCACCTAATCCAATAATACCTGCAACTTTACCATAAGGGGATGCAACATTTTTACCATTGATGAAAACACCTTTAGTACTATCAAATTCTGTAGTAGATGGTAATAATTCTCCAGTTTTAGGATCTTTAATTGAACTATTGATATATGCACGAGCTTTAAGTGAATGACCAACTTCTCTAAATTTTGATTCGAAAAAACTTGTAAATCTAAAAGTCCCCAATGTTAATAACAATGCAATATCAGCTACTTCATTAGCTGATCCATCCCCAACATTTGTTAAAATAATACCCCTTTCTTTAAGTTTTTCTGGATGCCAATAATTTGAACCAACCCAAGGATAACTTAAAATTTGAAGTGATGATGGGAAATAATCAATAAGTTCATCAAAAGATCCAATTGATACCAATGCACCATTACCCCAAATGGCTGAAATATCAGATAAATTAGTTTGTAAATCCCTTTTAAAAGCTTCTAATGTTGTTAATTCATAATAAACAATTTCAACCAATTTGGCAAATTCTTCAAATTCAGGCAAATTATTCTTTGGGATTTCTTTATTTAATTTGGTATATGGATATAAAACTTTTGGTTTAGACATTTTATATGTTTATTTGATGATGATATATATATAATATTATTATCTTTTTAAAATTATCAAACTTAGAATCCCCCCGTATAGATTTATATATACACAATTAAATTCCAAATTTAATGAATTAACAAATATTTATCTTTCCAATAATTTCGGTTATATATGGCAATAAAATTATATTACTTGTTAGTTAAAATTTATTGATCCAAATTTATTATTGGTAATCAATCCAACACCTCGACAGCTAGCCATAGTAATATATTTTATTTAACGATGAATTCAATGATAAAGACTCTCTCATAACATAAACAGTAAGTTAGTGTGGTTATGATCTATATTTCAATTACGTGATTGATGTATTAAATTTCCACAGAGCTGAAATACGTCTTTGAATGTCTTGTTCGAAAATGCCGTAGACGTGGCTTTTTATGAAAATTATTATTATTACACATAAAATATGTATATTTTTTTTTGATCTACTTTTTATCAGTTTGTACCAAATTTTAATACTAATTGAGAATTCTTGCAGTGGGTTTCTGCCTCTTCAAGATTAACGCCAAAAAAAAAAACACACACACACAATTTACGTGAAGATTCAATATTACACACGGATATACGATAAAAATAGAAGTATCACCGAAATAGGAACGAAATTGCAATAAATTTGGCATAAAATCAAAAACAAAAAAAAAAAAAGATGTCTTTGATACCTTTTGAGACTGGCTCTTGTATTGAAATATTGAATCTCTTTTATATATCTAAAGAACGTAAATATAACGACGAACTCAAAAAAAAATTCAGGTCAAAAAAGCGACATCTATCGTTTCCTTTTTGGGAAACTCTGAGCTTATAGATTGTTTTAACTCCGTTAATAACCGCCATGCTCGGTAATTAACATACCTGCAAATACATTTGAACACACACTTTTTTTTTTAATACTGTACAGTGTAAATCTCTCTAATTATCATAATTTGTTTCTCCATAAAAATCCTTCCGCTATTCTCAATTGTTGTAATTTGTGAAGTCATTATATTGTTTCAGCTATCTGATTTAGTGAAATCATGATTTAAAAGGCGAACACAGCTAACAGCTGTCAACTGGCATTAACATGGACATGTATGATTCAGTATACTATTCTAGCTTGATGACCTTATAAGTTATATGTCATAGACATCCATAAATTAAGACTAATTCATGATAAATAAATTATTATGACAATCAATAAATATACAAAAGTAAACAACCATTTGAGCTTATGATTTTAGGTTATATCCGAATTATAAGTATAATGTGCTCGTTAAACAGCTGGTATATATTTGGAAAATTTATAATGTAATTATTGCAATGATGGTTTTAGCTTTTAAGTGCAGTCTAGTGGACCAATCACAATTACAACCTGCCAACATCAATAAGGTCGTTGATTATCAGATAATATGTGCTTTGTTTGATACTTGTAGCTCTAAGTAATTTTCAAACTCAAATAAGCTCTTCAGTAAAAGATATTTTCAGAGATTCTAGATAATCCAGTATACTGTACACAGTACTATACAGGGATTGATATATACAGTGATTTCCGTCTATCAAACTTAATATATATAAAAGATGTGTGTAATATTATGAGATAAAATATCCTCAACACAATACACATATTATCATAACTAATTTGAAGCAAAATAATAAAATTATTTGTGCCATTAATAGATCAAATATAGTTATATTCTCTGTTGAATTTTGAACAGTTAACACTGAACATTGAACGCCAGGTACAATTGGTATCGGAATCTTCGCGCCTCAAGCCTCAATTTAGGGCTGCAAAAAAAGGCTGGAAAAAAAAAGAAACGGGAACCGAAGATTTGTGTCAAACCAAAATATACAAAAAAAAAATAATTAAAAAAAAAAAAAAAAAAAGGAAAGAAAATTTTTATATAGATCTATACATATATATGTATTACTTTATATTTTAGGCTGTAGTATCACATTCAATCGATTTCAAATAATTATAATAATAAATACATCACCTATTTCAAAATTTTCTTCATCATGCCACATCATCAATGTTCAGAAACTATGAGAAATTTTCTTCAAGAATTACCAAAATGTGAACATCATGTTCATTTAGAAGGTACATTAGAACCAGAATTGTTATTTGAATTAGCCAAAAGAAATAATATTGTTTTACCAGAACAATTTCCAAAATCAAAGGCCGAATTAACTGAACGTTATAACAATTTTGCCGATTTGCAAGATTTCCTAGACTTTTATTATATTGGAACATCAGTTTTATTAACTGAAGATGATTTTTTCCAATTGGCTTGGAATTATTTTGAAAGAGTAGCTAAAAATGATGGGCTTGCTCATACTGAAGTTTTTTTTGATCCACAATCTCATACTGAAAGAGGAGTTTCAATGGATACCGTTGTTAAAGGATTCAAGAGAGGTTGTGAAAAGGCTGAAGAAGAATTAGGAATATCCACAAAATTGATTATGTGTTTATTGAGACATTTACCATCTTCTCATGGGTTAGAAACTATCAATCAAGCTGAAGAATATATCGTTAATGGTCATATACATGCATTAGGTTTGGATTCTGCTGAAAAACCATTTCCACCTGAATTATTTGTCGAATGTTATGAAAAAGTTAAACAACTACATGGGTCAATCAATTTAACTGCCCATGCGGGTGAGGAAGGTGATCATACCTATATTACAAATTCATTGGATCTATTGAATGTTAAAAGAATTGATCATGGTGTCAATTCTATTCAAAGTGTTGAACTTTTACAAAGATTGAGCGATGAAAGAATTTTATTATCAGTTTGTCCTTTATCCAACATCAAATTACAAGTTTTCAAAGAATTAACTCAAATTCCTCTATTGAAATTTCTTGAACATGATGTTCCATTTTCATTAAACTCAGATGATCCAGCATATTTTGGTGGCTATATCTTAGATAATTATATCGCTATTCATGAAAATTTCGGTTTCAAAATTGAAATTTGGGAAAAGATTGTTAAAAATAGTATTCATGGATCATGGTGTCATCAATCTCGTAAAGATGAATTGTTGGAAAAATTACAAAAGGTTATTGAAAAATATTCAGTATTGTTGGAATAGACCATTACAAGATAGCATGTAATGTTTTGAAATAATTAGCATCATTTATACATTAAATAAGAAAAACAGCATAATATAGCATAATATATAGAATTATCCATACATATATATTGAATAGATAATATTAAAATAGATATTATATCTATAAAAGTAACTATAAAAACTTAAAGAACTGAATTGTCAATAGATTTAAAATCTCATTGAACTCTATTTCAATAATTTATCAAATCCACCATTATTTAATTTATCAAAGAATTCAATAAATACATTGTTCAATCTTTCGGAAGCTATAATGAAATCTTCATTTCTTGCAACAGCGGCAACTGTTATTCTCAAAAAGTTTGAATGTTTCAGAGTTGTTTCTAAACTCAAATCAGTGGCCATTTTATTACCAAAGACCAATTCAACACCATGAGTAATTGATAATAATCTCAATTGAATTAAAGCAGCATCCCATTTAGTAGCATCTGGGATTTGTTTTTCAAAATTAACATAGACAATTATAAACATACCAGCATCAGGTTCAACAACAGAAAATAAACCTTTTTTAAATGCTTCAGTTTCATATAATGCAGTCAACAAGACATCACGTCTTTCGGTATAATGTTTAGCAATTTTGGTAGCCCATTTAATCCAACCATCAACACCACCCCATTGAGCAACAATGTTGTTGAAAACAAGTTGAGAAACACCTGAAGGTTGTCTAGTTGTTAAAGCTTGATGTAAAAAGATTTTACCGATTAAATATTTATTGGCAACAATAAAACCTAATCTTAAACCAGGAGCAAATAATTTTGAAAAAGTTTCTAATCTAATAACTCTACCAGATCTATCAATAGTTAAATAACTTGGTTTTAAAAATTCCTTTTTATATTTTTCAATTGAAAAATCTTTAGCAGCATATGGATTTTCAGCACCTTTTTCATATTTTGGTAAAATAATATAACCATATGGATCATCTTCCACAATAATAATATCATGTTTTTCAGCAATTTCATAAATTTTTTTCCTCTTTTCTAAAGTTTGAGATAATCCAGTTGGATTTTGACCAGTTGGAATAGTATATAAAGCTTTTGGTTTTTTCAAACCTTTATAATGAGCTTCATCAATACCCCAATTATCTAATAAATCAGCTAAATATTCTGTATCAATACCAGCATCAAAATTTGGATCATTATCAACATTTTTTAAGTTAATTTTCACTGGAATATTGATACCACCCAAATTAGTAACCCCAGTATTGAAAACATTAAAAGTAAATTCTTCAACTAAAATAGTTGAATCTTTTTCAATGAATAAATCTGCAATTTTATGTAATGAATCACCAGAACCATTTGTAAGTATAATATCCCAATCGTTATAAGCAGGTTTATTGGTATTTTCAACCAATTTTTTGGTAAAATTTTTCAATTGAGGAGTACCATCAGTATGACCATATTGGAAAGCTTGTGCAATATCAATTTCTAAATCTTTATCTTCTGTATAACGATAAGTATGTGAAGTAGCAGTTTCATTCAATTGATGCAATTGAGTTTTAACATTGATATCAAATTTATTAGTCAAAGCTGATTTTGATGAATAATCTAAATGTTGGAAAGGTTCTTCAATTAAATTAAAATGAATCGATTCAACTGGGAAAAACCCCTCATTTGGAGTACCACCTGCTAAATGAATTGGATTTGGATGAGCAACTAAATCTTTTGGTGCATCAAATGAATAAAATGAATTCAATTTTCTACCTTTTGATCTTTCAGAAATATTTGGAGCATATTTAGTTTCGTAATCAATAGTCATTTTGAAAAAGATTTAATTTATTAATTTTTTAAAAAGAATATTTAATTTTGGACTAATAATAATATTAAGAAAATTAGATTTTGATTTTTACGTCTTTTCAAAAATCTTCAACAAAGAATTGAAATGATTGGAACAAATTTTTTTATCGAAAATATTAAGATTTATATTTGTGAAAATACTCAGTTTATATATTTACTAAAAATTATCGTTATATTTGTCTAAATTGAAATTTTAATTAAAATTTTTGAAATTTGATACTATATTTACAGCTTCATTATGAAGAATTATGGATCATATTAATGTGGTGGCTTTTTTTCTCTCTAATAATAATAATTGATGTGTGTATCACTGTGTATGTAACCCGTTCCCCCCAGCCAACTCGCGTCTGTTAAATTGATTATTAATCTAGTCATTACATATCTTTATATTTAATATAACACTAGATAGAGTTAACAAACAAGCGGCATTAAATAATTGTGTATCGTATTGCATTTTTTATATAATTGATTAAACAATCAATCTTATAAAACTAACTAAAATATTATTATGATCGCTTGTTTTACACTTTTGACGTTACCAAGCAAATATCGACCAATTTCATTACAAAACCGCGGCCGGATATAAATATATTTTTGGGATGATTAAAAATATTTGCCATTACTCCAAGCTGAGAGTTGTTATGGCCGTGTTGCCTTATACTAAAATATTGATATTAAAATATAGGCCTTAAGGATATCCAATTTAGGTAATTTAACATTATAGACCAATTTATTCTCGGTTTTAGCTTAATATAATTAAAAGTTAGATCAAATAAATATATGACAATATATAAGTTATCTTTCAATACATTAGTCAATATTATAATTATATCTCAAATCTGTTCATATAATAGATGAGAATATTAAAATTAATTTGGTAGTTAAACTATGAGACTTGACAATATGAAAAATAAAAATATTGAACAGTTGAATTAATTATATTGCGCGCTTTAGACCTCATCTGCGCAGTTAGTGAAGAAAAAAAATTCAAATTCCCCAATATATGGTATTATCATTATGATACTAGTATACTAGATATTAAGACCAGGAGGATATATTATATTTTGAATGATATAAACATTAAAGTTCTTTGCTTCATATGAATATGGTGATATAATATTCATATATATAATAATAATGATTAATACGTCAACTAATTTTGTTGACATTATAGTTGTTAATATAAATTAAGAGCTATAAGATAGATTATATTGATTTATTTCTTATTTATATAAAGAAACCACTTGCAAATATATCGATCATTTGTAAAATTATTTGTTATGAAGGTTATATATCATTTTAAAACATAAGTAACATCGGGTTTGAGATTTATCATCCCATTAAATAGAGCTATATTATTTATATATATAATATCAAGAAATTATCAAATGTTGGTCATTTAAATATCCATGATATTATATATTGCAATATAACCTCTCTGGTTATATAAAATAAGTAGTTTTTATATTTTGTTTTTTTAGTAGCATGTATTTATATGCAGGAATCTTGTTTACAAGTGGAGTAAATCGAGATTTTTAAAAAAATAATTTTAATGACTCTGAGAATTGGGTAATAAGTGCCTAGTTAATGTAATTTATTGGACAAAAGTGGGTTAGGTGATAAAGCTTAAGAATTGGGATCACTGCATAATTATAATATTTTAGAATTAATTATTTATGATCAGACGTTTATTAACTTGATGAAATTACTTGGAAAAAATCTTCAACTCCGGGACTCCGGGTACCCCAAAAAATTATTATTTCACACACACAATTTCATATTAAGCTAAAAAAACGTCTTTTAAATTATAAATTATCTGCAATAATTATAAAGATTAAAAAAAATAAAAAAATAAAAAATAAAAAATAAAGATTGGCTTTTATCAAAATTATCAACAAAAAAAAATTATATATTTTTCAAAAGATTGCATTATCATTTTTTTTTTTTTCAATTAAACAATTTCATTGAATTTCCCTTTTGATTTATCAAATCCTAAGGTTTTACAATTTATTAACTACCAATACATTTCAACCTTCCAGTTATGCACAATGCTCCAGAATATGTGGTCTCTATCGACAATGTAACTGTCAATAATTCTGGAATTCAAGTCTCTGGTGTTGATTATGGGAAAGTACCTCGACAACCATTTTTATTCAATCTATTAGAACATAATCAACAACAACAACAACATAATCATCAACATAATCAACCACAACCTGTACCATTAGAGCAATATCCATTAGACCAAAAGTATCTGGAGCAGCAGCAGCAGCAGCAAAAGCAGCAAAAGCAAAAGCAAGGGCCCCCACAACGGCCATATATTTATCATCATCTAGAACATAATTATCAACAATTTCAAAAAAAACCTCAAACCTCTCAAAGGGAAACTCATCAACCCCCACAACAACAGAAGCAGTACATACAAAACCAATCACCACAACAACGACAACAACAACATCAGCAATATCAGCAAAACCATAATCAGCACCAACATCATCATCAACCTTTGAAATTTCCCACGCCACAAATACCTGAAATTGATACCTCTGGTCAATTCAACAACATTGATGTTATTAATAATTCACAACCACAACTATTATACATGCCGGTAGTTATTAATGATGATTTCAATCAAGTTACAAGGTTCGTTAGATCAAATATTATGAGTATTGCCGATTTAATTAGCAGATTGGATGAAATTGAACATGCTATTAAAATTTGGGATCTTCAATTATTGAGCACCTTATTTGATAATTGGAAGTTTGATCAATTCTTAAAAGCAGTATTAAGTCCTCAAAATGATGTTCATAATAACGATGATAGACATAAATTAATCAAGAAAATAGTTTTAGAACAAATTCTTGGACTTATTCATCCTTTTAAAGATGATTTAACTGTAAAAGAGAAAGAACTTAATTTGATGATAGAATTAAGTTTTCGTTAATTTATCTAGTTTTTGTGTTTAATATGGTTCATACAATTTTTTTTTTTTCTTTTATTTTATTTTTTTTTTTTTTTGGGCAAGAAAGGGGGATCAAAGATAAAAACATTACAACCAATTCTTGTTGGTGTGTTTTTTTTTCTTCAAAGAAACTAAAAAACAATGAAAAAAATGTTAGCAAAGATCTTGAAACTTTAGACCTCCAAGTATGACTTATTTGACTATCAGTCACTCTTCCAATGTTATCCATTATTATTACAGTTATCAAGGACTTGCAGGAGACAGAAAATCTATCTTTTTTTAGATTTTCAATGGTTATTTTGGGATCAGAATTTTAGTTGTCTCTAAGATTAAGATTTTATGGCTTGAATTTGGAGCATGTGCTTTTTATCAAAACCAGAAAACACACAGATAAATATATATTTAGATATATAGATTTAGAATCCCCAAGACCAGCCAAACTTTTTTTCCCTTTCAATCATTTGCATTTGAATAAAATGCAAGATATGTGTCATTGATAAATTTGGCAACACGTTCTTCTATATATACATTATTATGAGTTCCGAAATCATCAACTTTTAAAGTATATGGAATCTTTCTTTTTTGTAACTCGTTACAAAACCAATTTGTTTGTTTCAAAGAAAGTAATTCATCATTATATGAATGAATTATAATTATGTTACAATTCCTCAATTTTTCAAAATCTATTTTAAAATTATTTGAATACCCTGATTCTTCGACAAAAAATTTATAATCTGGATATTCTTCAATTAGTAATTCAACGTTATAAATCCCATCCAACAAAAATAATGTCTCATTCCCTTTTATTAAGTCTAATGCTAATGTGACACCTACTGAATGACCAATATAATTAAGGTTATTCGAATCTGAGAACTTCGATATTGCTAATTCGATATCTTTCAAATGTTGTGGTTTAACAATTTCAGGACTCAATCTATAATCAATACTTGATAATGGAATTGATTTATTGAAATATATACTTGCAAATACATCAAAATCATTATCTTTGTTATCAGGATCTCTCCATGCACCTCCATGAATGAAAACTAATCTGGGTATCCGAGAGTCTAATTCCCCCTCGAATGGTAAGTACTCTATAAAAGTTTGACGATCATGATCACCATAGCTGTGTTTTTCAATTGTTCTTTTACCTATTTTTCCTGGACCACGCATCAAAGTATGGAATATTATAATTATCAAAAATTTTGTGCTCTCTTCCCTGTTAGATTCATTGCTTATAAGGTAAAATCATATATCAAAAAAAATAATATATAATTTAATTAATCGATCTAAATTCAGATAACGTTAACAATTCGCGATTATTTTTGATTTTTATTTTTATTTTTTGATATGATCGGTCAGGGCACCGAAATGTAAACAGAAAATATTGAAAGTATAAAGACGGTATGTAATATTGATTCATGTCAAATCCATCCCAATATTTATATATATATATATAGAGAGAGAGATATAATATGTCGAAGACAAAGACCAAATTAAAAAAAGGCAAAGTGAACTCAAATCATCAACTTAAATCATCAACTCCGCTGACCGGTATACCGAACAATGGTGATACATCTAACAACTCCTCTTCAGTACCAACATCACCAATAAAAAAGAAAAGACCGCCATCAGACCCCTCAAATGTAAAAGTCTTTGTGAGAGTTCGTCCCAAAATTTCAAGAGAGAATGATATTGAGGCTCCAGTAGTAGTTGAGATGAAATCTGATAATCTCACAACAGTCTTACATAACAAATCTGAAAATTCTCAAGATCCCAAATTATTTCAATTTGATAACTCGTTATGGTCAGCTAACCCTGAAGATCCCCATTTTAAATCCCAGAAAGATACCTACAGTATAATAGGTGAAGATATTTTAGATCATACTTTGGAAGGATTCAATACTTGCATATTGGCATATGGTCAAACAGGTTCAGGGAAATCCTTCACAATGATGGGTGAAAAAAACAATAAAGGTATAATTCCTAGAATTTGTGAAAATTTATATACTAAAATTAGTGAATATGGTCAAGATAAAAAAGTGTTGATCAAGGTTTCATACTTTGAAATTTATAATGAACAAGTCAAAGATCTTTTATCAGCTGAAAAGTCTCATAAGCCTCTGAAAATAAGAGAAAATCCCAAAACTGGTCCTTACGTTGAACAATTAACTGAATTCAATATAGAAGTGCCCGAAGATTTTAAAAGATATATGGAAATAGGTAATTCAAATAGAACAGTAGCTGCTACAAAGATGAATGATCAATCGTCGAGATCTCATGCTGTCTTTACAATACATTTGAGAACTACAGAGTTTAATATTGACTCATCAAATGTGGAAGATTCTGTTAGAGAAACAAATTCAAGTTTAAGGCTTGTCGATCTTGCTGGTTCTGAAAGAGTTGCATCAACAGGCTCTACAGGTGCTAGAATGAAAGAGGGAACGAATATCAATAAAAGTCTAACTACATTAGGTAGAGTCATTCTATCTTTATCGGATGGTATTTCAAAACCACCATACAGAGATTCAGCACTAACCTGGCTATTGAAGGAAAATTTAGGTGGCAATAGTAAAACTGCTATGATAGCATGTATTTCACCTTGCGATTATGATGAAACACTGTCGACTTTAAGATATGCTACACTAACAAAAAATGTTAAATTGAATGCAGTTATAAATGTTGATGAAATAAACAGCAAAGAAAGTAATAAAGAACTGTTAAGAATGAAAAATGAGATTGAGATATTGAAAACTTCATTAGATGAGGCTCATAAAAATGATGATCTACTTCATCATATTACCAACCTAAGTAGATTTTTTGAAGAAAGATTGACTGATCAAACGCATAAATACGAAATAGCAAGAAACAAACTACTGATATCAAATGAGGAAAGATACAAGTACTTTTCATCATTGAGCAGCATTGTTTCTGCTTTTAATCAAAAAAATATGGTTGACGGCGAAGAAATAGATAATCAGTATAAATTGTTGGCTGATAGAAGTGAAAAGCTTTCTTTAGATATTGCAGATGACCTTGAAAGGTTTTCTTTACAGTGCTGAGTAGATGAATGTATAGATGTTAACTAACTCGAGGAGTAAACTAATGAATGAATGATATGTATGTATATTATCAATTAGGTGAGTGATTTTTCTTTAACTAGTTTTGAAAATTAAAAAAGCGTATGGACCAATATAAAAATAAGTAAAATAACCTGATTCGTGAGTCACATAACTGCCAAAGTTCTTACCTACAACAACGTGCCATGTATGACCAAACTCTTGATCCAATTCCTTCTTGATGAAACTGGCAATGTCCTTTTCTACTGAATATTGACCTAATGCTTTAGAAGACAAATCGAAAATAGCTTGTTGTAATTCGTCACTTATATCGTGTGCCTTTAATATAGGCTTTTGATCGGTACTCATTATGATGTATTGACTAATTTAATTATTCAATTTTGGAATTTGGTTAAGAATTAATGTTTGTTGATTTATATCGAATTATGTTTTTATTTTTTTCTCCGTTGTGTATCGGAAACTTATCTAACCATCGCACAGAAAACAAATTAAATATGCAATTAAAGCCTCCATCAGCTTGTAACTTATCGATCCATAGAAACTGTATCTAATTGATACTCGCTCAATTTATAATTTCTAGATATGGACTCATTGCATGAAGAAGATAACAACCCCTTCTCCGGTTCAGATCATATTTTTGCTGATGGAATTGGTTCAGTTTTAGGCGACCAAGAGCAGAATAGTTCTAATAACATAAATGATGGTTTCAACCATCCATATCATCGAGTTGACAGATTGATACCAAACTTGGAGTCATCGGCTACAATATTTGGTGATAGTTCAGATAATAGTAAACATAGTTATCACTACAGCGATCCTAACAACGGTGTTGATAGATATAGCTCAAGCGTGTTGAATAGCCCCCAAAATCAAACAGCCTATGATGTAGATAAATCATACAACCACGATTCACAGACTGAATTTAGTCAAAGAGGAATACGATATTCATTCAATGAGGCTGATAGTGAGCAACTTTTAGCTAATACATTGGATGCCAAAACAGCTATTCCTTCAGACGGTTCTGCTCCAAACATCGATGAATTGCCAAATTCACACAATGCTTTTCCCAATGATCATCAAGAAAACACAGACCACGAAGATGATGAATATGAAGAGGATGAAGATTATTATCCTAATAATGAGAACCAAAATTCAAAATATGCAAATCAAACAGATCACTTATCTTTGAGGCCGGTGGCTGTAGGTCTTAACTCCCCGATAACCATAACCGAAGCTTTACAAACTAAAGATCCAACTGGTCATAAAGTTGTTCTATACACTATAAATTATCATTCAGTTCAGATAAGACGACGTTATTCAGAATTTGATAGCTTTAGGAACAGTTTAAAAAAATTATTTCCTACAGTTATTATCCCTCCTATTCCAGAAAAGCATTCGATGATAAGCTACTTTTTCAACCCTATCAGTGCAAAAAGTGATACGAAAATTATTGAAAAAAGGAAGAGACTGTTGACCGGATTTTTGAGGTACTGCTTCAATATCTCACAAATTAAGAACAGTGTTGTCTGGAAATACTTTCTCACACCATCAATGAGTTGGTCTGACATAATATCTAGTCCGCCTATTTCGATTTTACCACAAACTAATATACTGGCTCCTCCATTAGATCCTGTGAAACCTAGTCCTTTACATTTGCTGTTACCTATTCCTCATTCTTCAACTATAAACAGTTTTAGACCAAGGGAACAAGATCTGGAGTCAGATGAGAAATTTAAGGAACTTCAACAGATTTTCCAGATTTATAGGAGCCAGACACATGCTATGGAAAAATCATCAAAGAAACAAAAAAAGCACTTTAAAAGTTTAGTCAGAGACCTTGGAGAATTGGGAGCATTTTATAATGCCTTTAGTCTCGAAGATAACTATGATCTAGCTACCGGAATTGAAAGGACTGGCCAAGCCATTGATGTCAATTTTATCAATTCAGAAGCTTTCAGTTTTAAAATTTTGACCCTCTCGCAAGAGCCCCTATTTGAATTCAATCAATTCTCAAATGAAGCTCTTGGTGTTCTAAAATTCAGAAAATTGAAAGAAGTTCAGTTGTACATCATTGATACTACAATTAAGAGAAGAAAACAAATGATTGAAAGTCTACAAAATGCTCAAGAACAATCAGATAAATTAGAGGAGATTTTGAGAAGGAATGCAGAACAATCGCCAACGATTGCTGCGGCTGTCAAAAGGCTTGAGCAAGGAGAATCAATTAATAAAGTAACATCACCATGGAGAAGGATTTTCAGTGGTAATAAGGCCAGTTCTAATAGTAATGATATCGCATCTCTAAATGAACAACAGAGAAAGGATGAAATAGAAAAACTACAGAAAGAGCTTGATAAGTTAAACGACTGTCTGGGTGTTGTATTAAAAGATCTAAAAGATATCAATAGGGCGATCGATGAAAACATCCAAGATTTATTAGCCACATTTCATCAAAAATGGAAAGAAATATTAAAAGATTTCGCTAATTCGATTTTAATCTGGCTGGATGACAATCTAAAAGCTTGGGAAGATGCGAAAGAAGAGATTCAAAAAATTGAGGTTCAAAAACCAGCACTGATCGACAACAATGAGTGACAAAGGTGAAAAATTGAAGCTAACTTGATGAATAGATGAGATCTATATTCAGTATAAACTTTTTTCTTGTTCTGATCTAAAAGAATGAATAAACGCATATTTTTCATTGATCTAGTAATGCTGATACCAGTTCACAACCTACCTTGTATAATTATTAATTACGCGCACGGCATCTGTCTTTTCCCTATTCTTCTTTCAGTTAGTTGTCATCGTTATCATCATCTTCAGCGAATTCAATTAATAAAGAAGAGTTTGGCCACAATTGTTTTATGTTTTCAATATTTTCCTCATTTATAGGAATGCTAAATCTTGGGAATGGTGAAATCAATTCAAATCCATAAACATGATTATAGTCCTCATGAACTTCAACATCTGTAGCAGTTAATTCGGAGTTTTCTTTTAAGAATAGCTGCAACTCCACAAACGCGTAGATATCGTAAACCTTATAAGATTTTGGGAACTTTTGTATAATTCTTTCACCTGATGGTAATTGAAATCTTATCGTAGATGATTCGCTCTTTGGCAACTCCTCTTGGTTTAGATCATTGAATTTTTTATTTATTGAATTCAAAAATCTCAGTCTATTCTCTTTCTTCCATAACTCTTGCTTTTCTTTATTTTCTAGAGCCAATTTTCTGGATTCTTGCTCAATCTTTTTGATACGATCATTTAGTAAAGATTCTTCATAAGCTCTATCTTGTGCTTCTTTGATCTTTCTTGAAAACTCTAATTCTGCCAGTTCGTACTTTTTGGATATGAACTCAGGCTTATATTTTTCAATTTCCATTTTAACTCTTGCAACGAAGGAATTTGCTGATTTAACAGATATTCTAGCAAGTATAGACATAGACGCAATTAAGCTTGGACCATTGGAAATGTTAGCAATTAAGTACACAGAAGGTGCTGTTCTTGCTTTCAGTGACTTCGCTATTTCAAGTGATTGTGGTTCCTTTACATGGCCGATGTAAGTCAAAATTTCTTCGTCGTTGTTTAATAAATTAATCACCCTATCATTGTTCAGGACTGTCTTGATAAAAGTATTTGAATTCTCGTCATCTGATATTAACACTAAAATTAAGAATTTGAATTTCTTTTTGGCTGATTCAAAGGCATTATTGAAATCCTCTTTGTAATAATTGATAACATTCTTGTCTTGGGTAATGACTTCAAAATGTGTATCAAAATTAAATGAGGTCAAAGTTGGGACATCAGGTAGTCCATAAGCAGGGGCTGGAAATAAATACGAAAAGAATGATCCTATATACGATAATAGTAAAGTAGCACTTCTTGGGATAAATAAGATTAAAAAAATTATTGGAGATTCCAAGAATGAACCAAAATGAGAAATAAAGTTTTGATTTTGTTTGATGTTATTATTTTGTTGCAAACCTGCTGACTTCCATCTATTTGAAATCGGCTTGACGATCGGTAATTGTGGTGCCAATTGGCTATGTAATAGTGGTTGAGTTAACAATTCCTGCTGGAAGGAGCCATGGTTATTTTGATCGATTAGATTTGCCTGCTGAAATTCATAAAATTCGTTAGGTATTTGATCATTGGAATTATTTACAGGATTTTCGTTTTGAGTATTTTGTTCATTAATTACATCTCCATCCGCTTCTTCGTCTAATTTTCCATCAAAATATTTTGACAATGCAATTTCTAAATTCCAATAATTGTTCTTCAAAAGCTTCACAACTTTTTCATAATCTTCGTCACTGAAATTAGAGATTATTTGAAATTCATTTAATTTTTCTTGTTCTGAAGGCGATAGAGACATTTTTGAATCATGTGATGGTTTTTTATTAGTCTAAAATATCGACTTGTAATCTATTGTCCTTAGTACGAGTACTTCCAAAGTTATTCTCAATCAATTAGACCAATAGTTTTAACAGCGTGTAAACCAAACAATATCTGTACACCGTCTGCAATGTAAAATTGATTTATTAACACGACTTGTGCAAGGAACGAACCGAAATTTGCGTTGAAGATAAACAAAAGCTGTCAAGAAAGAATTCGCGAAACTCACTCTGTACGTCTTTTAAAAGAGCGATGAGCATTTAGAAGAACAAACTTTTTCCAACATGTACTAGTTTAAAATACCATCAATCATTCACTTTTTGCTGTATATCAATCTTACTTTTGAACCAAGATGAGCATTTACTTGTTGAAGAACAAAACTGTTCCAAAAGATCCGTATTTTGATGCTTTCAATGAGTCAAGATACAGTACCACTTTTATTCCGTTACTTGATCATACGCACACCAATTTACCAGAAACAATAGAATTTCTAGCATCACTTGAATTCTTGGAGAATTACAACCATTTGATAATTACATCTCAAAGAGCTGTTGAGGTTTTAGACTTGGCATTACACTCAGTGCCTAGTGATACCAGAGAAAAAATCTTCAAGAAAACTGCATACACTGTGGGCCCTGCTACCTCTAAAATTTTGTACGCGCTAGGTTTCCAATTCATTAAAGGTGGTTCAGAGGCTGGAAATGGTGATATATTATCAGATATAATTATTGATGATTTGAAGAATTGTAAAAATGATAAGATAATATTCTTTACTGGAGAAACAAGAAGGGATATTATACCGAGAAAATTAACATCAAGTGGCTATTGCCTCACAGAACTTGTAATATATAAGACAATATTAAAACCAAACATTGCAGAAAGATTCACTCAGGTTTATGATAAAAGCGCTGAAAATAGCTGGATTATATTCTTCAGTCCACAGGGAACTTCAGAAATCATAGATTATTTGAATACCCTAAAGGTCAAAAACTTTAAGATTGCATCAATTGGTCCAACCACTGAGAAATTTCTGTTAGAACAAGGCATTGTTCCTAATTTAGTGAGTTCAAAACCTGAAGCTACGACTCTGTTGCAAGAATTGCATAAGCATAGCTTATAATTCTACAATGATCAGAATATACAATAAATCATAGAACTTAAGAAACGTCTGAGACAATGTGAATTGTTTCACTATCATTTTTGTAATCAACTTCCATAGAGTAATCACTTTTTGATTCATTTGAACTCGTTACCTTTAATTTAGGGAGTTGTAGCTTTCCTGTTCTGAAAGGAATCAAAGACAATTCAATATCTGGATGTTTGAAAACGTCTTTGTCTGACGACTTGTCCAATTCAATTGAAAATTTGTTCAATCCATTGATTAGCCAGGAGTCTTGATTCGACAGCACTTCAAAGTCAAATTTTTTTATCTTTGAGTCCTCACCTGCAAATAAAACTCTCTTTTTCGGCTTTTCACTGGAATTAATTCCTTCCTGTGTTCTGTTTAATTTTGAAGTTACAGATAACATAACAGGGATGGCTTCACCGATAACTGAATATGTCAATCCTTCAGGAAGGCGGAGCTCAAGTATGTGGATCACCTCAACTGTGGGAATTTGAACATTAATAAATAAATGACGATTTGGAAATGTGAAATCACTTTGTACTTTGAAATTTGATTCTACAACTTCATCAAAAATTCTAATAATTTCTAATCTTTCTCGTTTAGCAATTGATCTTAAACCTTCAAAACACGAGTGAGCATTGTACTCAAGAACATCAACTAAAGAATTCAGCACAAATTGCTGGTAATCAAACTTTATTGCTTTTAAGTCAATATAATTTAAAAAATTGCTCAATTCCCTTAGCCTAACTCGTAATTCTTCCTTGAAAATGCTCAAAATTTCGTCTCGTAAATTTCTGTAGGTTACTGCTAATTTCAAAAACTCCTCCTTGGTTACTTCAGAGCCCAAAATTCTATCGATTTTAAAAAAATATGACCCAGGCTGTTTCCCAAAAGCAACAAAGCTTTTTGGCTCTAAAGGTTTTGTTACTCTGAATTTTCCATTGCCATTCATACTCACGTTTTGCAAATAAACTGGATTTTCAGATTCTGAGGTTCCAATAGAAAATTTGGCATACAAAGATTCATTCTTAAATATGTCTTGAACTGATACAGCAATGCTCAAAGAAGTATCTAATATTGTGGAAATCCTTTGAGATTTCGGGACTCCGTTTAATACGTATGATAATTTTGCTTTTACATCAAGAGAGTTTGTCAGTATTGTATTAGTGACAGTATATGGAACGCTGATTTCATATTTTGACTTTTTCGGTATTGATGGTATAGTCACTGTCGAAGCATCGAAATCCACTAATCCGAAATTTTTTAAAGAGGAATTTGTTAGAACTTTAGCTTTGTTTTCCAAATAAATATTATTCAAATTGCTATGATACTCCAATTTAACGTCTTCTATATCTGATGATCCAGTCTCTATGAAAACTGAAAAGGATTTCTGATCAAGATCAAAATCAGTTGAGGTTTCAATTTTTAATGTTGTGTTGTATGGAGATGGATAAAACTTAAATGCATCAAGGGTTGTACCAAAATCATAAAGAAAGGTGATATTATTAAACCTTGCGGTCAAATTATGGGCGTTGCAAGCTGATATCGAGATATCATGGCTCAGAAGTTCAGTTTCTTCGATTGAGCCGGCTAATAATAATTCTTCTCTTTCAAACAGCAAAACTTCGCCCTCTTCGCTCATCAAATATAATTTAATATCTTTCAATTCGAAATGAAAACCTAATTTATTTTTCCAGGTAATAATCAAACCGTACTCATCATTATCTGAGAGCATTACTGTATTATTGATGCTTAGATCAAACAACCCATTAACATGATATGGAATTTCAACAGCTTCGAGTTTTCCCAATTTTGATAATACATTTTGAGAATTTAACCTAGGTACTGGGATTTCATTTTCAGTAATTATTCTTAAATAATCTAAGTAGTATTTGGCCAACATTACGTTTTTTGATGATGGACTGAAGAACTCAGCTTCTGGGTTCAGATTCTCTAAGCAATCTATCAAAACAATTAATAAATGAAGCCCAATAAAATCCCAACCCTCCGATTGATAAAAGTCAGGGCATGTTGAGAGAACAGAAACAGCTCTTTCGTATTCTTTGTTTTGATAATCCAGCAATGCTATATCGATTGACAGAATATCAACTGATCGTGGTCTTCCAGCCATACCGTAATGTTTTATTGCTTCTTCAGTTAATTGGATGTATTTATCTTCAAAACTATCTTGCGTTTTAAGAACCTCAACTAATTTGTCATCTTCAATAGTATAACTTTCATCTGATAATAAAATATTGAAAGTTTGGGTGATATTTTCCAATTTAAACCCTTGAGAAAATGCTAATTCTGTAAGCTTCTTTCTTTGAAGTAATCTTAAATCACCGAATCTTTCTGAAATTTCATTCATATTTGTCTCACTATCTTCAGAAATGCCCTGTATTAGACTTGAACAAACTTTTAAATTTAAGATCTCATCGATTACCATATAGATCCATTCTGCGATGGCTAAAGGAGTGACTGCAAATAGGTCCGAAATATCACTAATAACTATATTTAGTCTTCTCAAAAATTCTGAAATATGAATTGATTTAATCGATAATGAAGCGGAAGCTTCGGATAATGATTCCAGGACAATGAACTGTTTAACAAACAACAGTATCCTTAAATTGAAAATCGGCAGCTCATCTGAGCCACTATCAATCACGGTTTTTTTCCTGGTATAATCCTGGAAAGTTTGCACGTTTTTAGAATTCCATGAGCGCATGGGAAAAATATGTTTATTCATTTGAAACTTCAGAACTGTTTGGGATATATCATCATAACCTTCTAATGCATCTTCGAATAAGTGCACTTTCAAAAATAAAGATGCTATTGCTTCTTTTAGAACCACATATGCTCTGAACTCTGTTTCTATTTCATTCTCGCAGGTGAACAGCAAATTTAAAACATTCGTCATAATCTCTAATCTTGAAGAAAATGAATGAATAACACCAGTTTTCAGTCTTGTATTGAAAACATTCACAATTTCACTTTCTTCTAATTTGGTGCCAACCGTCTCATTCATCTTCATTATTCTATCATTTGTTGAAAGATTTGTATTTAATGATGCTGTAACTGTATTTGATAGTGTACTTGAGCTTGATATTCCTGTTCCGTTGAAATCTGTTCTAAGTTTTTCATAAATACGTGTCTGAGTTTTGTTATCTGACTCTGATTCTGAGTAAAGAATAATATACCAATCCACTGGTGCATTAGCTTTAACTACATTGGATTTGAGCCACTCTTCAATCAAAGGGCGTACTTTACCTCTATAATCATCCATGTTCACACATTTTATTAACATCAACCTCACAAATGGGGTTGACGAGACTTTGTTGATGGAGTTTATCAATTCATGTTTCGAAAGTTCATGAATATTCAAAGTTGGGCTATTGGAATTATTATCAAATATTCTTGGGACTTCTTCAAATAGAGCTAGAGGCAACTGGGGTATTGAACGAAGTGAATCGTTAGCTGATTTTCTCCAGTGAAGATTAGTTAGCTGGATTGTTTTCTCCAATCGCTCCCGAAGCCTTCCATAAATACTGAATGGATCATAAAACCCAGCTAATAAGGGTGGAAGACTAGAGCTCATAAAAGAGATCTGGGAAACGTAAAATCTGTTACTTCCCAGTTATCAGGGGATGTTATATGAGGAGCACAAGCAAGTGTTTCAGAGATTTAATTCTGTTGGTCTGTTCACGAGTTTAATATGCAGTCAACATCACTTCGGTATTTGAAGTTATGCGCGAATTGACCTCAAAATCACACTGAGCAGAGACGGAACCAGACCAGCTCTTGTTGAGTCTTGACTCTTGACAGTGTTACTATACCGGAATGGAAACTAAAATATCAAATACATATATAAAATCTAGTTGACATTGGATATTGGATAATAAATACTTCAAATTAAAAATCGAAATGATGAAGCTAATCAAGTAGGCGCTGGAATTCAAAGCCTGTAAAATATAAATTATAATATATCATATATGGCAAATTGCATGATCATTGATTCATGAATACAGTACGAGGTTTTGAATAATCCGTTGAAATTACTAATTTCTATGATACTTTCTTCTCTTATCCAGTTTATAATCCAATATTATAATATTTATTGGTTGGCCCCTCCGATAATACAATATTAAAGATTGAAATTGAGAATATTTAAATTTTCATTATGTATCATGATTCATTATTCATTAGAGTGGTTTTATACATACAAGTCACAACACAAGTAGAGTTTGGCGATCTATAGAAAAGATGAACTATGGATTAACCACTCTGTAAACCATTCTTGAATAGTCTTGATCATCTTCTAAGCTTAAAACTTCATCAAGTTCTTCTCTACTTTCGCTTGCATTGAATTTATAGAAATTTAACCTTTGATCAATGTAAGTGCTCTCACCTTCTTTATTTATATAAGGTGTTCCATAGTCATTACTGCTAATTATGCTGACGTTTCTTTTGTGCTTCGTTGTTGCTAGAATACCGCTTTTTTCATCATATGATACTTGAGACCGATCCGATGCTGAATCCTGCAGTGTTTCAGAGATCACAGCGGAATTGTCACCATCGTCATCGAGATTTATTGTACTTTGTCTTCTTTGTGGTGAATGTGATCGTCTCGAGCAAAACCTAATGATCAAAAAGCTTGCGAAAATCATTAAAAGTAGAAAAATAACTCCAACAGTGACGAAAACCCCCGCAACCCTAGCTTTATTGCCCCAGAAACTCCCTTTGGACGCTGACTGTGATTTGGAGTCATTCAAAAGTCTTCCAGAGGTATTGTTGGATATTGATGATGATGGGGTTGATGATGGGGTTGTTGTTTTTATTGTCGTTCCCTCTGTAACTCCATAGAAATCTGTTGAAATCGACGTGAATGTAGTTTTCACCTCTGTAACTAAAGTCACATGTGACCCATTTGCAGTTATTACTGAATAAATAATTGATATTAATGTTGGAGTGCTGACTATAGTGCCGTGCGTTGTAACTGTGCTCAAACTATTTGCATCCGATATTACTGATGTTGATGCTGGCACTGAAGATTTAGATATCACATTAGGAATTATGGATGATAAATGTAATGATTTTGAAGAGCTTGAGGTGGAAAAGGATTCAGTAATGTGGCTTGAGGTCCCCTCAGTCGTGAAAGCGCTTGGTAAAGTTGAATAAGTGGATATATATAGACTATTGGGTATTTCTGTGGATGCAGTCGATGCTTTAAGTGTCTTTCCTGTGCTCGATGTTTCACTTGGTATCTCTGTTTCACTTTTTGGTTCGGTTGTACTCGATGTCTCTGTTAGGCCAGATATCTCTGTTATGCTTTGTGGGTCTGTATCATTTGATGTCCCCTCTGTATTCAATGTCCCTCTTGTACTCAATGTGTTGGTGGTACTTAATACATCTGTTGTGCTCGATGAAACTGGTGTAATAAATGTTTTAATCGTTTGAGAAGATGACGACGGCGTTGCAGTAGTTGTCGTAGCCGTCCTGGTTGATTCAATATTTGAGGACTCAATAGTTGACATTGTTTCACTAGTACTTTCATCTTCTCCGGAACTAGATATAATATTCTGATTCAAGACAATATATGCAAAGTAGTCATTACCACCACAATAGTCAGAAAGGTAGCCAGGACAACTAATATAACAGTCATTAGTGTCAACTACTTCACTTGGAATTTCATTTGAACAGTAACAATCTTTACCCGATAAAATTGCAAGACCGTAATCTTCTTCGAGACATTTATCGTGACATAGACCATTGGATTGAAATATCGAAGATATCACAAGTGATGAGCCGGTATTTGTTTTTGAACAATACGATATTTGCAAGGCATGGATAAGTTGTGGAAGATATAAGAGCAGTAATATTAACATGATACAGGTAATGGATTGAAATGTAAACTATTTGACTTTATCGTTCTTATAGTTCTTTTATAAAAATTCATCAACTTTTATCTTTGGAACTATCGTTATATCCTTACATTTCTTGACAATAAGAATTTCTGGGGATAAAGTAGATTAAATTTATTTTTTATAATTGTTCAATCAACTTCAGCATTTTAGATCATCTTCAACAATATAGATAGCAATTACTAAAACAACAATCTCCATGAAATCCACTTTTAATGTATAACCTAATTCGGATGAAATTCAATTCGATTTGGCATACAATTCATAGTTTTGGTTTTAGTACTAGAAATTCAAAATTTTAATTATATAGAAGGTCCAGTGGGCCAACAACGCCTTAATTACATATAATTTTGTATTTGATTAATTTAATTTCTTTTGGTAAAAAGGCTCTGGAAACTTTAAATCGAAATGGCGCACTAGCGCACACAATGCGCACAGTTATTTGGCTGATTGAAAAAAACAAAACAAAACAAAACAAAACAAATAAAAACGAATTGATTGAAAATCTATTCCTTAATTTCATAAGAAACTTTTCACATTGAATTAGTGTATTCTTAGTTGCGAAAGAATCCAAATGTCATTTCACCTTCACGAACGGTTCCATGAAGATAAATTTTCTCCATCTATATGTGTTCTAATTTCTAAATTTTGCTCCAGATTCCAGTTGAGTATTAACTCGATACTACAAGCTTTCCTATTTAGCAAGAAACTCTCTAATATTGCTATCTTGTTGTAAGTGTGCCATGGCCTTTGCGGGCAATCCATATCCATTTATGATATACAATATTATTCATCTACACAAAGACCGATCTCAGAACCATTAAAACTCAGATATTTTAGTAATCTACCATGACATATATTAATTAACAATGTCAAATGTTCAATGCGCCCTGTATAAGATTCATATCAAGATTATGTTATATATAATGGGGTTTGAATTCAAATCAAAATCAAAATCAAAACAAGCACCCGCATGCGCACTGCAATATGGTCTAACCCCATATGGCATTAGGGCATATATTTATTATAGTGCCATTTAAAACTTTAGATTCTTTCACGTGATGTTTTTTTCCCACTCCGCGATTTTATTCGTAGTTTGTGAGCTTGGCAAGAGATGCATAAATTTGCAGCTCGACATATCTTATTTTAGGGCGGAATTTCAGGATCTCCACTGTTGGAAACTATTATCCTCTAGGGTTGAAATTAACAATAAAGCAATAAAGCAACTCATATCCTTAAAAACAAACCAATTCGACTTCAGAAATCAGTATTTTATTTTTTTGTTTTGAATATAATAAACAACATAGAAAGTCACCTGGTCAGCTTATGATTGATAAAAAACTCCATGTCTCTAATCTTCATTAAACTATAGCGGTTGAAATTCGTGAAATTGTAACTTCTAATAATTACTACTCAATGAAACCAATGATCTTATTTTAATAATGAGTATATGTATAAGTCTTCACAATTCAATTTGCTACTGTCTATATATATCTGAACAACAATATTGTTTTTTTTTATGTAAACATTAAATTTAAATAGACGTATTGTATATGAAGGGTTGTATAAGTTTTGATCAAAATTTCGATGAGTTACCTGTAGACTATATATTAGAGCTGACTAGTAAATAATACGACCTTATTATTGAATATATTTACGATGCTTCGCTAAAGCTCATGTTCTGAATTAAGTCAATCATTAATTCTTAATTAGGCTAAGCGATAAATGACCATAGGGTATAGTAATCATATTACCTGAGGAAAATACATGAACTTTACCATTGTTTATTTAACGTGAAGCACTCAATATAACAAAACTTTATGCACTCTCAAATAATCCATCACTTTGAACAAATTTAACTTTGTGCCTCCCATTAGATTTTGATAAATTGAAGGCTTCATAGTTAAGGAACTGTCACCAAGATAAGGTATTTATTTGAACCAGCTGTCCTGTCGGCTTGACTTATATTGAGTTTTGTCACAAAACCCCAGAGACTCACAAAGAGCTCCGATCACCAAAGCATTTAAATACACACGAACTTTATAGTTATCTTTAACTATTCAATATTGTATGTTGTCGTGATTCTATATTTTCTCATAAACTATCGCTTGTTCCTGAGCCTAATATTCAAAGAATCATGTAATATAATACTGTTCCAATATATTTATTTTTTAGTTAATAAATATCAATTGATCTGTAAATAGATACTCTCTATTTACTTGGATCAAGAAGTATATATTATTATATATACGTCAGATAGAAATAATTGTAACTTAGAAGTAATTTTCCCATTTCGTCGTGAACGGTGAACCCTGCGCGTAGAAGTTGAGTCTTCCTCAGGAAGCTGATCCAATATTTGACAGCTTATTTTCAATATGCACGCAGATATTTAATTCAGCTATTGATTTTTTAAAGTTCAAACTAATCGTTGAAACCGGTAACTTGTAAGTTGTCTGTTTATAGTGCGCTTAATACAATTATATAGTTTTGTAAAGATAATTGGCTCTTTCTCTAATTGAACAGATCAGAGCTATTTTTTAAAAAGTGATCAATAGGATTAATTTGTTATATAAGTTGGATTTTTGGACGAAATTCTTGTACAGAACTGGGCGATTAATCAGTTTTCATTACTGTTCACTGTTCAGCTTACTTCATTATACGAACTCAAATGCTAGAATGAAATACGTTGGTATATAGACAGAGAACAATCAATTATATAAACTGTAAACATAAATATTATAGATATTTATGACTTCTAACTACTAACTTTTAACTGTCATTTGCCAAATCTATACACGATATATTGATAATTCGATATCTTATACTGACTAATTCTATTCTTTATATAATGTTGATCAATCATACACAACGTCAATACAAGTCAAGATTCAAAAATCAAAACTCAAAAATCAAGATATAATTTTATATAAATTATAATTTATAGTATTAATATAATTGCTGAAATTACAGAATACCTGATAAATATTTACACAAATGTTTAAACTTTTATAAGCTCATTATGGGGCAAATTCAAAAATTCGATATAAGTTCACGTGTCTGATTATGTAATCTTGCAGAGTGCTGCAGCTCTATTAAATTTAATTCTAATTTTTAAATTTTACAAGGTATCAAAACTTTCATTTGAGTTGAAATTTAAAAGGCGAAACTTTTCAAGTTTTTTTTTTACGAAAATACTAAATCATTAATGTTAAAAATCTATTTTCGGGTTATTCTAACAGAATAACATTATAATATATACGTATATACAAGAATTATGTTATACTTCTTTGATATATAAATATTATGAAATATCATCATGATGATCATGATAAGCTCAGTTCTACTGATTACTTCATAGATTACGTAAGGTGATAGATGCTAATTCAAGTTTATGTAGGAAATCCGGTAGGATTTCCCCTCGAAACTAGCTCGTCCAGTTTAACATAAAAGAAGAAATTTCAATAACAAATATATCTTTGTACATTATATATATAGTTTTAACAAAATTATTACAAGTTTTGTGTATTTTATAGTTAATTATTTAATTAGTAGAATAACAATAAACTATAAAGTTAACCAGGAACAATGCTTCAGTAACATTATATAATTATAATTATATTGTTATTTAGCACGCGTGCAGGAGTAACTGCTGTGATTACGGTTCGCTTAAGTTCATTACTGATTATTATTACAATTATTCAGTTATATTTTTGTATATGTAAAAGAGCAATAATAATCATTAAATGATCTCTCTATGCACTTAATTGACGGTAGAGAAAGTAAGAAATAGGAAATAAAGGTATTAGCTGTAGGTAATTAGTAACTACTAACTAACCAACTGAGATAACCGGACAGATCCCGGAACTTGTGGAATACATGATGCGTTCATCACACTGATAATAGGTAATAGGTAGTAGGTAGTGATAAGCGGATATGAGAGTGGGCACTACGTCGTCTCATAACTTTCGAGCTATTTCAACTACTTAAATTAAGTTAGTATCTAGCTAGACACATAGTACACTGTATTATGTATAGCATATAATTTTTAAGTTTTCAATAAACGTCCATTGTTATTACCGAAGATTATTCATCAATTTTATTTGATATTCTGCTCATTATAAACCGTTGTCTTTCATTTGTTCGATCATCGGTTATAATTTACGACGTTGAACATTTTACGTAATTTGGTATGCTAGTGCACCAGTTTAATAATAAATTATAATATAAGTTGTATACGTTTACTGTTTGCTGGACAGTGGATTATCTATATCAAATACTATTTGCGAACCAGTTTGATCAGTTTCCTCATAATTCATAATAACAAAATATAATACTGTAATATTAAGCCGATGCTAGCACGGTTCACCCGAGACGAACCTTCTGTCAAAAAAGCCAAATCTATATCTTTGAACTACAATACCCAGCAGTCAGGGCTTAGTATGTGGCTTGTTAACTACAGTGTGGACAGTGATAATTTTGTTTATACTGAGGGTTCTGACGAAGTAGATTTTTTCTTTTAACAATGTGGCTCGAAAAATTTCCGAATTAGGAAAGTAAATGTGGCACAAAAAGACAATAAGAATAATAATTAAGTTAGCTCAAAAGGCTGAAGATAAAACTTCCAGCTAATTACAAAACATCGATTATATGTTTACAATTCAATAGGCCTGAGAGGCTAGTAATTATTGTTTTAACGCTTAAACTAAAATTTTAAAGCACAGCAGGACTGCTCATAAAACTCATAGTGGCTCAAATGCGATAACGTCCAATGGTATGGCCACTGGACACTTGTCAATATTGGGCCTTGATTTCCAGGTTTATTGGGGATTCTAGGTCATTTCACATTTCCATTGATACCTACGGTCAAGAGATTTAATATTTGGCAATCAATTATGTTGTTAACTGCTAACTGGCCCAAATTTTCCTGTTATCACTAACCAGAAGAGCCAACATCTATAATCCCAGTATAATAATATTGGAAAGCGCGCTGTATAAGTTGTGATACAATCTACGTCATTGTACAAGTGGACGAGTTGCTAAGTCGGGACTCAATTAGAACCGGGAACTGGTAGTTCAAAGTTCATTAAAGTACAATGTTCTAAGTTCTAACTTCCGAGACCTCGATTTTTCTCATAATTTAATTGAAAAATATGAAGAATTTGGTCAGTAATTTTCGCCAATTAATTGGTTATCTGTACTATAAAAGAACAAAAAGAAACAAACAGTTATACACCGCACGGATTGTGGCGAGTAAATCTTTACAGCCATTTATCACCCAAAATGAAATACGAGTCATCACAAGCCACGCAGAAATTGACTAACGTTATATTAAATATATAAATATATGTAGAATTGTATCTAAACAATCAAGATAGAACTAGATAATTAGGATGAACAATTTTTCCTCACTGCCAAAAAAAATTTCAATATGAGCAAAGATTTGGAGAAGAATCACTCAGAACTTATCTATGATAGCGATGTATCTTCAGCTGAAGCTTATTTACAAAATGAGCTTCTTAAAGAGCAAGATAAAGATATCAAATATAGATCTATGGGTTGGGTTAAAACTGCCTTTTTGTTATTGAGTGAATATATCTGTTTGGCTATCATGTCATTCCCATGGTCTTACTCTGTTTTGGGATTGATTCCGGGGTTGATAATTACCGTTTTTGTTGCATTGACGGTTTTATACACAGGAAGAATCATTGGTGATTACTGTGCAAGATATCCTCATTTGACTAACGTTTGTGATATTGGTCAACATTTATTCTGGAATCAAAAATGGGCTTGGTGGTTAACTGCCCTTTGCTTTATCATCAATAACACTTTAATCCAAGGTTTACACAGTTTAGTTGGTGCGAAATATTTAAACACCGTTTCAAATCATGGTGCTTGTAGTGTTGCATTTGCTGTGGTTGCATCTATTATTTGCTTTATCTTTTCATTGCCTAGAACTTTTTCACACATGTCATTGGTTGGTATATTCAGTGCTGTCACTATGTTTTTGGCCGTTTTGTTATCATTAATCTTTGCAGGTATTCAAGAACATCCTGACAAATACGTTGAAACTGCCCCTGTTGTTTACAGATTGTGGCCAGAAAAGGGAACTTCTTTCGTTTCTGGTTGTGCTGCTATGCTTAACATTGTCTATACATTTGTTGGTCAAATCACTTATCCATCATTTATTAGTGAAATGAAAAACCCAAAAGATTTTAAAAAAGCCCTTAATGTTGTCACAACAATTGAAGTTATTGTGTTCGCATTGGCTGGTTCAATTATTTACGTTTATGTTGGTGACGAATATATTACTGCTCCAGCATTTGGTTCCCTAAGTGGTCATTATAAGATCATTGCATTTTCATTTGCTATCCCAACAATTATTTTCCTTGGTGCATTATATTCAAATGTTTCTTCACAATTCATTTATTTCCAAATCTTTAAACCAAATTCCATCCATAGAAATAGTCATACAGCCAAAGGTTGGATTACTTGGGTTTTACTTAATGCCATATTTTGGATATTGGCGTTCATAATTGCAGAAGTTATCCCATTCTTTAGTGATTTATTGTCTTTGATGTCATCATTATTCGATTGTTGGTTTGGGTTTGTCTTTTGGGGTGTTGCTTATATCAGAATAAAACAAGCTAAATATAAAGACCAGTACCAGGGATTTATCAATTTTTATAGGATATTGACATTAAGTGAAAAATTCAATTTGATTATTAATTTAGGATTGATTGGTTGTGGTATTTTCATCTTTGGCCCTGGTACCTATGCCAGTGTTGATTCAATTGTTTTAAGTTATCAAGCTGATGATTACGGTAAAGTTTTTAGTTGTGCTTCTAATGGTATATAAATAATGTTACTCATTGTCTTGAGTGACTGATTTATGGAGGTCAGTGGCGTGAGTCTTCCGACAATATCTTAAATTAGACCTTATTTAGACTGTTTTTATGTTTTTTTTTTTTTTTTTTTTTTTTGATATTTTCTTTTACAATTTCCAACATAAATATATGTCGATTGGAATCTAAACCTGTTGATCAGGTGATTAGAGTAACGATATTATTTTGTTTTTATGCTTTATGTAGAGATAAATGTAGACGTTAGGACTGTTACCTGTATTTGAGTTTTGACCTATGTTATAGAAAAACACAGAAAGAAGTAAAAATTCAGTTTTGATAATCATGAATATTACTGGTAAACAGCTTCAATTTGCTAAATGCTATTTAATTGGCTTTTGAACATTCAGATCATTTTTAACAATATCATCAAAAAGTGTCCAGATAGTAAGTTCACGACTGATATATAGGAGTTTGTTTCCTAATCGGGGATAAATTAGGTACATGCATAAAATATCAACCGAATCTTATTCAATATAAGTTCATTTAACAAAATACAGTATACCTTTTGTTTCCAATCATTTCGATTTGCAGAACTTTAATAAAATGAATTAGACACCATTTCCAACAAAAGTAATTAATCTATTAACAATATCATTTATCCGATTATCGTTTTGATTAATAATTCACTCAATAAAGCTGTCTTTGTAAAAAAATAAAATTAAGTGCTTTTTTAATTTCTAATGTTGCGCTTTACACTTTAATAGTGCCCCATCTTCAAAGTTATAACTGCGGCAATAATGGCACATTGTCCGTTTTTTCAATAATGGCACCTTTTCCCTTTTTTAATATGATTGGGTAAAGTCTAAAATAAAATAATTTGTTTTACGAAATTTAGCAGGACGATCATTGCTCACAATGCAAAGGTGTGATTTTCACTTGGTCTACGTCTTGAGTCTTGATTATTAAATAAATAATTAATTATAATTAATTATAATTAGATTGTATAACAATTAATAGCGCAGTCGTAATTCCGACAAATTAGAAACCTGAATTAGCAATAGAAAGACAATGTGGCCACAATATATAACCATACTAGTTAAAGCAAGGAGAAGACTCATGGGAGCTATATAAATACCTTGTTAGCTGCACATTACTTTTAGAGTGTAGTTTTTAATATCTACATTGATGTATTAACCCTAGACTTCATTTAGAAAGGAGTAAAGAATCATTACATCATGAAATTAAACACCATTTTATTGACTTCATCTTTGATATTAGGAGCGCAATCTTTACCATTATTTGAACGTTGGTTCGGCTCATCAGATTCTGAAGAAATTGATTCTGAATTGTTCCCAGTTTTCAACAAAGATTCAAATGGTACTGCTGTGAATGGGACATCTGGTGGTAATTCAACATTTTCGAATACCACTTCCTCATCAACTTCAACAGTTAAATTATTTTCTTTCAGCTCAAACTTTACCGCATTATATAATGAAAGCTTCAGTGTTCAAAGTCAAGGTCTTACTGAAGTTTCCAACTCATCTTCTTTACAACTTTCACTTGCTGAATTTTTGGCTAGTCAAGTATCTGACGCTACTATTGTTTATGAGCAAATTAACTCTACATCACCAAGTAACTTTTCATCAAGTAATTTGATTGAGCTACATCAAGCAATCCAAAGCGCTGAAGCTGAAGGCGTGGAGGGAATTGTTGTATTACAAGATGATGACTTTTTATCCGAATCTGCTTTCTTCTTAGAATCAACTTTAAATTTCACTACTTCAAATACTACCATTGTTTTAGCTCCAATTTTTACTGTTTTGGAAATTCCTTCAACTGGTGTTGGTAATTTAATTGATTCGCTTCAAGTCGCTTCAGATAGTCAAAAACCAGACGGTGCAACATCATTTGTTGTTGTCGATGAATATATCTATTCTGGATTCTATTTCGATAGCGATGATACAAATGGTTTGGTGGGTTTTGTTTCTGACGAAGATGTTGAATGGTTATACTCAGAAATTAAACCGCTTGAATTATCAACTTCAAATATCACCTTAGCCGAAGCTTTCTCTGATGCAAATGCTACCACATTACCAGAGATTATTACATTATCAATCACTAAAAACTTCAATGTTGACATTTTAAGTTCAATCACTTCTACAAATATTGAAGGTGTGGTTTTACAAGTTCCATCTCTATCAATTTTATCTGATGATGCTCTTTCCGGCTTAGGCGATGAAAAAATCCCTGTTGTTTTAGCATCCTCTGGATTTGGTGCAAGTTCAAGCGATTTACCAGATAATGTTTACACTGCCGGTCTTTTGAACGCGGACCAAGCTGGTGTAGTCTTACAAGTCGCCTTAGCATCTGGTTTGAAAGGTGATGAGTTATCTGAGTTGTTTGAGTCAGTTTATGGTGCTTAATCATTCTCACACAGGGGGCTTTATCTGATTGTACTTTAGTTCATTCAAAAAAATTCATTCGTCTCCATATAAAATCAAAAAAAAGAGAAGGTAAACTTAAAGTACAACTTTTCTTTTTGTTTTTGATTCCATTTTTTCTTCATATCTACGACACTTTTTCATTTCCCGAATTATCTGATAGCTTCTATTGTGAAGCGAGATATATTTGTTTGCTCAGTTTTTAGTGATATATATATATATTGTGCACCACAATACTTATATTTATCTTTATATTTATCTATTTAATTCTATCTTTATTTGTAGAAATGAATCGCTTTACCTATAACAAAAGGAAATAATGTAATTGTGCATATTTTCTCTATTTTTTGCTCAATTTTAAAAAGCTTTTTAACTTGGATTCTTTATCTTTTGGTGGTTCACCCAAAATTCTTTCATTTTTAGAGATAATAGGTGGTCGAGACAATTCTCCTTTTGGAATTTGTTTTCTTGTATCATCATCTTCAGAATCAGACCATTCTTGTCTCTGTGCATCTAATTTAACATCTTCTAGTTCTTCTAATTGTTTTGAGTTTTGCAAATACTTTGGTTTTAAAACATCTTCAACTTCGGATTTGAATAGAACCAAGTTTCTCACATCAAATGTATCAACTAAAATATCATCATTCACGCTAATAATTTGCAATGGATGAGGAAGGTAAAGATTAAATCGAATATGCTCATTGACTAATAGTTCATTCTTTATAAAGGCATAAAGGTCACTCTTGGTCTTATGTGAATCAATGTTAAATTCAACTATTATCAAATTATCGAATTTCAATCTTATAAAAATCTGCTTGATCTTTTGTTTATTCTCTTCAATTTTTAATTTTTTCAATTGTTTTTGCTTTAGTGTTTCATGAGCCTTGTTTGATAACATCTGCTGATATTGTTTCAATTGTGGAACAGTTAAATTGTATGTAGATTCAGCAGGTATAGAGTGTGTAAGTGGAGAGCTGTTTGGTTTCAATGATTGTTTAAATACAGCGATAGTTGGAGTCATCACTTGATCGGAAGATAGTTCTGTGACAGAATTCACATTTGAATCCACATTTGAATCCACATTTTCCAGTTCGATGTCGTTCTCTATGTCCTCTCCTCTCTCTATTTTAGCTGATGAATCTTTCGAGGGTATAGGGTTAACAACATTACTTAGTTTATTTAAATTCTTTTCTTGCGTTTCTTTATCATCAATAACGTCTGGTTTCTCGTAATCTAAAAACGTTAACCTCAATACACTGTTGTTATCATTACCAAAATCCTTTAAGCTCTGATCCCCGATTAATTCCCCATCTATATCAAGAACATTGACCATATTTTGAACAATTACCCTAAATTTTCCTATAATATCATTTTGAACTTCTTTTTCAATAGATCTCAATAAAGATGATAGTTTTTCATTATTATTGATCCTCTTAATTATAGTACTTTTCTCAAATGGTGAATTGACTAATTGAATTTTTAGATTAATTTCAGTATCACCTACGGAATCTATAGCTTTAAGGGTTAGCTTACCTCCATGAGGCAAATTGGCTAATCTAAAGGGCAAATTGAGAGGGAGAATAGCATCGTTATAATATAAAGCATAATTCGAGCCAGACAATTTGAATGATACAATGGCTTTACTCAGTATATCTGAGATAGCAGTGGAGGGGCTGACCTTGGTTTTAATCGATCTGAGTTCATATAATATAGTAATTGATGACATTTGGAAGGTGTAAATCAAGTTTGGTGAAATCAAACAGTGTAATAATCAGTTATTGCCTTCCTTTTAGTTTAATTCATCTAGCTTGATCATTCGCAGCGGAAGTTCTTAATTTGGTTCGCGTATGTCACATGCAAAATGTGTTAGTCCATTTTGTTGGGCGTTTTATATAAGGTCAGACCTTCTCACTTACGACTGGCAACAAAAGTAACTACAGATCATAGCTGCAATGAGAAATAATAAAACATGTTGTCCATGATATTGTAAACCACTTACTAAATGAAGTCCTTGGATCACACTTGTCTTTAAACTTAAGGGTTTAAGCCCGGTGCAATCAGCCGGTGAAATAACCCGAGATCATAGTTGAACTGGGTGTAATATTATTAATTATCAATTTAAGAAGTGAGTTCAAAAATTAAATCAAAAAAAAGGTGGAATGGATGACTACAGTTTAGTATCACCAAAAAGATCTGCTAAAATTGTAGATTCATGTCAATATAAACAACTTCAATCGAGAGCTACTTCTTGGAACTTTAGACAAAGAAACAAGGCGTCAGGGTCAGGGGAAACTGAAAAAAACAACTTTTAAAACATTATGAGCTTGATGGTTTAGTAACAGGCCATTGATAAGTAGTTTCGCTAAAAACATAACCATGCTTTTCTAGGAATGAACTCAATTCTTTTGGTCCTCTTGATCCATATGGATATAAGATTGGAGCAGGAGCAGAATCTGATTCCAAATGATTTAATAATGGAGTAAATAAAGCCCAACTTTCATCTAATTCATCATCTCTGACAAAGTTTGAGTGATCACCACGTAATGAATCTCTAATTAATGATTCGTAAGCTTCTGGGATCCAAAAGTTCTCGAAACGGTTTTTATATGTTAAATCTAAATCAACAATAGTTGAACTGGTTGATAAACCTGGTTGTTTAGTATTTAGTTTGATGTAAATAGCTTCACTTGGTTGAATTCTGATAACTAATTCGTTTGATGGAACCTCTGGAGATGTTGGTTTATATTGGATACGAATCTCAACTTTACCAACATCCAAGGCTTTACCAGCTCTTAAAACGATTGGAACGCCTGACCATCTTTCATTGTCAATATATAATGGGATAGCAGCAAAGGTAACAGCCTTTGAGCCTGGGTTAACTGTTTCATCGTCTAAGTATGAAGGTTTGGTACCATCTTCTGATGCAGTATATTGGCCAACGATTAAATCATTGAAATCTAATGGTTTAATAGCTTTCAATAACTTGACTTTTTCATCACGGACAGATTCTGAGTCATATGATTTTGGTGGTTCAATAGTCAATAAAGTTAAAACTTGTAATAAATGGTTTTGAATAACATCTCTGATGATACCAATGCTATCGAAGTAACCACCACGACCTTCAGTACCAAATGGTTCTTTAAATGAAACTTGAATAGATTGAATAGATTCCTTGTTCCATGATGAATTTAAGAATTGATTACCAAATCTCAAGTTTAATAAATTTTTGACCATTTCTTTACCTAGATAATGATCAATTCTGAATAATTCTTCTTCTTTAAATAATGGAGCTAATTGTTCTTGTAATTCTCTTGAACTTTTCAAGTCATGACCGAATGGTTTTTCAACAATAATTCTTGTGACACCGTTAGTGGCATAGACATTTTCTTTCAGTTGCTTGGCAACATCAACAAAAACTGATGGAGGTAAGGCTAAATAGAATAAACGATGAGGTTCTTCAACTTTGGCATCTTTTTCAAATTTAACGATATCATCATTTAATTTTATAAAACCTTCATTAGTATCATATGGGCCTGAGATATATGAAATCAAATCTAAGAATGGTTCAACTTTTGATTTGGATTCTTCAGTTGGGGTTTTCAAAAATGGTCTTATTCTAGATTTTAATTCTTCAATTGATAAATGCGATCTGGCATAACCATAGATTTTGGTTGAAGCAGAGAGATGGCCCTCTCTGAAAAGACCGAAAAGAGCTGGGAAAGTTTTCTTTTTGGCTAAATCACCTGAAGCACCAAAGACAGTAATGACGGTGTTTTCTTGAAATTCAATTGGAGCCATTTTTTCTATGATAATTCTAATACTCTTAAGAATAGAATGGACGATGGCAAACTTGTGGAAATTGTTTTCCTATTAATTTTGATCGTTTTGATTTTTTTGGGTATTTCACTCGATTATCTCCTCCGCGGATTAGAAACATCCGCCTGAAAACCTATGAGAAAAACGGTGTAACCGGGCTTACATATTAGAATTGAGCTGCTGTGAAATTATACAAATTGATTGATAAGAAAATTGAAAGTACGGTTACGGGCGATGAGTGAGTTTAACTGATTTATAATCAACCCTAGTAATCTATTGGGCGATTATTATTATTGTATGAAGCCTATTTTAAACAATAAGCAACATGTCTAACATATTGATTAATCGGTCCGAAAATAAATACGTATTCAAACCACAGAACGACTCCTGGTTTAAAAATTAAATACATTTTTTTTGACAAGTTTCACAAGTGAAAATTTTATCGAAATCTTGGGCTCATCATACAGACGTGTTTTTTATATGAACTGCAAAGCCGACCTACAACTAGTCAATTGTTCAATATTGAAAACCTTTCTAAAGCTTCATCATTACCGTTAAATAAATATTGTGCATTACAGGTAGCTAGTGTTAACTTTCTATAAATCCATGTGCACTTGTGATTCGACGAATTACGTTTCATTTTCCCAACATTTGGTGATAAATTTTTCCATATTAACAGTCTTCTTGCTTTGACCCACAACCCATGGATGATTAAGCATTTGTCTAGGACTTGGTCTTTCGTCTTGATTTTTCTTCAAGCAGTAATTGATGAAACTTTTGAATGATTCAGACCACCTGACATCAGTGTCATCAAATGTCGGCTCAAATTCCATAATCAATGATAATATCTCTATTGGGGATGATCCATGTTGGTCAATATTCAATGGAAATCTACCCATTGACACTTCTAATAACGTTAATCCTAATGACCAAACATCACTTGCAACAGAATATGAATTACCTTGAATACGTTCTGGAGCCATGTAATACGATGTTCCCGTGAAAGTGGTGGCCAATGAATTGACAACAACACCACTCACACCGAAATCGCAGAGCTTGATATTACCCTTCTCATCTAGTAATATATTTTGTGGTTTAATATCTCTATGAATAATTCTATTTTCATGTAAATATGATAGTCCTCTCAATACACTTTCCGCAATTTTACCTAAGATTTTTTCTCCAATAATACCACCTCTCAATTTAATCCTTTTGTAAATAGCATCTAACGATTTACCTCCCATATATTCCATTGATATGCAAATTGATGCATTTAATTCATTAAGAAACATCCCGTAATATTTGACAATGTACGGTGATTTACAACTTTTATTAAATCTCAACTCCCTTACTATTTGTTTTTGAGTCTCTTCAGAAGTATCTGATATTATTTGTTTCAATGCAAATACTCTATTACCATTCTTAAGTTTACACTTCGTTACCGACCCTCCAATACCTTCGCCCAATACCCCCAATTCTATTATTTCACCCTTTTTGAAAATTATTTTCCATTCATCTTCGTCCAACTCTTCAACATCCTTATGTCTTGACGGCAACAGAGTTGATTCGTCCTTTCTAATATCATCAACATATTTATTTACTATTATACACGGTGTTGATGATTCTGTTTCGCTATCTTTTTCAACTTCTGCTATAATTTCAGCACTGAATACTCCAAGACTTGCATCACTCGTTGCTGTGCTTGGGGTTTGAATATGCGAAGAGGATCTATCTGAAATATCCAAATGTTGGAGTTTTGAGGTAGCACTCGAAAGTAAAGAGGAAGAACTTTGACATTCTTGACTCTGGTATATTGATTGGTTTTTGAAATCGGTTGCGATTGTTGGGGGTGCATTCACTGATAGGGTGGGTAGTCTTAGCTTTGGGGACCTCAAATTTTTGTTTTTGGAGCCAGGTGGTCGTAAAAGAGGTGGTGCCGACATTTGACTTGTTAGTAGATAATATCAAATTCAAATAAATCGAAGCGGTTTGCTCAAGATTAAACTCTTTTATCAACAACAGAGAAAAATAGATGAAACTGATAATTACATTTTTGTCTAACTTTTAAGGCTTTGGTCGTTAATAATTATTCGATATTATGCTTAATCCGCTTAGGTAATCCTCGATCCGAACCAATTGGTTAGGGCAGACATTGTTCTAGATCGTGTGGTACCAGAATTTTGAAAGTACTACCTTCTAAGTAGAAAGTTGAAATTACATTTGTTTTGTAGGTGCTATTAGTGATAGATTTTCCCATTAACCCACCTTTTAAAATAGTATTCAATTTTAACATATATTGAAAATTACTCATCAACTTCATCTTCAGGTTCATCGTCCTCAACAACCTCATCAAAGTCTGGTTTAGGCTCTTTACTCTTGCTGGAAACGCCAGTTGAAGTACCTGGTTTGTAGACTGAAATTGGATGTGATCCGGCATTATACTTTCTTGTTAATGCAGACTTAACCTTTGTTGGAATCTTTTTTAATGCAGGAGCAGTATTGTCAACACCAATTGGAAACTCCATCAAATAATCGAAGTCACTTTTATTCAAATAATAATGATCCAATATGTCAATTATGGTTGGTATAGCATCAGCACCTTGGCTTAATAATGTTATCAACATCCGCTTCACCAAAATAGGCAAATACTCCAATCTGAATTCGATAGCGTTTGTAGAAGTCCTCAATCTCGATCTATACTGGAGCTCCGTCAGTAATCTATAATATTTACCAGTCTTAGAATTTTGACCAAACCATCCAGCGAAGTTGATTCGACCAGAAACTGAACCCGCTACAAGTGATCCTGGTCTCACTGTGGACATGATAGCATGCAATGGCATTAAACTCCACTGCTGGTCAGAACTGTGGATTTTGGCGTCAACTAAATCTCCTAAACTTATGGAATCAGCAGCTTGGGCCACTTGCTTCAAATGATTACCTCTATTTGGTCTAGTATTTAAGTAATTTTCTTGCAACATCGGTGGAACAAAGGCGTGATCGTCAAAGTATAATTCCATCTTCTTATATAATGGCAAGGAAGAGTTCTCCAAATAATTTTGACCAGATAATAATCTCGGAATGATATCAAATGGTTTCAATGCAATATTTTTTTGCCAATCTTGGGCAATGGATTTTGAGTTTGAAGAATCAATGGTCTTTTGAGTCATTGAGACGGTTGAGATTAGATTGATAATCTGTCTAATGTCATTACTTGTAGCAGCGACTAGTTGATCGATGGTGTTTGGATCTAACTTGACACCTTCTCTCAAAGCAATCGTCATTAATCTAGATTTCATTTCTCTGGCTGAAGGTCTTCTAAATGGGATCTCTAAAGTACATCTATCAAAAGGCCTCATTTTTGGAGACGATTTGTCATTACAGATTAAAATCAATGGTGCTTGTGTCTTTCTTGCAAATGAAGCTAATTCTCCAACTCCACCTCTATCACCACCTGACATTCCATCGACTTCATCCATTATAATACAAAACTTATTACTGTTTTGTGAAGCATTATTGAAGAAACCTACAACCGAAGTGTTATTCAAGACATTACCAATGTTTTCGTGAAGTAAACTTTTGGAACGAACGTCCGAGGCATTCTTCTCTAAAATATCATAGCCTAAGGATTTAGCAATCAAATGTGCAGCAGTAGTTTTACCGATACCTGGTGGTCCATGAATTAGCACAGCTCTCATTTCAGTTTCGCCTTTTTCTGGCTTACGGTTCCCAAATTTACGTGGCCATTGCTCTAGCCAATCTTTCAATTTAGTGACAGATGATTTGTTACCACAGATCTGTTCCAATGAAGTTGGTGCATATCTAACCGTCCATAGCTTTTCTGAATCCAACTTCAGATTTGAAGGCATCGCAGATTTACCGTTTTTCTGTAACCTTTTTATTGCTTCTTCCCTTTTCTTTGCCTCTATATCAGCTTCTTCTTGTAACTTTTCAGCTTCTCTTAATGCTTGCTGCTCTTCTTCAAGTCTCTTTGATCTAGCCCTTTCAGCAGCATCACCATCACCTCCCTCTTCTGGCATACCTTGAATCAACTGTAGAAAGCCAGCTTCATCAATAGCTTTAAGTTTAAATTGTTTAATTTTACGGACTTTACTTGGGCCTGCTTCTTCTCCTAGAACGACAACCGATGTTTTACTTGAAATTGATTTTGTCACTTTAGCACCGTATCTTTTAGCTAAGTTCTCAGAATCGTCTCTCGATATATTAGGCAAGACTCCAGTAAATACCATTGTTAAACCAGTTAAGCAATTTGGAGCTCCTTCTGGGATCTTTATATCATTTGAGCCTGTAGGTAGAGTAGATTGACGAGCTTTGAAATCACGAAAATTGAAACCTTGATCAGTTGGAATATCTTCAGGCAAATCTGCATCAGGAATTTTAGCTAATATATCTGTAGCTGAAATACCACTTGACTTATAATCTGGAATAGATGATGCGACAGCTTCCGATTTTATCGAAGACTTTGCTACCTTTTTCCTGCTTGGTTGTTTACCAACACTAGCACCATCTTCTAGAGTTGATGTTCTGGATTTAGGCAATTTTTCCAGTTCTTTCGAGACAAATCCTTTATTTGCATTTCTGTCATTGAGTTGTGGTGATCTAGCGCTGCGAAGTCTTTTTCTACCGCCAAACTTTTCTTCTCCCTTGAAATCAGCATAATCGTCATCATCTCCAATAAACTGATCGTCATTAAAGTCATCGTCACCATCACTGTTTTCGGGAGAGAAGTCTCCATCTTCATCATCAACATCAACTACTACCTGTTTATTTTTTCTTTTATTTGTCTTACTATTGCCGAAAAATTCAGATTTGTCACCTCGTTTATTTCTTTCTACTGCTCTTGGTTCAGATTTTGGTTCGGTCTCAGATAGTGATGTTGATGTTGTTTCAACTTTTGGTTTTTTAGTCAAATTTGTAAAATCTTCATCATCTTCATCACTCAAAGAAATCACCTCAGCAATAGCCCTTTTGTTGATAGAGTCCAATTTTGAAGTAACTTTTTTCTCTAAAGATTTAGCAACCGGTGCCTTCTATGTGTGATGGAGTCAGTATTAAATCCCGCCTGGTAGTAAATGAAAAAGAGAGTTAAAAACATACCACTAGTGTTTTCTTTTTGGCACCCTTACCGCTAGAGTTACCAAAGAAATCTCGAATATCAACCATGATTGAAGATTGAGAGTATTGTGATCAATTGATTATGGAAATGAAGTTTCGTATAATATATTATAGACTCAAGACGCGTACAAATTAATGAATTTTTGTGTAGTGAAGGTTGAAAAAAAAAAAGCTTCGCGATGCAAAACTAAAAACATGCGAATAATGACACCGAACAAATATAATTTATAGAAGTTGTTCAACACTAAAGCCAAAAGAAGAAGGCAGTTCAGTGAGTGTTCCAAGTTTTCCTCCCAAATATAGGAAAAAGGATGGCTAAGAAGAATAACAAAAAGAAGAACTCCAATAAAGAAAATGGTACTGCGCATCAAAAGCCCATAGAGCAGACCGAGCAAACGGAGAGTGTGAATGAAAAAATCGAAGAACAACAAGAAATTGAAGTGAAAGCTGGTGAGACTGAAATCGATCAAAACGATAAGGTAATTCATCAAGATTCCGCTGTTAGTGAATCAAATACAGATCATCAAGAAACTTCTCAAGAGGAAACATCATCTGAAGTTTTGAAACTACAAGAGCAAATAAAAGAATTGAAACTACAATTGACTGAACAATCTACCCGTCCAAATTCGCTGAATAATTTAGATTTGTCTAAAGATGAAGAAATAAATCAATTAAAAGAACAAATAAAAGAGGTTAAAGAGGAAAAGGAAAAAGTAGAGGTTCAATATGATGGATTGTTATCAAGATTAGGATCGATGAAATCAGTTTTTAGTAAAATGAAAGAATCTCAAGCAGAATTGGAAATAACACAAGAACAATTGTCAGAATATGAAAGACAAAATATTCAACTGAAATCTAAATTTGATAATTTAAATAAAGAAAAATCAGAAATGTCCAAAACTATTGAGTTATTGAAAAACGAAAGTTCCGCTCTAAATTTAGAATGTGATAGATTAACTAATGATATGAGTAAACTAAGAAAGGGGAATGAAGATAAATCGAACAAATTTCAAGAAGAATTTAATCTCTTGAGCCAAGAAAAGAACCAATTAATCAAGGATGTTGAAAAATTGAAAGAAAATAATGAAGAATATAGAATTAGTTTGGAAAATGATAAATTGATAAACTCATCATTGAATAATGAAATCACAAACTTGACAGAATCTTTGAAAGAATCAAATGATTCAGTAAATCAATTAACTTCAGAATCAGAATTATTGAAATTGGAAATATCTAAACTTAGGGAATCAAATAAAAATTCAAAAGATAATTATTTGAAACAAATCAATCAAAATAAATTACAAATAGAACATCTGGAAGAGCAATATTTAAATCTTAAAGAAATCAACAATAAATTACAAATAACGAATGATGAATTACAAACGAATTCAACTAAAATTACCAAACTGGAACAGGAATTAAAGGAGAAAAACTTACAAGTGGGTAAACTGCGTCATGAAGCTGTAATTTTAAATGAACATCTAACAAAGGCACTTCAATTGATAAAGAAGAACTCTGATTCAGAGCTTGTTGATAAAGAATTAGTTACTAATTTGTTCATTTCATTCCTCAATATTCCAAGAGGTGATCAAAAAAAATTTGAAGTGTTACAATTAATTTCAAACTTCTTGAATTGGGATGATCAACAAAAAATTCAAGCAGGGTTAACTCATAATCTCACAAATAGTACAACTAAAAGATCAAGGGAAAGTTTTGTTTCACTTTGGACAGAATATTTGGAGAATGAAAGCTCTAAAACAACTTGAGATACTCAAATATATAACTAAAATTATCATTTTAATTATATATATCTGACGTATAAATATTAATCATAGACCTGACTTTTAAATCAATGGGGTCACTATTGTTGACGTACTAAAGAGCGCTTGAAGAAAAATTTGTAATTAGATAAGTTCCCATCTACAATATATATATATATAAATAAGTAATCAATGATGTTTCCCACCTCATATACAAACTTCATCAACTTGTATAAATCCTAAGAATTATTCTTACATAAAATTATACTATATAAGAAATCTCTAAAGTGGGGAAACTAATTCAATCTAGATAAATTATTGAACTCAATGAGGTATTTAGCTAATATATACTTACAATAACATAATGATACATACATGATATTTGGGATATGCAACAGGATTGTTGGAAACGTTTCAAACGTAATATTATTAATTATTAATATATATATTCGTTGTACTAACGGTGGCAGTTATAAGGTATTATATGAATATTGATCGGTTCCCAGGTTAGAATTAATTATAATTACTTCCCGCTTCTCCACTTTTGATTACATAATAGTAGCATGGACATTACAGTTCGCGCCTGTCGAATAGAAGTTTCCCCTCCCGCTAAGTCACAGCAACTAGTTAGCACTAATTATTATATTTTCTTTTTCTGAGATGGAAGAAATCTCTTTCCTAGATGATCTGTTGGGGTAATTGGAAAAGAAAAAGGAGGGGGGATTTGAAATTGCCCCAAAATGATATATCCAACGTTGTTATACTTTTTTATTTTCGATATGGTTCCTATTGTTCATAAATAAACCTTGATGTTTTTTTCATTATAGAAAACTCCCTTGTATCCGGCACATATGTATAGAATTAGATTGACTCATATCTTGATGCTAAACAGTAAATACTAGATCTAACATTTATCCAGATCAGGGGGTCCACAAAGGCTACACGGATAAACCGTTTTATTCACAGATGCGTAAAGTCTCTCCATGGAGCTATCTTTATCTAGTGTCAATATTAATATTGACCGGCAGTCGGCTAGGTATTGGCCTCTAGGTACTGGGCAGTGGGCAGTGGGCAGTGGGCAGTAGGCTCAAGGCTATGTAAGCCAGGCTGTTACCAGTCCGCAATGCACTGTACACTGTGCAGTAGTTTCGGATAATTTTCATGAATTTTGTATAAACAATTACAATGTTACGTAACATGACTCAATCGAAAAGTTTTATTTTTTTTTCTTTTCCAGCGCATAATGCTTCTAATTAAAGAATCTCTCATCACTTTTTTTTTTTTTTTGTTTTTTTCAATTTGCAATGAGTTGAATAAATATATTTGATAATCTTTAAAGAATTTAAAACGTCTCATCTGTCACAAATATGCATTGTTAAATTTGTTGGAAGTTTTTGTATTTATTGGTAATTAATATTCAAATCATCCATTTTCATTTATTTAAACCTTTCCATGGTGATTACATTTCTCAATAAGATTTTAAATTATACTATATTTCTTAAAAATCAATAAATCAAAAAAAAAAAACACTTTCAAAAGTGACCTGAAGATGACACAGGAGTCCACAATCCATGACAAAAAACTCATCATTATTATGGTGGGTTTACCTGCTCGTGGGAAATCATATATTACTAAAAATATATCAAATTATCTTAACTGGCTTGGAATAAATACTAAAATATTTAATGTTGGTAATAAAAGACGATTTCAATCTACAAGTAATCATAGTTATGATTTCTTCAATCCATCAAATAAAGATAATGTTAAATATAGAGATGAATTAGCTTTGATAACGATGAATGATTTGTTGAAATATTTAGACCATGAGAATGGTGATATTGGAATATTCGATGCAACAAATTCAACTTTAGAAAGAAGGGAATTATTAGTTCAAACTATAAGGCAACGAAATTATAGAGACATGAATGATATTGAAAACACTAATAATAATTATGATATTTTATTTATGGAAAGTTTATGTAATGACCCTGATATTATTGAGAAAAACATTTTATTGAAACTTAATGGTCCTGATTATAGAGATGATTCAAATTCACAACAATCATTGATAGATTTTAGATTACGATTAAAAAACTATGAATCATGTTATATGTCAGTTTGTAAAGATGAACTTGAAGAATTATCGTTGAAATTCGAAATCAATTTAAGTTTTATTAAAATCATTAACATTTATGAGTTGAACAATTTTAATTTAAATTCATCTAAATTATGGATAATAAATAAATTTTTAACAAATTTTAACAATTTTGAAAAAAAAATTTATATTTCAGAAAATTTTAATAAAATTCATCTTTTACCACAAGATAATTTATCAATTTTCACAGATTTATCAATTTCACAAATACCTCAAGGTTTAAAGTCATATGAAATCATAAATGAAGATATTAATGAATTTGTACTTTCATTAGAATCAAGACATACCAATTTATTGATTATCAGTAATAATTCATCTGTTTTGACTTCATTATTATCATATTTCACCCATGAAAATTTTCAATTAGAATCAGAATCCATATATTGTATCAATTCCAAATATTATACCAACAAAATTGAAGAATTTGAAGATGATAATAATAATATTCCTATTTTAGATTCAATTTTACCTACTAGATCAAATTCTTTAAAAAGTCCTGTTGAAAGTTTTGTCAATTTGAGGAAATTGAATGAATACAACGGGAAATCTGGAAATAATGATGCTTGGGAAATTAAAGAAGAGTTTATTGAAAACTAAGGTTCTAGTTTTCATGGGTGTTTTTACGGTTATTTTGAATACATGTGTGTTAATGTTTCTTGGAGAAATCAAAACAAAAAAAAAAGTCAATGATCTATTTAAATTGATTATATTTCATTTATAAGTTTTGAAGTTTATTTTTTTGTGGTTTTCTTTCATATATTACAAAAGTTCCGGTTTTATAGAAAGTTCTACGGTTTTATCTTAAAAAAAGGTTAATTCCTTTATTGTTATTTATGTGTATATATCAACTAATTTAATGAGTTTACGACATTTTAGATTATAAATGGATTTCGTACTTCTGATTTGAACTGCCACTTAAATTAATTTTTCATGAAATTTGTAAACAGTCTAGTTTAGACTTCTAGAAGCTTTAAATAAATTATCAGTTCATGATACCTCCGAAAAGTATAAGAGATACTTAACGAGGTATATAAAATTTCCCAGGAACCCTGCTAGTTCAGTCCTTCAAGTTGTATAATTCAATACAGTTGAAAGATTCAAGATTCATAATCCAACGTTTTTTCCCCTATTACATTTCATAAAATGTAAGGGCAAAGGTACCGTAGCTGAAGAACGAAGACTTAGTCGTATTATCTATTGTTAAAACTTCTTGAATTCATCTGAAAGGCGGCCTCTTATTCAGAGTTGATTTCGTATTTGCTTTAGATTTGTTCACTCTATTCGTTGGTATGCTTCTAGATCCAGAGTTCGAGCTATTTGAAGTGAAACCATTCCTTGAATTGTCTCTTAAGGATGATGAGTTAGTTCTTGTAGATGGCTTGGGAATTGAAGTAATACTCTTTCTTGGGATTCTACTTTTGGGTTCAATCACAAACGAATCGTCTTCTTCATTAGTAAGATATGTTTCATCAGCACTATTTCTATTATTACTATCATTATTGTTGTTTTCAATATTATTATCATCATTTAAATAGTTTTCCAAAGTCTCAATCTGTTTCAAAAGCTCTTCATTATCTTTGCTTGCGCCTGATATCTCATTAAATTCAACAGTATATGCATTGATTTGTAGACCATATAAAAATGAGCTAAAACTTTCATTGAAATTTGCCAAAGACTCATGTATTACATTTAAAGACTCCAGATTTTGATTGAGATCTTGATATTCATCGTGCATCTCTAGGAAACTAGGTAAACTTGCTGATAAAGGAGTCTGTGTTGACGAGATAGGATGGTGAACTCTCGGTGACGCATGAATTGAAGCCCTTTTCCGATAAGGAGTAGATTTAGTCGATGATTTGGACATTGCTCTTCTGAATATTACTGAGTATTGGTCAATATTAAAAAAGTTTTGTTTTAAGTTTTGTTTGAAATATGATGATTTATATTTTATTTTTGTTTCAATTTTTGTTTTTATTTTTGAAAAGTACTTTATCGCGTTCGAAGCTCAAACTTCGGAAGCTTGCGGGAGCCAAGAATTGACATATATTTATCATTTTCTACAAATGTTTGTGCAGCCCAGCTCAACAAGCATGAATGGTTAATTTTGAATAATAAATTCGTAATCGTAACCTACTTCAAGTTCCTGAGCTTGAATGTATTTTAGTTATACATTCAATATTAATTTCGGTAATAGCTGAAATCATCACTCATAAGTTATATACAAGTCTTAATATCTGATCTTGAAGAAATAATTGAGCATTACTCTATTTACATATGTCTTCTTGCATGTTTCAATTTCTCTTTCAAAGGATCATTTGGTTTTTTCTTCAAAACAAAAAATAACAGGATCGTGGAAGCAAATGATAAACCGTACCAAGTAATCAAGTAATTCAAATGGTTGTTTCTGTAGTCTATACTAGCTGATCTTCCTAATGGAACACCTCCTTTCAAAAACTGATACCTTGAAAACTCGTTTACTTCACCAGGGTCCCTTCTATATTGGACTTCTTTCGTAGTTATTGATTTTCCAAACCAATTCTTCTTTGTATGTGTTACCGTCTCAATAGGATGATCCTTTAAATCAACTAAAGCACAAACATGTAATTTCATTGTTTTTGTAAATTCAGACATTTCTTCAATATCTAAAATATGCCACAGTCTAGAATCTGGATCAATCTTTTCCATAGTAATTCGAGCTTTTGGATTGATATTTTTTATTATGCATTCAATTTCGACTTCATGCTCAGGCAAAGATAAATGCTTCAAAGATCTTCTTTGAGGTAAAATGTTTTCATCAGTTATGAAACCTCTTTCGATTAATATATCCTCTCCTCCATCAGAGCGAATCAATGGGGTATATAAGGTGTATCCTTTCATTTCATTCACAACTTTAGGGCCTACGAAAACTTCTCTCGAATGATCGAATTTTCCTTGAACAATAACTCGTCTATATTGCCAATCATCTGAGTCTTCAGGTCTGATACTTTTTGGTAATGGGATTGGTGGGTATGTTAAGCGGTCTTCTGAGACTGCAATCAAATTATTTTTCCATTTCAAACGGCGTAATTGCCATGTACCTAACATGAATGAAATAATGGGCATCAAGATTAAAAGAGACAAAAAAATATATTTTGAAGTTGTCCATTCATTTTTTTTAGCTGCTTTGACCGGCTTCCAATCAACTGGTGAAGTGATTAAAGATCTTTGGCTCGATATATTGAATTTGGGCATCACTGATTGTGATGACACAGCTTTACTGATTTGCAGAGATCTTGATATACTTGCAGAAATCAGTGGAGGCATTCCCAGGGATCTCCTGACTAGCAAAGATCTGAGAATCAACATGTTTTGATATAACTATCAGTGTATTGTGACTCCGCTCTTATTTCTTTAAAACTTTTTACTCGACTCACGATGTTTAAAGCCTAGCTTTAACTTGCGAGGTTTGAGCTATGAGAAACTAGCTATAAATTATTTATTTATTTTGCACGGTATGAATTGTCAGAAGATATAGAAAAATTTCCAGATCAGTGCTCCGTAACGTTTTTAAACCTTTAACAGTCTGAAGTTGAAACTCTCTTGGAAACAACAGCTCTAAGGTCTAGAGTTTAAAGTTTAAACTCAACAGTACCGAAAAATTGTTATCAAAGTCTCAGGTTGAAAGGGCTATAATTTTCAGATTTTTGAATTAATTCCAGATTATATTTTACTACTCCATTGGCCCGTTTATAGGACAATGTTCGAACTTTGAGCTGGTCGTTAAAAAATTCTATATTGAATACATATAAGACATTAACATCACAATTTTTTGAAGTGTTAGTGTCTTGAATTTATACTGCTTAATCGATGTGTAAAATCTAGACAATAGAAGACGTTAGCTGTAGTACATTAAGGATGATACCCGAAGTGGTAAAACTCAAAAGAAAGATCGCTCATGATTCATGAATCGTGAAGTATTTTGACTTCTAGGGAGAAGCGGTAGCAGGCTGAAAGCAGAAGCAACTGAGAGCAGCTCAAGGGATATTTGATAAATATATATAATAATTATGGTACTATAATAAAATTCCATTTTCATGGAATATTTTATATTATATAAATTATGATATCAATATTTGAAACTCAAAGATCAGACAGAGAGCCACGAGCTTGGAAGCCTATATATTTAATAACATGTGTAACAGATTAGAAACCAGTGCCCACATTTTAAAAATAAAGAAACTTTGTAAGCTTATTTATCCTAATAATGATAATTCGGTTGAAATTCAGATCTGATACTGAGCACACGACTAGTGGTAGTCTAGTGAAATTTGATAGATCTCAGACATAGTTAGGACTTTGTAGTAATTTGTACCAAATTATGCAGAGTGAGAGTTTCAACTTTCAACTTCAGCTTTCCGAAATTTTCCGCATAGACACGAAAAATTGACACACTATATATATTGTATTATATAGTATTATAGCCTATAAGTACTGAGTTACAAGTTTTTGAAGTTATAAGCTGTTATAACAAACTCTTGACTAGTACTAAAATGCTTGTGCTTGAACTTCCAAATTACACTTGCTGGTGCAAGTAATATAGAACAATATTGTTAAAACAAATACATTTACTATATATGACGTAAATTTATTATTATATTAATTAGTATTATGGAGTAATGTCTTGAAATATTTATTAAAATCGACGATACTAATTATGAAAAAAAAGAAAAAGAAACACTGCTAAAGAATCTGAACCACGGCAACAGTATTTATTATAGGATCTAAGTATACGGGTGACACCGGGATGTTTTTCTTTTTGTCTGCATCAATTTAGATTTTCGATAGCCGTATAAATTATATAATCTGAAAAAGTGTGGGTTAGGTAGCGCGCGCTAATTTATACTTTAAATAATTTAATATTGTAATTATATCTGTAATTATGCCGCATGGCCGCTAGTTCTATCAGAGTTTAAAATTGAAACAGCTTGATCTAGGTAATTAAACATAAAGAAAAAAAAAATTATACTATACGTCAATATATGTTGAAATTATAACAACCCCCCAAAGGAGTTTTCCGGCCCTGTTCCTTAAGAAGAGGAGAAAAGTTCGAACTGAAAATGAAACAGCCTCTAAAAATGCTATGTATCATTACGAGAAAATAAGAAGATTCTGTGACGTTCTAAATATAAAATGATGTTATCAAAATTCTCATGAAATTAACAGAGAGAGGTTATTAGTTCGATTTTAGCAAGTATATCGATCTTTTTGCGCAAGCTTCTCTTCACCATTTTGCTCTCCTTTTTTCTTTTTCGTTTACATAATCCGTCGGAAAAAATTGGGATCGGAGCGCCTGCAGGAGAAGTCAAAACTTCAACATTTTTAATTAAAAATGCAAGGCTCCTTCTTAATGCCCTCTTCTTCATTAGTATATAAATACTAGCAAAGTTCTCTGATCATTTCGATGTTGAAGAAGTTGAATGTAAGTCAGCGCTAAAGAGTAATTAGAAGACTTCAGTTTACCATGTCAACCTCAGAAATTCACACCCATAAAAAGCCTGTTGGTGAAGCTGCAGAAGCTGCTTTGAATACCCCACAATCAACTAGATTATCAGTTGAAGGTCCAATTGAATGTTCCTTAACAGGTTTCCATCTTTTGAATTCACCATTATTTAACAAAGGTTCAGCATTCACTGCGGAAGAAAGAAAAGAATTTGGTTTAGATGGTTTATTACCTGCTCAAGTCAATGATTTGAACGATCAAGTTGAAAGAGCTTACAAACAATTATCATACTTGAAGACACCACTAGCTAAAAATGATTTCTGTTCTTCGATGAGAGTCCAAAATAAAGTTTTATTTTATGAATTAGTTAGAAGACATATTAGGGAATTAGTTCCAATTATTTACACGCCTACTGAAGGTGATGCTATTGCCGCATACTCACATAGATTTAGAAAACCGGAAGGTTGTTTCTTAGATATCACTGATCCAGATTCAATCGAAACCAGATTGGCTAACTTCGGTGAAGATAAAGATGTTGATTACATTGTTGTTTCGGATGGTGAAGGTATCTTAGGTATTGGTGATCAAGGTGTTGGTGGTGTCAGAATTTCCATTTCAAAATTAGCTTTGATGACTTTATGTGGTGGTGTCCACCCAGGTAGAGTTATTCCAGTCTGTTTAGATGTTGGTACTAATAACAAGAAATTAGCCAATGATGAATTGTACATGGGTAACAGATTTGAAAGAGTTCGTGGAGAAGAATATGATCAATTTGTTGACAAATTTATCCAAGTCTTGAAAAAAAGATTTCCTTCAGCCACTTTGCATTTTGAAGATTTTGGTGTTACTACTGCCAGAACAATTTTGAAAAAATATAGAAATGAATTAGCTTGTTTCAACGATGACATTCAAGGTACTGGTGCTGTTGTTATGGCTTCATTAGCTGCTGCCTTGAAGCATACTAACAGAAATCTATTAGATTCAGAAATCGTTATTTACGGTGCTGGTTCTGCTGGTTTAGGTATTGCCGATCAAATTGTTAACCATATGGTTACTCATGGTGCTACAGTCGAAGAGGCCAAATCTAAAATACATGCTTTAGATATCAGAGGTTTAATCAAAAAATCAATGAGAGAATACTCAACAGAAGATCAACACTCATATGCTGATAACGACGAAGATTGGGAAGGCATTGATACAACTTCCTTGTTTGAAGTTGTAAAACACATCAAGCCAACTTGTTTAATCGGTTGTTCAACTCAAGCTGGTGCCTTCACTAAAGAAATTGTTCAAGAAATGCATAAACACAATTCAAGACCAATTATCTTCCCATTATCAAACCCAACTAGATTACATGAAGCTGTTCCTGAAGATTTGATGGAATGGACTAACAATGAAGCTCTAGTTGCTACCGGTTCACCTTTCAAACCAGTGAATGGTTATGTCATTTCAGAAAACAACAACTGTTTCTCATTCCCAGGTATTGGTTTAGGATCTGTCCTTTCAAGAGCCAAAGTTATCTCGGACAAAATGATCAGTGCTGCTGTTGATCAGTTGGCCGCTTTATCACCTATGGATGAAACTTCCTCAAAAGCTGGTTTATTACCACCTTTAGAAGTTATCAATGATACTTCTGCTAAAGTTGCAGCAGCAGTTGTTTTACAAGCTTTAGAAGAAGGAAATGCAAGAATTGAAGAAGAGATTCAACCAGGTAAAGATGAAAAAGTCAAAGTTCCAAGAGATTTTGAAGGATGTGTTGCTTGGGTCAGATCACAAATGTGGAAACCAGAATATAGACCATTGATTAAAGTTGAACACAAAGAAGACATCCATACTCATCAACTTTAGATTTGTATTAATATTCATATTTGTTGTTTCATTAGATTTTTATTTATAAATTTGTTAGATTTTAACAGTTATTATTTTTGTTTCATATTTTGTTGCATACGGTGTTTTTTGTTTATTGGGTTGTATATTAGATATCACATTAGATAGAATGTTTTTTAAATAAAAGTTCATAAATTTTTAATTTTTTTTTTTTTTTATCAAAAGAATCGAATTTCGGTAATTGGATTAACAATATTGATTGATTTATATTTTGACCTGTCTTTGATCAATCAGTCAATACTAGTTAGTATTAATTGGTACAGCTAAGTTACTCTCATTTATATATCTTTTATTCATTAAATGTTTAAGATATTGAAATACCCGTAAACTATGTCGACATGGGCGATATTGTGGTTAAGATCGGGCTATGTGACTATATATTAGAGGCTATGTAATACGGGACTATTGGGCATCAGCTATTTCTCGAAATTTCACTCACCTTCAAAAAGCTCAAACTATGGTTTTAAATATCAAGAGCTGCTTCAGTTCATAGATACAGCATTTAACATTATTTGAAGCATTGTATCAATTATTAGTATTCAGTAGTAAGCATATTACAGATTATCTCATAACTTTCAAGTTTCAACTCTTTACAAAGTATCCGAAATACTATCTGGCTTCGAATTAAAATTAGATAGAATTTCAATAAATTCGCGCGTCGTGTTTTCCAAAAGTTCAAAAACTTCTCAGCCGAATCTCAGCTAAATCTAGATCGTGCTCGTAGCATAGACGCAGTTATCTTATATTATGTATTATTATATACTAAATATCCCCTTGCCTTGATATAGAAAATCTAGGTGTTGTTTCGAACCATTGTCTAAAACCAAGAAAACGTTTATATTTCAAAGTTTAGTTTTGGGATAAACTCAAATACATATCATTTTCGTAATATTTGTGTCTGATAATGGGAATTTCAGAAATACAGAAGTTCTTGGAAAAGAACAAACGAGCCAAAACAGGGTTGTTCGCAACCATTTTGATATTCATTATATATCAATTAAATAGTTCGATTTATGGTGTATCGAAACAAAATTCACAATATTCTTCCAATTTACCCACTTCAGATTCTAAAAAATCATCAATTGAGATCTTTAATACTCCAGTGGTTAGATTAACAGATGAATCATCATTGAGAGAACAACTTCATTATCAATTCGCATATCGACCAAATGAACCACTACCTAAATATATTTGGCAAACCTGGAAAGTACATGAATTGGAAGATGAATTCCCTGAAAAATTTAAAGCATTCACAAAGGAATGGAAGGAACTTTCTGAAGGATATGTATATCAATTGATACCTGATTCTTCAGTATTACCACTTCTTGAAAAATTATATGCATCAACACCAAGAGTAATTCAAGCTTATAAATTATTACCAAAACCAATCTTAAAAGCGGATTTTTTCAGATATTTACTTCTTTTTGCCATGGGTGGTATATATTCAGATATTGATACCGTACTTTTAAAAAATCCTAAAGAATGGGTATCATTCAATGAAACTATTTATAATGAACCAAATAACGTTGGTTTAGTTATTGGAATTGAGGCTGATCCAGATAGACCAGATTGGAATACATATTATGCTAATAGAGTTCAATTTTGTCAATGGACAATCCAAGCAAAGAAAGGTCATCCTGCATTAGGTGAAATTATTGCTCAAATTGTGGAGAAAACATTGAAAAAACATTATGATGGTACCATTGATAAAGTTGTAGGTAAAGATGCAGGTGATGATATTATGAATTGGACGGGTCCAGGTCTTTTTACAGATTCATTATTCAAATATTTTAATGCCGTTAAAGATTATAAAAAGGATTTTAGACTTGTTAATCCAATCCCACCAAATAAATACAATAAAAATTCAGATGATTCCAATGAAATTGATTGGAAATTTTTCACATTGATGGATGATAACCCAGTTTTATTTGATGATGTTTTAATATTACCAATCACTTCATTTTCTCCAGGTGTTGGTCATATGGGATCGAAAAAAATTTCTGACCCAACCGCTTATGTTAGACATATGTTTGAAGGTAGTTGGAAACCAGAAGATGAAAAACATATAGGGAAGGATCAAAAACGTGGAAAGAAAAACCATTAAAATCAAATGAACTTCATGATATTAAAAGTAGACAAAAACTATATGAATACTGCAAGAATTTATTGTAAACTATAAATTTATATATATATCTATATCTATATAAATGCATTAATCTCTTCTATATTTAAATCTCTTACATATTGATTAATTTAGCTTATCCGCCCCCCTCTTTTCTCAGATTTTGTTGTTTTTTCGTTTTTTTTTGGTTGATTGTTTTCTCAGATTTTTTCCTTAAAAGAAACAGTTTATAATATAGTACAACTCGATTTCTTTTTCTTTTTCTTTGGAATTGATTGTTTTGTTGATACTTTACCTAAAGGTTTTGGAATTGATTTGGTAGTTTTTTTATTATTATCTGTATTATTATTACTGATATTATTGGTATTACTATTGTTATTTTCACCATTATAATTATTGGATTTAGATAATTGATTTGAAGATTGTGCTAATAAAGTTTGTTGATCATTTTCTTTTGAAATATTATTTGATATATTGGCGGCATTTCTTTGTTGATTTTCATTGACTTCATTTCTCATAATTTGTCTAACAACATCGATAAAACTTTCATCGACATTAGTTTTATGCATAGCTGAAGTTTCATAAAATGGAACCCTCCCCCAATTTTCAGAAATTTTAATACCATCTTGAGGATTCAAAATTCTTTCATCTATTAAATCACATTTGTTACCTATCAATACCATTGGAACATTATCTGAATCTTTAATTCTTAAAACTTGATCTCTTAAGGCTAATAATTCTTGTAATGAAGATTCATCAGTGACTGAATAAACCAAAAGAAACCCCTTACCAGATTTTATATATAATTCCCTCATAGCTGTGAATTGTGCAACACCCGCTGTATCTAAAATTTCTAAATCACAAGCTCTACCATCGACTTCAATTTGTTTACGATAAGAATCTTCTATAGTTGGATCATATGAATCTATGTAAACACCTTGAACGAATTGAACTGTCAATGAAGATTTACCAACACCACCGGCACCCAAAACGACTATTTTATAGTCTCTCATCTTTCAATTCAATTTTTTTTTTTAAAAAAAAAATCTTCTTTTATAATAAAATTAAATTGTAGTCAATCAATTTTAAACAGGTTATAAATATTGATTGATTGATTGATTGATGTTATTTGTTTCTAATTCTGATTATAATTTTTGACATTTTCTCATTTGAATTTAAATTTTCTAAAGAATTTCGGCCTTTACAAAAAAAATATAATTAATTGAATTTATTCGATAAGATGAAAAATAAATAATAATAATTTTTTCGTGTACCGGTACAATTTTACTTGGAGAATATTTTATAATAAAATAAATATTAATTATAATTTTTTAACGTGTAATAATTCTATCGCGAATGAGGTTTGCAAAAAAAAAAAATTAATTTATTACCATTTTAAGAAAGTTTTAATTATAGTTCCTGGGATCAATCCTTGATTAATCCATTAATTTAAAGAATATAATTTACATTAATTTTTTATTAACAAGGTCTATATACAGTTTGTAATTTTTAATAAAATTGGAATTAAAAACTTATAATGAGATCAATTTTGCTTTGAAAGTTCTTTAAATAATTTAACAATTTGTGATTTGACTTGTGATTCTGAAGCTTTCCAATCAATTTTAATTTGATTCCAATTTAATTTCCCAAAAATTTGATTTAATTTTAAATTTGGTTCTTTTCTTAAAATTTCAATTAAAAATTCTTTAACTTTTGATTCAATTTCTTCAGATGAGGCAACTGGTAAAGAATTTAAATAATTTTGAATGATTTCAATTTCTAAAATTTCTTTATCTGATAAATCTTTTCTATTTAATTTTTGATATTCTTTAACTGAATCTTTACGTTGATTGATATTTTTATTGAATAATTCATATAATAAAAACTCATTATGTTGAGATGGTTTAGCATCTATTTCTTTATTTTTAATATTGGATAATAATCCCTTAATAGTATCTCTTTTAATAGTATCTTTTGCTAACATTGATTTTTTCAAATCAGTTTTCAATAAAGCAATTGAATCTTTATAAGCTTGAGTACTTTGAAATCTTAACGATTGGAAAGTTTGTGAACGAATAACTGATTTAGTTAAAGAGAACATTTTGAGAAAGGGGTTTTTAGTTTTGGATGTAAAATTTTAATGTTATTCATCAAGTTAGATCTCAGGGTTTATGCAGTATTTTTTTTTGTTTTTCAGTTTTTTATCTTTTTTTTTAGTTTTTATGTAGATGAGATATCTTTTATCCCGAGCTCAACTGAGGGAGAGATTTGGCGTTGTGGTTGTGTATACAAATTATAACTATAAATATTTAAATAAACTAACAACATGTAAATTCGTAAAAGTTATTCGATATTTGCTAGTTTAAATGATAGCAAAATTATAATTAAAAAATTAAAACAATGAATTAATTGAAATTTGCTATGCATAAAATGCAAGATAACTAAGGTGGTATTGCTATAATCAGTGATCACTATCGTATTGGAGTCCTACAATCAAAAGAGATAGATTTATAATATTACTTTTTTCAACTCTTCATTTCCACTAATTTGTACTGATCAATTATATTATTCATGATCTAATTATAGACACTGGAAGCTATGTTGGAATATGCATCTATATTTTATGATTGAATTTATTTATAGTTTGATCATATAGAAGAAAAATAACACAGAACGGCCCCAAGTAAATATACAGGCTTTTTCTTCCTTTAGATAGTAAATGGAACATTTGTGAAGGGATAAATATATAAAAAAAATATATTCAAATACTTTAGCTGAGCCCCCAGCGCCAAGTGCCCAGTACTTAACTGGCACCAAATTCATGTAACTTATATCTCTTCAACCAGCTGTAACGAAATTAACCTCGCGGGCCCAACCTGCCGACTTCCGTCTAGAGGTTACTAGAGGTCTAGTGACTTCTAGCATAATTTACTTCTAGCTGTGGAAGTTGCTAATGCAGAAGTATAAAATAATTATTTGTGCCAAGATTCAGATTCTATAAGCTAACGTTTGTTGTTTCAAACCTCTATTTTTTTCCCCAAGGGGCGGTTCAGTACCACCTACAAAATTAAAATAGGAGGGATATTAAGGGACGTATAATTTTGTTTTATTATGCAATTTCAAAAAAAAGATCACACATATTTAACAAATAATATTATAAAAATCAAAAAATTATATCATTTGTTGTATATAATTTAAATTTCATCACTTTGATTTGAATCCATTTTTTCCCCTTTAGTAATTATCAAATGAGCTTTGAAATACTTTATCATGGATGATGAAACAATCTTACCAAAGACAAACAAACAATCCCCTTTTTATTCAGGTATACCAACCACTGCACTTCCAACGGAAATTTTGGCAAAACGGTTTGAATTATGGAGACAAGTTTTAAAATCAATTATAAGTTATTATAAAACAATTATAATTTCTCATAAACAATTTAGTATTATCAATTCTAATATTGTTGATACAATTCATTTCCCCTTCTTTACCAATATTAAACCTAAAAGAACAAGTGGTTTAAGAAGTCCAGGGAGATCACATGATTCAAGAGAAGATAAAATAGATTTTAATGATATTCAAGATGATAAAGAATTATTTGAAATTAGTGAACCAAGTATTGATAATCGTAAAAAGCAAAGTTTCTTTACAAATTTTGGGAATGGTTCAATTTCAGATGTTCAAATTTTATTGAAAAAATATCATTTAAATTTAAGTAGACAACAATTAAAAATTTCTAAAGAATTAGAAAATCAAATCATACCAGTTTTAGAAGATTTACAAAGAGATTTATTAGAAAAAGTTAAAGAAATTAAAAATTTAGCTGGTGATTTTAGAAGTACATTGGCTAATGAAATTGCAATTACAGGTCAATTATTAAATGATTATACATCGGGTATCAAAAAATTATTAGATAATAATAAAGATCATAAAATATTTGATCCATTTTTATTAAAATTGAAATTAGAATTACAATTAAAACAACAATTAAATCAAGAAAATTATTTAGAAGAAGCTTATGGTAATTTACAAACTACTGGATTAGAATTAGAAAAAATCATTTATAAAGAAATTTCTAAATCTTTGGATAAATATAGTGAATTAATAAGTCAAGAAATTTTTATACTTTATAACGATTTAATCAATGAATTACATCAAGGTATAATTGATAAACCAGAATATTTTGAATGGGATAAATTTATTGAAAAAACTGAAGGAAAAATTTTTTTAAATATTAAACATGATCAAGATTTACCGCAATTAAGAAAATTATCAGATATTAAATATCCTTTTAATAAATCACCTTTATCAAAAGCTATTAGATCTGGATGGATTAATAAAAAATCGAAATTGTTTAAAAATTATTCAAAATCCTTTTTTATATTAACATTAACCCATTTACATGAATTTAAATCTTCAAATTTAATTGAAAATTTCCAACCTATAAATTCAATTAATTTAAACAATTGTATATTAATTGAAATTAATGATTCTAAATTTCAATTGAATGTATCAAATGGACAAGAGATGAAAACATTTATATTTAAAAAACTTTCAAATGATAGTATTAATGATCAAGATTTTAAAAAATGGATTAAAGAATTGAAAACATTTACAAGTTTTAATACACTCAATGAAAGATATCAATATTATTTGAAAGCTTCTTCAAATAAAAATACTTCGACATCGGGTACACCAACATCGGGTACACCAAAACTACAACCATTTAAATCGAATGGATCAGATATTTTCAAAAATGTACCATCATTATCTTTAGGTTCTTTAAATTTGAATCAAAATCCATCCATTAAACAACCACCTTCAATTTTAATCAATAGTAACAAAAATTCAAAAAACAATTTCAACAATACCAGTACTGATTCTAATTACAATTTGAATGTTGATAGTAGTAGTAATAATAACAATAGTAAAACTGTTGATGATAAAAATAACAATACCAACAATAATAATGGTTTAAAAATTTCAAGACCAACATTATCAGTTCCATCAGTTGATGAATTACCGAAATTTCATATTCAAGAACCAACACCTATCAAGACAATCAATCCATCTTTACCATTATCAACACCTGATATACCACAACGATCAATTACTCCAATGATTGGAGAAGGTGATAATATGACTGATTATTTTTCAGATAAAACACATATAGCATTAGGGGAATCTCTGTATAGGGATGATATTTCTGAAGATGAAGGTGAAGATGAAATGGAAAGTGATGAGAAATTAGGTATTGTTTTAGATGCTATAAATCGAAATAACAGTCTACGACGTTGAAAAAGCCAAAACAAAAAACAAAAAATGATTTACAGCTTGATTTATCTTTTAATTATAGTATCATTTTAATTATAGTATAAATTTCTATATAGTTTCAACATATGCCAATATTTATCAGTAAAAAAAATAAGTAGTACAAATTAATCGTAATTGAGTTTTATTTTTTGAATAAATCAAAAAGTTGGTATAAAACAATGTATATCGATTGAATTAACATTATATGAATATTTCAACGTATAAATAAAGTGAGATGAGTAAACAACTTTATGATGATATACAGATACATGATATTTTTTTTGTTAATTCTGTAGACTAAATACATATTTTTGTTCTCTTCATGGTTTTGGAATTTTTAAAGATTTAGAAATAAAACAACAACCATGAATACCAAAACCTAAAACTAATGGATGAATTTCAAAAAAAGTTCCAGGAAATAATAAACCTAAAGGTAATAAATCTCCAACTAAATTTTTATGAACTAAATAAGCCATAATACCAACAAGAAATAAAGAAGTTGGAATTGGTAACCCTTCAAAAAATTTGGATTTCCCAGTCAAATCTTTTGGAATTGAAGTAACTGTTACATTAAATCTTGCTAATCTTGTCAATCCACAAAGTACAAAGAATGATAAAATTAAAACATCCAATGTGGTTTGAAATCCAATTGCAAATGCAATTGAAGCAGGTGCAACACCAAATGAAATCAAATCAGCTAAACTATCCAATTCTTGACCCATAAGTGAAGATTTATTTCTTAATCTTGCCACTCTACCATCGAAAAAATCAAAAAATAATCCTAATAAAATGAAAAAATGAGCTCTTTGAACATAATGGGATTGATTTGTTAGAGTAAATCTTAAACATGAAACAATTGAATAAAATCCAGAAAATCCATTCAATAAAGTAATAAAATCAGCCAAATGTAAATTTCTAACCAATGAAAAATGTATATCATCCGATGTAAATTTTTTAATATCTGCTTCATCTGGAGGATCTAATGGAGTATTATCAATTTCTAATGAAAATATTGAAGATGTTCTTCTTTTAATTGTTGGTTTATTAGGAATAGAATCTAATGATAGATCACCATCTTCAATTACTTGATCATTGTTGGAATTAATTTCCTCATTATTGATATGATCATCATTTTTTTTCATTGATCTTGTTTGTCTTTTAGACATTGTTTTACTGGGTTTTTGTTTCTTTGTTGTTGTTACACTGCCTTCCCTCTTCAATAAGATCAAATAATATTTTTTAAATATATTATATCACCTTAATATATATGATGAAAGAATAATATTGAATGTATAATTGGTTTTTTTTCTTTCTCAAAGATTTTCTTTTGTGGTTGTGATAACTTATAAGATAATTCTTCATATGTCAATTAATATTTTTTTTTTTACTACGTCAACTAGAACTGTTTCGCGATCAGAATCTTATAAATTTTTTGAATTACTTTAAAAATTATAAATTCAGTACTACTATAATCATTCACTAATTATATAAATTATAATATCTGATTAATTTAAACAAAAGATCAAAACTAAGTAACATGAATATTAATTGATATATTATTAAATTATATGATAATTCGGTGCTTTTATATATTTAACCACGGCAAATATCTCCACAATAATTATATTCTTCAATTTGTATAGAACCTGATCTGGGAATGTTCACGAAAATTAACTAATTTGGAGCTATTAGTTATATAATCCAGCTTTTTTAAATTCAATTAAGGAGTTCTAAAAATGATGACGCGCGTCTTCAAGTAATTCAAATATAACTATGTATCAATCAATCAATAATTCATGATATCTTATATATTCAAACACCCATTCAATATTCATAATTAAAATATAAACTATAGATCCATTTAATTCCAACAACAACAACAACACTACAAGAGGATGTCATTATTAAATTCTTGGTTCAATTCTCCAGCCACTATACATCAAGAAAGTATTGTAGGTAAATTTTTAAACCATAATAATGCTCCAGTTAATCAATTTTGTCAAAATATTCCAATTGTATATCCTTCTTTGATATCAACCAATTTTGGGAAATCAATTATAAGTTTATTAATATTAACAATTTATTGGATACTTTATAAATTGGGTAAATATAAAACTGATATTGAAAATAGATTATTAATTTCATTAATTTTAGGTAATATTATATTTACAATTTTAACATTTAATGATTATTTCAATCTAATTTATTCAATAATTAATTGTAATGAATATAAAAATGGATTAATTAATCTTTATCAAGTTAGTGAATTGATTGAAAAATATAAATTTATTAATTTAATTCAATTTTATTTTAAAAAATTTATTTATTATTTATATCATATTATTAATAATTTGATATCAAATATATTGGATATTAAATTATTTACAGAATCTTATAGAGAAGTTAATGAAGTTATAGAAAAAATGATCAAATAATTATATAATTATATATTGTATACTCTTACAATTCATAAATAATTATCTTTTGGTTTTAAATATTGTTTGCTCATCTACATAATGAATATTATAAATTTTATACAAAATTAAATTCAATTCTTTTTTTTACATGAGAATTATATTTAAAACTTTCTTAAAACAAAATCTATAAAATATCGAATTATTAACAATTAAAACAACTATTTAAAGTTTAAAATATCAAATTTATAGCTAAAAAAAAAAAAAAAAAAAAAAAAAAAAAAAAAAAAAAAAAAAAAAAAAAAAAAAAAAAAAAAAAAAAGGAGAGAAAAAAAAAAGCTGAAAAAAAATAATGTAAAATGGGGGAAATAAATAATTATAGTTAAACGTTAAAAATGAGGGTATAAAAATGGGAATCATTGGGTATATGAGAGATAAGTTTCATAAAATATTCATAAATAAAGATAAATCCTTATTTTCTTAAAAAAAGATAAGAAAAAAAAGGAAAGAAAAAAACAAGCACCATCCAAAAAAAACAAGGTGAAGTAAAAGAAAAGAAAAAAGAACAAATGCAACATGAAGAAATGAACAGAGCCAAAAAAAATAAACAACCACAAACGATATTTATGTATATATTTAGAAGAAAAGAAACTAAAGTTCATCGTCAGGATTGGCAACTCTTAAAATCTTTCTTGAATAATCTGCTTCATCAGCTAATGAACCTTCAGATATTCTTCTTCTACCTAACATGACTGGATTTAATCTTTGATCAATCATAGTTTCTTCTTTTGATAAAAATGGATTAGATAATGGTCTGTTAATTTGGGATTTATCTCTTTTAATTGCTGCTTGATAAGCTGAATCCGATAGAACTGCTTCTTCTGTATCATTATTAGAACGACGTCTCAAGAAAATAATCAATAAAACAATTAAAATGATGAAAACTACTCCACCAACAACCCCACCAACTACAGGACCAACTATATTGGATTTTTTACTATTTGATGAATCTTTTGACGATGCATTGGCTGAACTCGATGGATTTTCTGTAGATTTGGATGAAGTGGAAGAACTAGCTGTAGTGACAACAGTTGATACGGTTGTTGGATTGACAGCAACGGTGGAATAGATAACAACAGTAGTACCACTCACACTTTGAGTTGAAACTGCAGAGGTAGTAGTTGATGTATTCCCAGCTTCTGAAGTTTCAGATGATGATGTTTGGGATGTTGAAGTGGTAGTTGACCCAGTATTTGTAGTACTTTCAGTTTTTGTATTGGAATTATTAGTGGTACCACTCGTGCTACTTGTACTTGAAGTAGAAGTAGAAGTGGTAGATGTTGAGCCTGAATTTGAATTTGATTTAGAATTGGCAGTTGAATCTTTTCCAGTTGAATAGAAATTATAAGCATCACTTCCACCACAAGTTTTAGAACCATATCCAAAACAAGATGTAGTACAATCACTACTTGTATCACCAGATGGGGCTTCATTACCACAAATACATGTGTTACCTTGATATAAAGCAAAATAACTATATTCACTCCCACATATCCCATAACAATACGACGGTGTTTGATATTCATAAGTTGATGAAGTAGTATATGAAGATGGTAAATTTGCATAACAACCTAATGAAGTTTCAGCACTTTGTGATAATGCAAACAATGTTGATAATATAACCAATATTGGGAACGGAGTCATTTTGAGTATATATGAATGTATGTCTTTAACCAAATATAAATTTGTTTTGGATCAATGAGTGTGTTTTTTTTTTTTTGTTACTTTTCAATTGTTATTTATGTGAATGTATATGAAAAAGGAGGCTTAACTAATTAATAAAAAGAGACCATTAAAAACGAATGAGTTTGGGAATGGTGTTTTTTCTTATTAGTGTTGATGAAGTATTTGATTATTATTATTATTGTGCGAGATTTAAAACAATCAATGTAAAGTGAATGATATGCTATTGGGTATAAAATTGATAATCAGGTACCAAAATTTCCAGTTCTTTTTGTATCTTTCTTTGTTATATGTTTATTATTAAGGACAGAATGGGACAAGAAATAGAATTAAACGAAGGTAAATCTCTATTCTTTCTTACAATAGATCAAAAAATGGAAAAGAAGTAATGGATGATATTGAATGATTGCTTTAAAAGTTTTGAAATGAGTACTCCCTTTCCCAATATTACTTTTTTTTTTTTTATCTTGGTTAATCGGAGGCTTTTTTTTTTTTTTTTATTTATTTAATTTTATTTTCTATTGAATAAGCTAAAAGTCTTTCCAAACGTTCCGCACGACTCTCCAAGCTTTTAACCCTCTTTGATCTCCTAACAATTAAATCTGTGCTTTTTTTTTTAATCAGCCCTAATTAAAATACCAAGAAATGTTAACCAATTATATTCCAAAGATGAAAACAATAAACCTGAGACTTCTAATCACTGTTTTCTAGTATACTTTTTATTCTTGTCTTAACTACTGGTTTCAACAAGTTAGTTCTTATAGAGTTATCAGATATCTGAAAAGGCCAGGCCTTATAGATTGAGGTTAAAAAAACCTTTAGAGACAGATTGCATTAATCCCAGTAGGTTAGACGTTGATATATTAGTACTACAATAAAGTTACTAGCTGGACTGGTAGTTTACCAGTAGCGTTATAAACCTACTACCGCTACTGCCGCTTTTACCTCCAACCTAGAATTTCCCTCTCTGATCAGTAATTGCCTGCAGTGGGTCCACTGAAGCAGGTTTTTACTTGGGCTTGTCAATTGGGGGGGCCTAGACTTTAGTACCCGATTCCCGAATTCCGAAAGCCTCAAAATTTTTGAAGCGCGTCACCACGAATTTTGTCTTAAAAGGGAAACTTTTAGATCCTGCCAGGAGAGGCCAACGCTATTGAGAACTGCTGCTGCATTCAATTTTATTGGCGAGATTAAGAGCTAGATTTTCACCTGGAAGCTAAGACTTTGGAAGTTGGAAGGACATAATTAATTTGATTCCAACTGGGCGGTGCTCTCCATAAATTATGCAACTATCAGCGCTATGCAACAAATTTTACCCTATAAATAATTATTATATATAGTTCAATATACACAAAATCGAAAAAAACACAATACTGCCTGAATTTCCTCTAAAGCGTTCTAAATTTATTGGATCTCAATTTTAGATCTACTAAAATTATGTATATATATATAGAAGCGGAGCTATATGAGATTTAAATTTCTATCTAGTTATAATCATGTCTGCATCATCATGATTGAACTTTTTTTTTTTCTCTGGAAGTACAATAATTAATTACAATTACATATTCGTCTTTGTTGATCTTTGAGTCACCCTCAATATTATAGACTTATAGTATAATAAAATTGAATCACAATTGATATATATTATATTAGCCATATATATATATCATTATAATCCATTTTTTATCAAAAACTAAATTATATATAATATATTATAATAATTATTAATTATGAATTCCTAAAAAAAAAGATCTCCAATTAATCACCAATTAATCACCAATTAATTAATGCTATAGGCGTCTAATATAGTAAACAAACTATATTAAATACTATTTATTAGTTATATTTATAATTTAATTTGGTAAGGTCGTCAAGGTTAATGGTTTGCATCGCACGCAGTTGTGTTGGATCGGGATTATAAAATTATATTAATCAACGATGTACGTCTATTAATGATTATATTGTCACGACTCACTTATATTACAAGTATGACTAATTATAAATGAACAAGCTGTGCTGCATTATATATTTGTTTAGTGAGTCTTTACAATAACGTGGTCACGACTCACAATGAAGGTATATCAAGTCTTGTTGACAATGATCATACGTCTAGTATATTTAACTAATCAATATAATATCAAATTCAAATTGATCCTGAATTTATTCTTCAAAATTATATATTGTGATCATAACTAATTTTGTTATGTATTAAAAACAGCAGGTTTGGCCGTTATCAGTGATGTAAAGTACTGACGTTATAAATTATAATGATATTGTAATTCGCGCACCAATTAGTCGACCTAGGAGTCAGCACTGGGCATTCAATATTGGTTAGACCCCGAACCGAATTAGTCAAATAATCCAATAATTCAATCATGTTGAAATCATATAGCTTTATATATTCAATAATTATTGATAGTTACAATGTAAAATAATTGTCTTATATTCAGTAAATATTCTTGAAAGAAGTATCAATTCAAAGTTTACTTTAGAAGTTTAGGTCTGTTTAATATAATAATACTATATATTATATATTAGCTGGTGATTTACCCGCGCTATATCGTCGGTGCTACTAGTACAGCATTACATCATCACTTATGTTTGTGTGTAACAATTATATCATTATAATGATTTATAAGCAGCTGTCGATTTTTATTTTCAAAAATTATTTCGAGAAATATATGAAAAATTTCGATGAGTCAAGTCAAGTGAAAAAAAAAAAAAATAAAATTCCAAAAAAATCAAAACGGCACCAGTCATGTACCAACTTTGGAGAAATGATGCCTTACGATTTAAACAATCTTATCAGTTATATATATCATTCTTAGATCTCCCCTTATTATCATCAATCATTAGTTTCAAACTTATTCAGAAAAATTATAAGTTCTTTCCCAAAAACTAACTAACTAATAATTCAATAGCTAGATATTCAGATATTATAGATTTATATATATATAAACAATAAAAAAAGAATAGCAAATATGTGTGGTATCTTTGCTGCTTACAAACAAGATTACGTTGAAACTTTCAAAGCTAAAGCTTTACAATATTCTAAAAGAATCAGACATCGTGGTCCAGATTGGTCAGGTAATTTGATTAAAAAATCAACTATTTTGGTTCATGAAAGACTATCAATTGTTGGTTTGGATTCAGGTGCTCAACCAATCACTTCACCAGATGAAAAACTTGCCTTAGCTGTTAATGGTGAAATTTATAACCAAATTCATTTAAGAGCTGAATTCCCAGATTATCAATTCAAAACTTTATCAGATTGTGAACCTATCATTCCATTATATAAAAAATATGATATTGATGCTCCAAAATATTTAGATGGTATGTTTGGTTTTGTCCTTTACGATGAAGATAAAGATCGTATTATTGCCGCTAGAGATCCTATTGGGGTTGTGACCTTATATTTAGGTAGATCTTCAAAATCTCCAAAAACAGTTTATTTTGCCTCAGAACTTAAATGTTTGGTTGATGAATGTGATGATATCATTGCCTTCCCACCAGGTCATGTTTATGATTCAGAAACTGATCAATTAACTAGATATTTCCAACCAACTTGGTGGGATGAAAACAAAATCCCAACCACTCCAGTTGATTATAAAAAAGTTAGGGAAACTTTAGAATTAGCTGTTAGAAAGAGATTAATGGCTGAAGTTCCATATGGTGTTTTATTATCAGGTGGGTTAGATTCTTCATTAATTGCCTCAATCGCTGCTAGAGAAACTGCAAATGCTTCAACTGAAAACGATGCTTCAGGTTTATCAGGTGTTGATGATACTGGTAACTTACATAGTCATGGTTGGAACAAATTACATTCATTTGCCATTGGTTTACCAAATGCTCCAGATTTAATTGCTGCTCAAAAAGTTGCTAAATATATTGGTACTATTCATCATGAACATACTTTCACCTTACAAGAAGGTTTAGATGCTTTATCAGAAGTTATCTATCATTTAGAAACTTTTGATGTTACTACCATTAGAGCTTCAACCCCAATGTTTTTATTATCAAGAAAAATTAAAGCACAAGGTGTTAAAATGGTTTTATCAGGTGAAGGTTCAGATGAAATCTTTGGTGGTTATCTATACTTTGGTTCAGCTCCATCAGCTTCAGAATTCCATACCGAATGTGTTAAAAGAGTTAAAAACTTACACTTAGCAGATTGTTTAAGAGCTAACAAATCAACAATGGCTTGGGGTTTGGAAGCAAGAGTTCCATTCTTAGATAAACAATTCTTAGAATTAACAATGAACATCAATCCAGAAGATAAAGTTATCAACCAATCAGAAGGTCGTATTGAAAAATACATTTTAAGAAAAGCATTTGATACCACTGATGAACCAGATGTTAAACCATACTTACCAGAAGAGATTTTATGGAGACAAAAGGAACAATTCTCAGATGGTGTTGGTTATTCATGGATTGATGGATTGAAAGATACTGCTGAAAAAACTATTTCAGATGAACAATTCAAACAACCAAAAGCAGAATGGGGTGATGATATTCCAACAACTAAAGAAGCTTATTGGTATAGATTGATGTTTGACGAATTATTCCCATCAAAAGCTGCTGCCAACACTGTTATGAGATGGATTCCAAAAGCTGATTGGGGTTGTGCTGAAGATCCATCTGGTCGTTATGCTAAATTACATGAACAACATGTTGAAGATAAATAGATTAATAATTCAAATTTTTTCATTTGTATAAAACAAGCATATATAATTTAAATAGAAAAAAAATAAAACAAGAGCACTATAATAAAATCATTCTCATGTAATAATTAGAGCTTGGGTTAGGATGGCCGAATTATAGACATTTATTACTATCTTTATGAATAATTCAAACTAAAGCTTTCAATATGACACATTTCGAAATTATATTTCCAATATATAACCCTAGAGATAAAGGTTATTTCAATATATCTGTTTTTGTTTAGTTTTCTGCACTTGTTGCGACTTTCAGTACTAAACTTACGGTCTCTATCTAAGAAAGAAAAAAAAAAAACAGACATATATATTATTTTATTCCGATAACGGGAAATCTTTTAAAAACTTAAAAAGAACAAAGAGGGAATTCTATCTTATCTTCGATGATATAGAATATAAATAGAAAGTAAAGTACTTAATTTATAACGATCAATTTCCTAACCCAATAGAAGACAACAATTAATCATTTAGAAAATCCGCTAAACATGTGTCGCATGAATTACAAATTTAAACCAGCATATTATGGAGATTACATTTCTTCATTATCGGAAAATAGAGAAATTCCAAGTTGTGTTTTGGTTGATAATATGAAAGCTCATGAGATAATACAGGTTGAATTTGATAAACAATATCTCAATACAAGAATAGATTCGGAGTTGAATTCACCTTCTAGACAACATATTGAAACAGTAAACAAAGTTCCTAAATCGGAATATATCAGAGAGTCAGAAAAATTAGAATCCAATGAAAAACCCTTGGAAGGATTACCATTACCTGTGACAATGCAACAGAGAAAACTGAACTCAAAATTAAACTTTGCAAGCTTTGTTTTGTCTGTATTGGGAGCTCTGTTTTTCTTTTTATATAAAACTTTATCCTTTTAGAAACCTCTAGGGGATAATGGAAAATTAAAAGGACGAGAGTATCCAACATAACCCTATTTCATGAAATCATGACATTTGTCTGGAAATACAAAACATGTAACAATTTACATGTAATTAATTTTAATACATAAATTAATCAGAATAATAAATAATAATTTAATAATAATAATATAATAATAATGATAATAATTATAGAGGGGATAACTAAACGAAAACGAAAATAAAACAAATTAAGATAAAAAAAAAAAAAACATTAAATCAGTATCAATATTTGATAATTTTGACAATGGAAAAAGATACATGTTTAAATAAATGGATTCTCTTCCCTCAGAAATTGACTTCAAATTTTTGAATAAACAATATAAAGGTTATGATTGAATCTCTTCATTCACACTAGGAGCATAGCTTGTTGGATAATCTTCTTCTTCATCGTCATCTAGATAATCGTTTTCTTCCAAATCATCGTTGTCTTCGGCATCATCATCATCATCACGTTCGTAAACATCATTATCGTATAGATTCTTGTCATCTCCTTCATCTTCATCCTCATCTTTATCTTTACCATCATCTCGTTCATCTGCTTCAATTTTCAATTCTTGACAAATATCATAACATTCAGAAAGTAAAGCATTTAATGTTCCTTGACCTTCAGGTATTTGACCATCAACATAAAATTTACCATCAACTCTTAAATTATCCAAAGATGCCAATTTCATTTGATATGGATATAATTCTCTACTTGAATTGATACCACCAATTCTTTTCACTTCCAAAAGACATCTACGAACCGTAGATAATTGGTTATGTATAGGTTGTAACGATTCTGAAATTGGTTCTGAAGATTCCAATAATTTATAGATAATTGCATAATTTCTTTTCAATAGATATAATAATACTGATTGACCTTTTAAATCTTCTTTACCTTGAGTTGGAAATTTCCCCTGAACTCTTAATTCATCAATTGATTGTAAATCTTTTTGATATTGATATAAATCTGTTTGTCTTAAAGTCCATCTTCTTGTTACCAATAAATCTTCCAAGGTTGTTTTCAATGAAATTAATTTTTTATAAATAGGAGTTAAAGTTTCATCTAATTTAAAATTATGAGCTTTTAAATCAGAAACTAAAGTATTACAATCATCTAATAATCCATTTAATACATTTTGTCCATGTTCTTCAACTTTATCAGTTTCCAAAGATTTAAATTTACCAGTTGAATCTCTATGTTTTTCAATGTTTTGTAATTTGGTAATGACTGTATTCAATTCAATTTCATTGAATTGTGTTCTTGATACCAAACTTAATATACTTCTTCTTATCAAAACTAATTGTTGGAATAAACTTTGTAAATTATCATCTACATCTTGAACAGCATCTTCAACTTCTTTATATTCTTTCAAACAATTGTTTAATTTTTCCTTCAATAGATAAACTTCATCTTCTGAATTTTTATTATCGTTAATGATTTTAGTAATTTCTGCTAATCTTTGTTTAATTGGAGAGATATCATGATGTGTATAAACTTTTGATTCATTTAAATGTTCCAATAATCTTTGAACAGTGGTCAATGATGCATAAGTAGCTGGTGCAGTATTAATCAATCCAACAGTAATGAAGAATAAGGACAATAATTGGAAAACATCATCGGTGACTTGATCAACTTTATTAGGTTTATGTTCAATATCTGATGAAGAACGAATGGAATTTAATTCTTTTACTAATTTTAAAACATCATTATAATATTTTAAAACATCTTTAGAGTTCAAATATTGGGTACGATCTTTTTTTAATATGGATAATTCGGATCTTATTTTCACTAATTCATCATATATGATTTTTTCATCTATTGGAACTATATCAGAGTGTGGCATTTTATTAATATCAATATCTTTAATTATAAATATATAGGAAAGTAATAATTTTTGAATTTTTTTTCAATATTTAAATTGATAATAGTAGATAATCAAACATTCAATTATAAGAAGTTATTATTTAATTAATATTATAAAAAAAAAAATGTAATCCCACAATATTTAATTTAAAAAAAATATAATAATTCAATTCATAAGGGCTTCTTAACCAAAAAACAACGCAGTAGAACTAGGCAGTATTATAATATAATAATATAGGAATTGAATATATATTTCATGATTAAATCTGCAATATACTACAACAATTAGTGTGAAATTTATTATTATTATAAACAGCTGCTATTATAGATAAGGATCAATCAATACTATAGTAATAAATCTATGGACTAGGGTACTGTATCTTGAATATATTTTTATATTGTAACGATAACATTCAGATTAATGTATATATAAATGAGTAGTACAGATACTACAAAATTATATGATATAAATATTAGGTGAATAATAAATTGAGTTAGTTTGTTACTACTGAGATTTAATTTTGAAATTTATAATTGATCCAACTATATTTTTTTTTATTAAATTAGAGATCTAGAATGCGAAGTAGTTTTTATATTTAGCTACTTGAGAGTCATCAATATCAGTTGCTGTATAGCCTAAACCTTCAGCACTTGGGAATTTAAACTCTAAGGATGGTGTTGATGAGAATAATGAACCATTAGAGCTTTGTGGTATGGTTTCGACATCTTGAGATGGACGGATTGTCAATGAGTTGTTGGTTGATTCTAAAGTTTGAATTGAAGATGTGCCTTTGGCAGGCGTTTGTGATAAGATTCCATCCTTTGTTTTTGATGAAATATTTGACGATTGTTGAGTGATATCTTTAGAGTCAAAAATAACCCCCGGTTTAGATGTTTCTGTTGAAGATTCAACTGGTTTGGTATTAGAGATTAATGAGAATGTAGAAGTTGGAATGTTTGGTTTTTCAGAATTAATGGAATTATCAGAAGATTGAAATGAAAATGTAGATTTTGATGAAACTTCTGTGATTGGTTTCAGTTCCACTTGAGTTGAAGTTGATGTCTTACCAAATGAGAAATTTGGAAATGAAGAAGAGTTTGAAGTTTCTTTTGGCTTGCTTGGTAACTTGAGGCCGCTTTTACCATCATCTTCAATGGAATCTTTTGAATTTTGTGTGACTTCCAAGCTGGGAGTTGTTGACTTATCTTTCATATCATCATCATCTTCTTCTTCTTCTTCTTCTTCCTCGTTATCATCAACTGTTATCGATTCTCTCAAAGCTGATGACTTCGCTGGCTTGTATTTATTAATTTCAGAAATTGGTTGAGTTGGTTGAACAAAAGATGAAGTCGATGCTCTATCATTAGACTCTGATAATTGCTGTGTGGAAGTCGATGAAGATTTTGATGTTAATTTCTTCTCCAATTTTTCAAAGTTAGTTGGTTGTTTATTGATTGGGGTATTATTAATTGGTTTTTTGGATTTCTTAGTTGAGGCATATGGGTTTGCATAATCGATAATCTTTCCATCTTCTGTCTTCTTTTCTTTTTCTTCTTGATTATTGTCCAAAAATGATAACAATGCAGAAGCAGTACTACTCAGAGGTCTTTTTTCTTCCACTTTCTCTTCAAAACTTTGTTTCGTTGGTTTATTCTTCTCATAATCTAAATTCAAGAATAAAGCAGAGCTTTTCAATTTAGCAGTTCTATATGGTGATGGAAACCCACTATAATCAAAAACTCTTCTTTTAAATGGAGTCACTGAACTAGATGCAGTAGAATTTAATGAGTCTAATGAAGTATCACCTTCTGAATCTAACGAAGTATTATAATTCGCCTTAAATGATGGGGTTGTGTTTAATGCTAGCTTGCCGCTTTCCGCTTTTAGTACATTATTATATTCAAGACCAATCGATGATTCTCTTGAAGAAGGTTTACTTGAAATTGGAGTGCCATGATTTGATTGAGTTTGAGCCAGTAATGCTTTCACGCCTTCTAATTCTATATCAGTCAATGGTGCACTACCTTTATTCGCAAAAAAACTAGCCAATTTGGCATTTGGAGAATCATTTAAACCTTGATTTTGTAATCTTTGAAATTCATCGATAGGATTTGGTCTTTTCGATGGGGTATTAAATGATGATCCGAAAAATGGCTGTTGAGACAAGTGTCTTTGATTTTCAATTTGTGAAACTGATAACAAACTGGTATCTGAATCTTCAAAATTATCTGTAGTATTACCCGATATCCAAGCACTTGGTGAAAACATCTGTTTGACCTTTTTGAACAAGCTTCCTGGTGTCTTTGATTAAATATATTTGTTAGTAGCAATCTTTCATATAGTCTTATTTTTTTTTTTCCTGTCTTTTTCACTTACTTTTGGTTGTCCTAAGGTTCTTGAAACATAGGGGCTTTTTTGTGGAGTTCTGGCATAAGGACTTTGTAAATGATCATTATTCTGACCTCTAGAATTTCTATTTATTGGAGCCATTGCCAAGTTTACAAGATTTTTAGTGTCCTTGTTGGAAAATGAGCGATAGGTATATGCTTTCACTTAATCTAAATTTATTATGTGATATCGGTTTTCAAATTTCTCAATTTTTTCTTTCCGTACGCTTATAAAAACTCAGGTAGAGCTGGTAAAGAAGAAGGAAAAAAAAAAAATTAAAAAATTTATATACTATTCGCGATATTCTTTGAAGGTTTAAATAATGTACTGTATTTCAAGTTTAAACCACAAATGTTGGTTACAACTTACATGACTTGAAGGTAATTATCATCAATCAAAATATGTTTAAAATCACATACATTTACTTTGTTTTGATAAAACAAAATTATATGAATTCTTTAAATATATACAATCTTCCCAATAATTTAATGCTTAAGATTCAAGAAACTAATCATCTTCAATTTTGGTGTTTCCAATTTTTCCCCTCGTAGGATGCATAACAGAAAAACTCGTTACTCAACCCATTAGCATGTTCAGGGTAAAAATCAGTTGGTTTCGTATCAGTATATACTTCTTTAATAATATCTTTCATTCTTTCACCGGTACATGATATTAATCTATATTTTAAAACACCGTTTTTGGTTTTAGAAGTTTTATCATCGCTAAGTAAGGCATGAGCAGTTTGTGAACTTTTTATTTGACAGTCATCTTGTAAAAATGGTGGATCTATTAGCAATCTATTAACTTTACCTTTTAATCCAGGTAAAACTTCTAATGGGTTATTATAATCATAAAACCCAAATTTGTCTTTAGCTAAAACGGCAAATCTCTTATCAAATTCAAGTAGATAAATTTGTTTGGTTGGTAGTTTTGATTGGTCTCGCTTTTTAATGGCAGCATAAACAGAAGGTGCTGAAGCTATACAGATGACAGTTTCTTCGTCGGCTCCTTCTAATAATTCATCGGCTAATATGTCAGCAGTTTGGTCACTATACCAAAATTGTGACAATTGCCAATCTTCTTGAAATAAGCTCATACCCTTTTCAGCAATTAATTTGTTACTATCATCATCCTCATCTTCATTAATACCATCAAACCTTTCTTCTGCTTCTTTTTGCAATCTATCGAATTGTTCTTGACGCTCTGTTTCTTCCTTTTTGAATTCCATCAGAGCAGCTAAAGTGCTCGCGGATAAAGCTCTTCGTCAAAATAGTTAATAATCCGCATTCGAATTTTCTTTCAAATATTGCTTGAAAATACTTACAATGGTTCTTCGTCTTCTATGGACATTTTTTATTCTTGCGAATGAAGGAGCTGGAGTTTTGCAATAAGTTATGTGACACTTTATATGAAAGAGTTGATGATCATCGCACTTTTTTTTTTCTTTTTACCCATGACGTATCTGAAGGATTTCGCGAAATGGTGATTTGAAGCTGCATGAAATATATTATTCCAAAACTCTTCGTATGAGTTATACAAGAAGTTTATAAACAGATTTCTATATTATCAATATAGAATATGGGAATTGAACTAGGACTCACTCGTATAACCAATTTACTGGCTAAATTGGGGAACCCACACCTTACATCAAATTTCATACATGTTGCTGGTACGAATGGTAAGGGGTCGGTCTGCGCGTACCTCTCATCTATACTTGTCCAAGGGACCCCTTTCAAGATAGGAAGGTTTACATCGCCACATTTGATATATAGACATGATTCGGTGACTTTGAACAATAAACCTGTGGGTAGAGATTTATTCACCAGTGTAGAAGGTGAAATAAAAAAAATAAATGAGACCTTCAAAATTGGTGCTACTGAATTTGAAATTCTAACGGCCATTGCATTTAAAATATTCAATTTAGAGAAAGTAGATATAGCAGTTATGGAGGTTGGTCTCGGAGGAATAGAAGATTCTACTAATGTAATAACGCCTGCAATTGTGAAGAATAATCAAATCTTGGAGAAGGGGGTCTTAGTCACTGGAATCACCAAAATAGGGATGGATCATGAAAACATTTTGGGATCTACATTGAAAGAAATTGCTAGCCAAAAGGCCGGTATAATCAAAAATGATGTTCCAAATGTTGTAGATGGTAGTAACGAACATCAAGTATTGCAATTGATAAGAGATGTCAGTGAGAAACATCACTCCGAAAATTATGAGGTCAACCCAACATCCAATAAAATTCACACGTCTTTTGGTGTCATAAATAAAGAAACATCACCTTTAAAAGGTGATTATCAATTACAAAATTTATCAATAGCACTAAAAATCATCGATATCCTTTCACCAATTTTTTTACAAACCTATCATATAAAATTGACTAAAGAACATATACAGGAAGGGGTTCTCAAAACATCATGGCCTGGTAGATTGCAATCATATACGTATGTTACCTCTACAGGCGTCAACAAATCTCTATTATTGGATGGTGCTCATAATGGATCAGCATCTAGAGCATTGAAAAAATATATAGATGAAACCTATAATGGTGAACCGATAACCTTCATAATCGCTGTTACAAAAGGAAAAGATTTGAATCCATTACTAAGTCAATTGATCAAAGAAACTGACCAGATAATTGTGACAAGTTTTGGGAAAGTTGACGGTATGCCTTGGATTAAAGCTAATGAAATTGAGGATTTGAAGAAAGAATCTTTAAAGTATACTAAAAATGTTAAGGGAAACCCAAACGTGATAGACATTTTGGAGAATCTAGAAGATGACAGAAATATCATAGTTTGCGGTAGTTTGTATTTAGTTGGCGAGTTATTGAGGTTACAGGAGGATGTATAATATATATCAATAGAGTGAGGAATATCACATGTTTTTAGAACTCAAAAAGAATTTTCAATGTTATGGTTTTCTGGGTTTCAAATGATCTTTTCCCAAATGAGTAAGATCTATAAATTGAGCCAAAGGCTATTTCAAAAGGAGAAGCAAAACTTTATAACAAATGGGTTGTCAACTTGTGGAGCATCTAAATGTGAAAAACTTCTTTCTTACTGCAAGTGGTATAAGCAGTCTTCTGGAATATTACGCATACTGAATGCATGATTTCAAAAAGCTATTTCTCAGAAGTTGCAATAATACCCATTAAAAAAATATTTAGAATTCGTCGGGCTAAGTTTTTTGTTTCTTAGTAGTATGCGATCTCAGTCTATCCAAGATAGAAATGTTCTTCGGTCTTTTTCTCTCATTTGTTTCCGAATTTTCTTTTTTTAAAGCTTCCTTCTTTTGGACTGGGGTTTCTTCTTGATTTTTTAATTTCTCTTCTGTCAATCCATGTTTTTCTTCATCGGATCCTTTGTGACTATCTTCACCAATTAACTGATTCTCCTGCTTGGCTTCCTCTTTAACCACTTTTTCATCAATCTTCTTGTTCATTTGGTTTTTCTCATTTTTACCAAAAAAATCTCCAATATTACCCTTCAATAAAGGTTTAATGAGATATTCCCCGTCGTTAGTGGTTTTCCCGACGTCTTTGCTGACTTCAAACCACTCAAAACCTTCTTTCCCATACTCTTTTAAAGATTCCTGCCCTATCTTATCGGTGTAATCCTCATTGCTCAGCCACTGATCCCATGCTGATGTACCAGGTTCGAGAATAATAGGCATTCTGAAATGAAGCCATTCCATATATTTTGGTGCTGGTCCTGTTATTATTGTGAAAGTGTGCATCTCTTCGTCATTTTCAAATTTCACGGAACTGAATAATCCAGCAAGAAACATCAATTCACCATCCTTTTTCTTGATGAAATAGGGTTTTTTATTCACCTTTTTCCCCTGGCCCAGCTTTTCGTGTTTCCATTCATAATAACCTACTACTGGAATAACACATCTTGTTGAGTTTCTGACAGTTTTCCAAAGTCTATTCCCTTGTAGCACTGACTCTTTCCGTGCATTAAATGTCTTGTATTGGTTCATGTCGGATTTGAATTTTGTCCAATAGGGAATGAGGCCCCAAGATAGGTAGTCTAAATGCGACTTTTGATTGGATTTCTCCTTATAATAGATAGGCGCATTGTTTGTTGGTGATATATTATATGATTCAATGAACTTTGAAGTATTCGATAACTCATCTACTGGGACATTTAATTCATTGAGTCTTTGTTGAAGAATTGTAGGCTCCTTTGATCAAGGTTAGTCATTTAAACAATATTCAATGATAAATAAGTAACCTACAATAGGCATTGCATAACGTCCACACATCTTTAACAATTCACTTATTCTCCGGACTTAGTATAATGTGTCAATAATTACTTCTGAGACCTTAGCTCTTTGCTTGAAAAGAGTCCAAAACACTCAATTGTTGTGTTTATGATAAGCCCTTAACCTCCCAATAGCAATGCAAAAAACAATTGATTCAACAAGTTATACTGTATATCAGACAGTTTAATTGGCAAAATTGTTTGCACACACTAATCACTGATGTAGCAAAGCTTTTGGGAAATCCCATGCATGCTGGGCTTTTAGGCTTCACTCTGTATGTTATGAGCTCCGCTGGATAAAGCTCAATTCAAAAAAATCCCAATTTACCATTCAAATTTACTTAACTGTGGAAACTTGTTTAAAAGATTCAGACAGGGCAATCTACAACTGCTATTTTCTTACAATATGTTCAGAACATTGAACAGAACAAAATTCGGTCTTTCAAAAGCAACTATACCCAAACCGAGCCGTCAGGTTCAAAGATTTGCGTCACAATTTAATCGTCATCAGCAATATTCAAATCCAAGAAGAAGAAATTGGACAAATACATTATTATTATCTTTCGCTGGTTTATCAATAACAGGTCTTGGATTATGGTGGATATATTGGCCACATCATACATTCTCTAGCTCTGTCGCAAAACTGTTGAGAAAAGGTCTTTGGGCTGAATCAGAAAAGGGTAAATTTGATTATCAAACTGCCTTAAAATTTTACTTGGAAGCTTTAGAATTAGCAGAATCAGAAAATTTAGATAACATAAGCGATGAACTCACCGGTATTCAATTGAAAATTGGCGAAATGTATGAAAGATTGCATATGAACAATGAAGCATTAATGACATATTCTGAAATTGCTGCAGCATATTTGGATGCTTTGACTACTCCAGGAAGGGTCGCAAGTCACTCAAGGCCACACATTGTTCAAAAGGACTTGAGAGTCGTAGTAAAAATTGTGGAATTGAACAGCTCAAATCCTCACGCCTCGAAAATGCTATTGATGACCCATTTTCTTATCGCCCAAGATGAGGTCTCAAAGAGAAGTGCATATGTCTCAGATATGATTAAAAGCGAAAAGTTTGGTGTTTATGAGGAAATCGAGTCAGGTAAACCGAAAATTGCTAATGTTGAGGATTCAAAAATTGCTTTGAAAGAAGATGAGAAAAGCCATATCCCTAAAAATAGAGAGGCTTGGGAACCATTTCGTGATGAGTTGTTTAATGCCAGGGATTTATATGTTGCTATTTGTATGTCCACTGGTGATTTAGCAGGTGCTGTAAGAGCTAAGATTGCTACCACAGAATGGATGCTCAACGCTGATTGTGAGCCTGGCGAAATTTTGATGTCGCAAACTAATCTAGGATCCATTATGTATTTACAAGCTGAAGAATATGAAGTCAAAGAATACTATAACATCAAGGCAAAAACCTCACAACAGGAGATCGATGAAGCTAAATCCAATAAGGAAAAATGTTTGGAGTTATCATCCCAATGTTATGAATCGGTTTTGAAGTTTGCTAAAAGCTTACCCTCTAACTTACGTCGTGAAGGTAATGTGGAAGAGTCAATTGCTTTATCTACTTATGGTTTAGGGGTAATTTATTTGCAAATAGGCAAGCTAGATGAAGCAAAAAACCTCTTGCGGGAATCAAGATTAAGGGCCAAAGGCAGTGGATTTAATGACTTAGTGGTAGAGGCAGAAAGAGAGTTAGCCAAATTAACGAAAGAAGTAGAAAAATTAGAGAAATCAGATTCACATGATGAACTTGATAGAATGCAAAAGCTTTTGTTGGCTTCGGAAAACCAACCAGCTATTGAATTAGATATTCAATTGGCCAAAAATAGATAATATTTAAATCTGGGTACTGTTTAGTTGATTCCATGAATTCCTGTATATAATTTGTGTGAATGTAGTAACATTCGCGAAATCTTCCTTTTTTTTTCCAGCGCTATTACTGAAGGGCTCCTCCTCTTTAATGTTTCCAATACGGGCATGAGATTTTAATTTTTTACTATATACATGTATATCTCATACACACACACAGTTACAATATTTTTCCAATATTATAGAAACTGTTGTTTCCATTTTATTCATGAAATTTTTTGGTATTCTTCGCATTGACTCTTTGGGAACACGAAGATCTCTGCTACGGCAATTTAGCACTAAAAATGTATTGCTTAATCATTTAAAGCCCCAAGCAACATTTAAACCCATAAGTAATAGCATCATCGGAAGCAAAGAACCTCAAATATCCCCAATAAATTACAATAATGAGCTCATACGAAAAGTTTTCGATGATGAGACTTTCTGGAGAAAGTTTAACAATGACTTGAATCCTTCACTAGCTAGCACTTTCTTTAAAAGTATAGGTAAAGAAACTGGACTCTTTCAAAATCCATTACTGGTTTCACCTTCAGGTCTAAGAAAATTCAGTAAGGAGTCTTTGAAAAGAGCACAATCTGTTGTTCATCAGATAACTACGGATCATTCGGAGCATGGACTAAGAAACTATATTACGAATTTAGATAGATTAAGTGATATATTATGTCGTGTTATCGATTTAGCTGAATTTATTAGAGTAGCACATCCAAACTCTTCCTTTTTGAAAGCAGCACAAGAATGCCATGAGGAAATGTTTGAGTTTATGAATATCTTAAACACTAACGTTGAGCTTTATCAAATTCTCAGAAAAGTTTTAACAGACCCAAAAGTTTTAGATCAATTATCATATGAAGAAATTAAGGTTGGAAAGATCCTATTAGCAGATTTCGAAAAGTCAGGAATCAATATGGATGATGAAACTAGGTCGGATTTTATCACTTTATCGCAACAAATTTCAGTTGTGGGTCAACAGTATCAAAACGCGGTCAATAATCCTGGGGTGAATGAAATATTACTAACTCAATCTGACCTGGAAGGGGTCGATAAGAACCTCATTCAAAGCTTAGAAAGAACCAAGGGTTATTTTTCAGTTCCAGCCTATGGCTATATACCGCACGCTTTGCTAACATCATGTAAAAAGGAAGAGACACGTAGAAAATTATGGATAATGATTCACAGTACATCGTCTAAGCAAGTTGAAACTTTAGATTTTATGCTACAATTGAGATATGCATTGGCTAATCTATTAGGAAAGGAATCTTTCGCAGCATATCAACTAGATGAAAAAATGGCTAAAACTCCGGAGAACGTTAATGACTTTTTATTGAAATTACAAAATGAAACCAAACCACACTCGATAGCTGAGTTGAGAGTATTCGCCGATATGAAGCAAAGGGAGTTAGGCCAATATAAAGAGCTCAATGATGAGGAAGTTGCTGATTTCTTGAAACCATGGGATAGAGATTATTATTCAAATGCTTATTCTGCAAGTAGAAGACGCCAAAATTATGAGCAGTTAAGTGCATACTTTTCCCTGGGCTCCGTAATGCAAGGTCTATCAAATTTGTTCAAAGAAATATATGGTATTCAGCTCATTCCAGAAAAAGTATTAAGCGGTGAAACATGGAGTGCTGATGTCAGACGCATCAATGTCGTTAGTGATACAGAAGGCGTCATAGGAGTTGTCTATTGTGATTTATTTGAAAGAGCTGGTAAAACGCCTAACCCGGCTCATTTCACTGTTTGTTGTTCAAGAAAGATTTATGCTGATGAAGATGTTGAAGATTTAAGATTAATTCAAGTTGGTCAATCTAAGCTCACCAATGAGAAGTTTCAATTACCAGTTATTTCATTAGTTTGTAATTTTGGTAAAAACCAAAATATTGGAAAATGCTTATTGACGCTAAATGATGTTGAGACCCTTTTTCACGAAATGGGACATGCCATGCATTCAATGTTAGGTAGGACATCTCTACATAATATCAGTGGTACCAGATGCTCCACTGATTTTGTTGAGTTACCAAGTATTTTAATGGAACATTTCGCTAATGATCCAAGAGTGATACAAACATTTGCAAGACATTACTTAACTGATGAGCCTATTCCATCACAATTATTAAAAGCTGTTAAAGCAGAGAATAATTATTTGAAACACACTGAAACTTATTCACAAATCAAAATGGCATTATTAGACCAAGCGTTGCACTCTGAAGTAGCTTCTTCGAGAGCCTTTAGTTCAAACAATGTTTATCACAACCAAGAATTAAAATCCAGAATATTTGCTGATCTAGAATCAAATTGGCAAGCGAAATTTGGGCATTTATATGGATATGGCGCTTCTTATTATTCATATTTATTTGATCGTGCCATTGCATCAAAGGTATGGAAACACTTATTTGCTGATAACCCATTAGACCGCTCGAATGGTGAAAAATTCAAAGACTCGGTTTTAAAATGGGGAGGGTCTAGGGATCCCTGGTTATGCGTTTGTGACGCATTGGAGATCCCAGAATTAGCTAATGGTGATTCTAGAGCTATGGAAATTATTGGTGATACTGAGATCTAAGCTTTGTTTGGTACTCAACATACTACTACTAAACTAGATTGTACATAATTATATAACTGCATTATTTAACTACACTTTGTATCATATTTATATTTCAACTCATAATATTTAGATACTTAAGATGACTTCAACTATAAGTTTGTTGTTCTTGTGAATAAGTAATGGACTACAAAAATATCTCTTTTTTGTACAAACTTTATATTTAACATTTAAAGACTAGCAGAACTAAATAATTGATAATTAAATTAATTAACTGCTGGTCATAACTTGCCAGACTCTGATAATTGAATCAGTGTAACCGGCAAATAAGTTTTGACCATCAGCTGACCAAGCTAATGAGATAGCTTCTGGGTCTCTAGCTTTACCTGAGGTAGCGAATTCTGGTTTTAATTCATCAACTAATTCTCTTTCTTGTAAGTTGAAGATTTTGATTGATGAAGCAGTAGCAGCGGTCAACCAATATCTGTTTGGTGAGAAAGCTAAAGCATGGACTTCATCACCAGCTGGTAAGGTGTATAAAGTTTTTTGTTGGTTTAAATCCCATAAAATGATTTGGCCATCTTTACCAGCTGAAGCAACTAAAGTACCATCTGGTGAGATAGTGATAGTTGAAACGTAACCGGTGTGACCACTGTAATCAGCAGTTAATTGGTAGTTAGATAAATCCCAAGACTGTCATGAACTTGTTAGTATAATTTTCTTCAAGGTGAATCCAAAACTGTTTTAATTGCTTATTTAAATATGAAAAAAGTAAATCAGAGATCTTGGTGATTGAAAATGTCTCATTCGAAGCTGGCAAGCAACGTCTGAAGTAGCAAATATAATGATACATCATTTAGAAAATTTCATAAACAAATGAAAAAACAATTTTATGGAGTGAAAATAAAAAAACTTACTTTAACTAATTTATCCCAACCGGCAGAGATAACAGTTGGGGTGTTTTCAGCTGGTGAGAATCTAACAGATGAAACCCAGTCGGTGTGACCAGTTAAGGTGTTCATACATTTACCGATAGTGTTCCAGACTTTAACGGTTTTATCTCTTGAAGCTGAAACAATTTGTCTTGAGTTTTTGGCAATTGAAACTGATAAAACATCACCGTTGTGACCAACGAATCTTTGTGAAGTTTCACCGGTTTGTAAGTTCCATAATCTTAAGGTTCTATCCCATGAAGCTGACAAAGCGAATAAACCATCTGGTGAGATGACAGCATCTTGAACAATGTGTGAGTGACCTTTTAATGATTTTTTTGGAACACCATATTGTTGGTCATCTCTGGTTAATTGCCAGGTGATCAAAGTTTTATCACGGGATGCAGATAATAATAAATCTGGTTGAGCTGGAGTGGTGGCTAAGGCAGTAACCCAACCATTGTGACCTTCTAAGGTACCTCTTAAGACAAGAACTTCTTTACCTGACATCTTTAATGAATTGATTCTAGATAAATATTGATTAAGGTTGTGCACTAAGGTTATCAAGAGGAATTCCAACAATTTTTCAAATTTTTTTGTAATAACGTTCGAAAAGTTTTTTTTTCTTCCTAAAATCGGTATGGGCACTAGCTAGTGGTCTTTAAGTCAAGATTTCATAACAAAAACAAAATGCAGAGTTGGAATTCGCGTGTTGGCCGAAAAATCAAAGGGCTTGAAAGAGATGAAAGAAAAAAAGCTTTGAAAATTTTGTTAGGTACCAAATCTACTGTGACTGTCTTGAAAACACCCAAACATTTGAATACTAATTTTGAATTCCCAGGCGTAAATCACAGAACAACAAGTTCATAAAAAGATATGAGGCTCAATCAGCTTAATTAAGACTTGAAGGGAATTCCTATTTAATTGCTACAGCAGATATTTGATGCTTTAGCGCCCGCCAGTGGCTACATTCGGAAACATAATAATGTATAGATTATGCATTTATTAATTTAAGGATGAACTACTTCTCTAGCAATTTACTTACCATTAATTTGAATAGTTGGATATCTTCCTCTTCTTTTAAGTTATCTTGTATTGGGTTATCATCTAATTGAATATCTTTGACACCTGAGAATTTCTGAAAAAACTGAACCACCCTACTGAACTCACCGCTTAGCGCATTATGATTAAAGTTGAATCGCTGTAAATGTTTGAATTTTTCTGCCAAAAATCTAAGCTCTTGTGGAGACTTTATTTGACAATAACTCAGTTCAATTGAAGATAAATGTGGATTAATGACAAAATTCTTATCATGAAGAGTAGTAAGCCCTACATCATGATGAATTTTCAAAACCTCTAATTCAGACAATTTGCCCCTAACTTTTGTTGACCCCTCAATATGCAAAGCTTTAAGCAGCTTTATATTAGAAACCTCAATAATTGGGAGCTTCCTGTTACTCAATAAGCTAAGTCTTCTCAAATTGTTTAATTTGCTAGGAATTGTAATTTCGTCCAAGTCAGTATTTTTATCCAAGTTCAATATTCTTAATTGCGGGGCATTTAAGTTTTTGACCTTGGAGATTTTATTATCACTAATGTCCAATTCAATCAAATTTTTGAAATCTAGATGAGTAAAATCTAATTCACCTGAAATGTCATTACTTGATAAATCTAATACCTGAACAGATGGTAGACTGATTAATTGATTGATATTATTAACAGATAGTCTTAATTCTCTTAGATTTTCCAACAACTGAAACTGAAGTAAAGAGTTTATCTGATTTCCACCCAATTCTAGAGTTTGTAAGTGAAATTGATTTGTATTGAAATTCAAAGATTTTCCAGTGATCTCGTTATTAGCTAGTGATAAGTTTTTCAAAGACGGCAGAAGACCTTCCAAGCTGGTCAATTCATTATTGTCTAGATTTAAGTCCTTCAAATTAGGGAGAATCTCGTTCAAGCTTTTGACCGATAGTAATTCTTTATTGGAAAGATCAAGAGCAGTAATTTTATCCCAATTTAATTTGGGTTCGATTGTCTCATGCAATGCGGAGATCAAAGCTCTTTTCAGTTGTGAGAATGATAGATTTAATTCTGATATATTTGTAACGTGTTGAATATCATATTCAGTGTTAGCAACTCGACTATCCTCGATCTTCTGATTTTGATCACTATCTTGTTTCTCAAGTAAAGTATCAGAGTCAATCTTTACTTGCTTCTGATTGTCTTCTGAAATATCTTTAAGCCTCAGTGTCAGGTTATCATATTGGGTCATATTTATATTATATCTTTCATCGTCATAAACCCATTTCTTTAATTCAACATCATAGATCATATTTTCATCAATCGGTGTAATTAAGTTCAGTTCAACCTGATCTTGTACTTGTTCTTGCATCAATTGTTTCGTCTCAAATCTTTTATTATGCTTAATTATTTTTGGCGGCGGCAATGGTGACTCTACATCTTTGGTTCTGAAAGAAGTGGTCTTAGAGGTACCACCAGAAGCAGTCCCAGAAAATTCTCTATAATGTTGAGATAAATCTCTGAAGCTATAATCATCATGATTTAGTGGGGTTCCAATGAAAGACTTTTTGTCATCCAACTTTGCGTACTTTTCAACTTCACCTTCATGGTCATGATCGTTAAGGTATGATAGATCTTCCGGTAATTCTAAATCGAACTGATCCTTCAAATTCTCCCAGGTTAAATTTTGTAAGTGAAACTCATTTAGCTTTGATAAATTGAGCGCTTCACTCTGGCTTTCATGTTCAAACTGCGCATGGTTATTCACCAATACGGGTTTCACCTTTGTACTTGGCGGGTGGCTTGTAGCAGCAGTGGTAGCACTATCCGCCAATGAAGGAACACTGGATAAAATACTTTGTCTTTCTGTGACTTTCGAGCTTCTTCTTGTACGTTCCAACTCCAATTTAACTTTCATCCAGTCTGCTATTGTATTATCTGCCTGGTCACCGTTATGAATGACAGTATCATCACCATTGGTTTCAAAAATATATGTCTCTGTTTTATTCTGTGGTTTGATGTTACCTAAAGTGCTATCGCCCATGGTCTCAAATCCATCATTCAGAATAAGCTTTGGCGTCTGGAGTGGATTTCTTTTGGAGCGCTGCTTGATATTATTATTCTGCAGATTATTTAGATTCTTGCTTTCATTTGGTTGAGACATGTGTAGATTTTCCAATCCCTCACGGATTTCTTTGGTTGGAGATTCATCAATCATAGTTTCCATCAATTATCATTACTAATCTTAGTTCAAACTATAAGTAACTAGTTTTCTCGGAATGATGTATATCAGCTTGATTCAAAATATTTAAAGCGAAGGCCTTCTTTGTTTACTTTCTAATCCCATTCAAAAAATCCCTTTGTTTGTTTACACCTCGGTTTCCATAAGACGGATTCCTGAAGTAGCCCCGGTTACTAAAAAGAGCGTGAGCCTCGACGTTTTGCATCAGAAAATCAAGATTTTTCAAACTAGCCTACAACAACATAATAAAAAGAGGATTTGAAAAGCGCCAATTAATTATTATAAATTCATCCCCAAGTGAAACACCATGAGCAAAGAAGAACAACCTCTCTTCATTCAAGAACGTCTTCAAGCCTTGCATCAAATTGACAACAAACTGGTTTCAATTTTGAGTCATTCATCCTCAGCATTGACCAATTTAATTCAATTGAAGAAGTCTTCAAGCGATAAATCTAAACAAGATGAATTCAAATCTGAATTTCGTACAGACATTGAAAATTTCTATCAGGATTTACAATTTTCTTCTGTTAATTTGAAGAAGGAGATCCAAATTTTGGACTCGCGTATAGGTGAAACTGATTCTAAAGACATAACAATCTTACCAATCAGCATTAATAAAAAAGCTACATTTTCCGGTGAAGAGAAACTAAAATCTGAGTTGGACACACTACAAAAGCTTTTAGGTAAGGAGCCTGAAGAATCTTCATAACCATGAATAAAATAACAAACAAAATCAAAATAAACCATACACCATAATCAAGATTAGAGATGGCCTTCAATTAATAAACATCAGCACCCAGGGCAGCTTTAATAACATTCTCCACCCTTTGGATAAAAATATCAACAATGGTTGCGCCATCATGGTTATAGCCGAAATAAACACCTAAAAAGGCCACTATGAACAATGTGTGTTTGAAAATTTTAGTGATATTGAAAGCTGGTACAACTGGACCAGTCCTTCCGAACTTTGGAGATGGTACGGCAAAGAAACTAGCAACTCTTAGCTTGAAATCAGAAATTGGTGGATACTTAACTTCAAAAAAAGGCTCGACCCATAGCGGCTGATTCAATGAAGCACGTTGGCTTGTAAATGCATAAAATGAACTTTTACCATGATAATCCCCGTAACCTGAACTACCAATTCCTCCAAAAGGTAATTGTGCAATTCCAGCTTGAAGCAAAGTTTCATTAAATACAATTGATCCTGATCTAATTCTTGTTGATATTAAATTATGGTCTTCACTAGAATTGGAAAAAATGTATAGAGCTAATGGAGTATCATGATGAATGATAACCTCATCAATAATATCATTCAAATTTGAATATTTGATTATTGGTAGAATTGGGCCGAATAACTCTTCCTTCATTGTAGAATCTTCGAAAGTGACATCTTTTATGATTGTTGGGTGTAAAAATCTCTTGTCAGCAGCGTTTTCACCACTAAAAATTATAGTACCATGTGAATTATTTATTATATTATTTAACCTTTCGAAGGAACGCTCATGAATGATTTTAGAGTAGTTTCTAAAATTTGAATCACCGTACAATAATTTAACATTTTCAAGTAAATTTTGTAAAGTCTCGTCATATTTGGATTCGTGGACTAAAAGATAATCAGGGGCAATACAAGTCTGTCCGGCATTGATGAATTTACCCAGCAATAATCTTTTTGTTATAATTTTTAAATTCTTGACATCAGTATTTTCAGTGATGAAACTTGGTGATTTACCTCCCAATTCAAGTATCACTGGGGTTAAAGTTTCAGCTGCTTTTTTAGCAATGATTTTACCAACTGTACCATTTCCAGTGTATAAAATTTTATCAAATTTCTCCTGCAATAAAACTGTTGTTTCTTCAACGCCTCCATTAATCACTGCAATTGATTCATTATCTAAATATTGGTGGATGATTTGAGTTATGGCGTCAGATGTATAAGATGTGGACTCTGATAATTTCAAAGTAACGGTATTACCACCTGCAATAGCCCCAATCAGTGGCTGAAGTGATAATGTTAAAGGATAATTGAATGCTGATATTATAAGAACAGTACCTAATGGTTGATGATGAATCTTTGGTTGGGAAAGTTTTACCAATGGCGAAACATCGGTTACTGGGGTAGGTTTTACCCATTTTGACAAGTTTTCAATCACATATAATAAATCACCATAAACAACATTCAATTCGAAAATAGCTGTTTCACCATCAGATTTATTTAAATCCAATTGCAATGCAGTTTTTATTTCATCTTCGTTATCCTTTAAAGCAAAATACAAATTTCTCAATTGATCTAATCTCCATGACAAAGATTGCGTTTTCCCTGAATGAAAAGTGACTTTCAAGTTATCGATGGTAGAGGGAATTGATTTAATATCAGTATATTGTAATTCTTCAGACATGATTAATTATTATTGAATAATAAAGATAATTTGAAAGGAATAATATGATATGTTGTAAAAGATTATTGCTATAATTCTGGCTCTAAATATAATATATTAGTTGTTAGACTTATACTCCAATTTTAATGCTTTATTGATCTTCCACGAACTTGGTTGCCAAATTGTTTAGGTATATATTAAATTTAAGACTATAAGATATAAGCATTAACATGCATATATGATAATATGTGACACTGATATCAAGTACTATAAGAATTAATTTATGATATCTTGAAGATATTTAACAATATTATGTATAATAATTCCATCACGAATGAATGAACAATGATTCACATACGGTAGATTCGGAATCGGAATATATTACAGCTTCTATATTATTTTAGCGCCATTCGTAGTTCTAAAGTCTTGTAGCCCTGTAGCATGTAAAAATATTGATCAAAATCGATCAGACTAACCACGCAGGCGCTTATCGTTTGCAAAGCAATTTTCTTTAATCATTACCTCTATAATCGGGATATGGGTTGAGTTGTCAAAAGAATCAATATGATATTATTTAAATAACTTACCAGGTGCTCATGAGTCATTATTTATAAGTTATAACGCTATTTACTATTTAGTAATGTTAAAGAATACTAATATGGCTTAATAATATAGTCAATCATTACAAGTCATAACTCACGTTTCGACAATATTTCACTCTTCGCAGTTGATAATATTGAAGTAGAAATCCATCAACTAGCTGCCGATATTAAATTGCACAGATTATGATAAGAACAGTAATTAATATTACAGCTGAGCTCAACTTCTAATTAATATAAAATAACTATTATAATACAGATCATACCTAGGTTGTCAAAACTGGGTATATTAAAATCTTGGAGCAGTTAATACACTTTGTTTTATTAATTACTCTGTGATTCACAGTTCTACGATGACTTTGTAACACGAGTTAAACTGGAAGATTGAATATTAAGTCATAGACTTGAAATCAAACCATGAAACTAAATATATTGAATGCATTTTTAATTATATCAATGTATATACATATATATGTGTGTGTGAAAACGAAAGACATGAACTCCTGATGAAAAATGAAATAACAAATGCAGCTGTTAACCATGAATAAAAGATGATATTACCCCCTTATAAGTGGCCAAAAATTGAAGAAAACGCAAAATGAAAAAAATGCAATTGTAGTCAAGCTGGATGGAAAAATAATAGTCAACTGTGATAATTACATTAATACCAATGATGGATAAAATTGATATATTGAATGTGGAATGATTTTATGATAGATCATAGAATGTCTTCTATCTGAAAGAATTTATTTAGAACTATCACTAGTCGTATTTGCTAGATAACCACTCTTGGAATAGTTAAGTAAATCTGACATAGCTTCACCACTAACAGTGGCGACGATTTCATCATTTACAAAAACATAAGCATGGCTCAAGTCATTATCTGGGAAAACTGTTGAGTAATCATTACATAGCGGTGATTTGACAAATTCGTTATAACCTTCAGTAGTGGTTAATTCAACTGGGATAAGATTAGTGTTGAGTTTTAATGAGCTCATGATCGACTTTATAAATTATTTATATTGTAATATATTGAAATTAGATATTTGATGGTAATCTGTATTAAAAAACAAAAGATAGCCTCAAAATTTAATCAAGACCAAAAGAAAAATATTTTGGAGGATCTTTCACTATTTATAAAAATTTTTGAATTAGCGCAATATATAATATTTATACAAATTATATTACTCATGATCATACTTTAATAAGATATGATCGCAAACGGGAAATTAAAAATTAGTAATATAAGTTGTCATTAGTACTATGTATGAAGTATGTACTATGTAATATGTACTACGTATGAATTAGAATTATATATATATATCTTATATATTCAATATAAACATATGTAATGGAAAATTTTTGCTATGCAAGACCCGCGTCATTAGATAAAACAAATTTTCTTTCTGATCTCTCGCATCCAATTTAGCAGCTTATTATTACTGCGTCATCGGCACTAATGATTTAGAAATTAGAAACTTCACTTTTGATGCTGATAAAATTGAAGGAAAAAAAAATTATATGCACCTATTATGCATAATCATGTATGATCTGGAAATATCTTCTAGAAAAACTCCGCGAATATAAGTAGACGAAAATTGAAATTTTAATTCTTTTTTTTTCAATATTGAACGGTTTGTAATCCCACTATGTCACACCGTGGTGAACCGTTAGTACCAGTGACCCACTAGTGACCTTTAAACAACAGTCAATCAAACTGAAGCCCTTAAAAAGTTAAACTAACTTAAACACAGGGCCTTAACTAGTTGTTTATCTCTGGTCATATGTTTGCTGTGCTGTGTTGTAAAAAAAAGTTCCACCTTTCCCTTAATTATAGTTGACCAGCTTATATCGGGAAGTTTTTCTTATATACCCTTTATTACAATTTACTGCTCTAAAGTCCAGCTGTCCAGCTACCCGGGTCCATCATGAGTATGGGTTAACAAGAAAAATTACTTGAGTAGTTGGGAAATGGGGAAATTGATTATGTTGCGTCGTTGCTTCATTGCGTCGTTCATGCGTCACGACTCACAGGTCGGAAACAAGTCAGTTATTCCTACAAAAGGTAGCAGCAGCAAGTGAACAACTAGTAGGCAGTAATTAAAATCACTCACACTGCTATATTCACAAAATTAGTGCCCTCAGAAGTTTATGAATCGCTATAGCCTATTTGTAGAATGTAAACAGTAGACTGATCTGGTTATAATTTATATCTAAAGCTATAATTTTTAAATCTATTTGTACAGTGTAATGGTCCTTGAGCTGATAGCTTATAAGTTATAACTTATAAGAACCTATAACAGATACTTGATAAATTGTATATATAATATGTATGATTAAATTTTATTCCCCTTGACATATTTTCTCTAGCGCAGTACAACCTTTTGACTTGCTCCTATCTACGCTAATTGTCGCCTGTCGTAATTGAATCGTGATTCAGCTAATCAAAAACAAAAGGCAAGATTTATTAACATAAGTAAAAATCTGGATGCTTATGATATTTAAGTACAACTTTGCTTCACCAACAGCAAACATCCTCTTCACATATGTTTTCCACCATTCCTTGAAATTTTCCATTTTGGATAGCCTGGGCTGGCCGTATCACTCGCGAATCACGACTCACTGACATGCAACTGGTAAATTTAAGGACTATAATAGTATAGCTTTTCTTGATATTATTTTCTTCAAAATTTAAATCAAAAATTTGAAATCAACTATTAAATTAATTATAAAGCACCCACTGGCATTTATAAGTAGCTTTTTTGTGAGATTACATACTGTATTTAATATAAAATTATATATAAATACACTATAATACTATATAGTATCATCATTCATGTATGGATCAAAAGCTTAACGGTAATATAATGTATGAGAAAGAATATTATTTGTTACATAACCAGTGTTTTACAATATTTATAGATTTTACTTGGGATTGAATATAAAACATATAATCATCAACACTAGTTAATATATAAAATATTATCGTCAGCGTACAATATTTAATATAGTCTATAGAAGGATTGACTAAATACAAATTACAATTATCACACAGTTAAATGGCCTTCAAATTGATTGTACTATGTTAATTGAATATGTAGCGAGTAAGGAAAAATGATGAGCTAGCTGATGTAGCAACTATTTTGTTTATCTTGTTACCTTAATAATTAATCAAATAATTATGATCTTATAATAAATAATATTATTGATACTCTATCAAAATTCATTAATAGTCAAATTATTTTTCCTTTTCATCAACTAATTAATACAACTACTTGAATATGTGATGCATACAAATCTTCTTACAGCCAACCTGACGTAGTACGAGTGACACCCCTGGTGTAATTCAAACGTCTAATTAATGGTATGTATTGTTATAATTTATATTTAATCAATATAACGTGTATTGTTTCGATTACTACAACGAACATGCTGCAGTACTGTCTGCATTTTCTAATCAATATAATTTGGTGCCACCAATTATATTAATTTAAGGTCAAATATATGTCACAATTTGATCGATCTTAGAATCAGATTGTTGAAACTCATCAATATTAATCAATTTCCAGCACTGATGCAATAAAGCTGTCAAGTGGAACTACTGACTACTAACTACTAACTACAAACTACTAACTACTAACTACTAACTACTAACTACTAACTACTAACTACTAACTACTAACTACTAACTACCAACTACCAACTACTAAGAACCTCGATTATATAATTCCTTTTTCTCTATATTGTTATCAAATGCGGTTTCGAACTTAAATTCCCTGCTAAAGATATTTTTGAGTCTCGAATCAAGACCTACGATACCGAAACCTTCAATATCAAAAGTCTAATGGAAAATATTTCCTTTTCAGGTATACTTATCAAGTTCATAAGCTGCTTTGTAGCGTACGGTCGCTGGCGTACACTATCTAAAATTTACTAGTATTAGCTCCTGATATGATTTCTTAATTACTTGCGTTTCCCCGCGGCCGTTTATGCCTTCATCATGCCCATCCGCAGCACCGCACATTAGTACAAAGCATTTGAAACTCCGACTGGTTTAATAACTTCCGATGGATATACAACCTTATAAGAGACAAGAATAAGAAAAGGGAAGAATTTCGCAATTGTTGACTTTGATATTTGAATAATTCATGTATCTAATTCAGGGTAAATTGGTATGATATTTTTAACCCAAATACACGTTCAAATTATTTGTTTATGTACAATAGACACTTTCAGTCAAAACCGAGTTAGGTTCAGCCGTAACGACGGTAAACACCAACCGACCACTAGGTAACTATGATGTTATAAGTTTTTATGACACATTCCAAGCCTATATTAATGAATATTGCAGTTTTAGTATAATTAGGTTCTGCACTTTTACAGAAATCTTAATTGAGACTCTTCATTGATAATCTAGATTATGTTATAACTAGTTGACAATCTAAGCGACGAATGTATTTATATAAATTGGATTAAATTAAGATCCAGAATTAGCAACTTGTAACCATGTTTCATGATCAGTACACGAGTAACTCCAATGATCTGGCTGAAATACAAAATATTATTTCAATACTAGAAAATCTCATTTCTTTTCAGTTTACGTAGCACAATTAATTATGCTCAAACAATATTCACAGCCAAATTTTTAACTTCTATTTCGTCACATTTTGACTTACAGATCGACTATCAAACCTAGTGAGAAGAAATCAATATTGAAAATGAAAGGTGTGAAACATCAGCACAGATGATTAACATTCGCTTTGCTCTTAACTAGGTCGTAAGATATCAAACCCCAAGAGTTTTAATAAATCTTCATCCACGTAATATTCCATATCTAATCAGTATGATAATAACTTGTATCTTAGTATAGATATAATAGAGCTCTCTGTTAAAACCTGTGATACTAGGAAGAAAGGGTTAATGGTTTTAAGTTTGAATTAGTTGAATACACCCGGCCTATTCACAAATATCTATTATAAAAAATATAGCTGTTTGGTGGGTCTAAAAAATTTGAAGATCAGCTAGGAGGTGGATACTAGATAATAGCTGTACGTACTACGCAGTCAGTAGTTACTACCAAGCACAGGTTTATTCTAGACCCACTGGAACCTGGTATGCGTGGAACTTCGCCTTGACCCTCTCCCCCGAAAAAAAAAACTAAATCAGTAATTGAACATAATTAGTGCTAAATATTGTGATATTATTTAGTGAGACAAGCACAATATCGGACAAAATAATATAGTATAATGTAATATAATATATTTACAATTGCACACAAGAGTTTCATAATCACATGAGTTAAATCCAGATTTATTACTTACGATGAATTATTGTTTTCTTGAATCTTAGATATTCTTCAATCATTCTTAAATTTTACTTATGAAGATAATGGATTTTCCCCTTGATTATAATTGATGGTGAGGAGTGGAATTTTCAAAGTTATTGGCGACTTTTCTCTCGTTAAGGTTTCGTTAAATAAGATTTTTTGAAGATCCATATGATGTAATGACAATTGGCTCTACTTCCCCTTCAATGCTCACAGACCTTGAGGTGCTCGATGCTAGAAAATATCTATGTCTTATACTAATTGGGAGATTAATTACAATTGACATTCCCTTAAAGAATCTAATATTACGAATCATATATCTCAATAATTCTTGTTTATGAAACACGTTAATTCAAATAAATCATAATTATCTTAATGATTATTTGGGAAGTGACACGCACACCTTTTAAATATTGGATAGTTTTGGCTCACAATTTGAACAACTTCAAAAACTTAAAACCGCGATAAAACTCACAGGGAGGTAATAAAAAGTAAACATAAACAAAAGAAAAAATAAAAAAAAAAACAAAATCATGCATCAACCTTGTCAAACACGCGTTTAGCACAGGCACACTGCACAGCCCAGGAACAAAATGCATTTAACATTTTATACCAAACCCATGCTTAGAGTTAAAAGATACCCAAGGTCTAATAGTAGTATACTTCTCCCTCACCACCATTTTAAGTTATATGATCTAGATTCCACCCCCTTGCAGGATTATCTATATTGAGCTTAACATGGTGCTATTTCTTCAAAAATGTATAAATAAGCTGATAGTTCCACCATAAAGGAACAATACTGATACTATGTCAATTCACTTCAGAAATCATCGAAAAACAAGAAGTCAATATAGTATCTTCTATCATTCATTCCTTTATATACATCTGAAATCAATTTTTTTTGACAGACACATTCCTTTCACATAGAGAGATTAAATTAAGTTATAGATAGAAACAAAAGATGAGATTCCAATTAGCTCTTTTATCAGTATTAGCTGCCGCTATTGCCTCACCAATTCATGAGCATCATGAACATAAACGTGATGTAGAAACAGTTTATGTCACAGAGGTAATCACCGCGCAAGCCCAAATTCCATCAACCAGTACTGGTGCTTCAATTATTTCTTCATCTGTCGCCAAATCTTTTTCCCCAAAGTCATATAGTTCCTCATCAGGTACAACATATTTGGCACCATCATCTTCTCAGTCAGCTACTTCAATTCAATTGAGATCAAGCTCCACATCAACCTCATCCAGCTCTACATTAAGTTCATCTAGCTCTTCAGCTTCCTCAACTTCCACTGGTATTACCTCTGGTGCCAAAGGTATCACTTATTCACCATACACTGATTCAGGTTCATGTAAAGATGCCGATACCATTCAATCAGATATCGCCAAATTATCAGGATTTGATTACATCCGTCTTTACGATACAGATTGTTCAGGTGTTGAGAACGTTTTAGCTGCTAAAACTTCATCTCAAAAATTATTCGCTGGTATTTACTATTTGGCCAAAGTCGATTCATCTGTTGAAATTTTGAAAAATGCGGTTGCCTCTACTTCAGGTGGTTGGGATGAAATTTTTACCGTTTCAATTGGTAATGAATTGATTAATTCTGGTGATGCCACCGTTTCTGAAATTGGTGCTGCAGTCACTTCAGCCAGAGCAGCTTTAACTTCAGCAGGGTATTCCGGTACTGTTGTTTCAGTTGATACTTTAGTTGCCGTTCAAAATAATCCAACATTATGTGACTATTCTGATTTTGTTGCTGTTAACTCACATCCATTCTGGGATGGTTCTGTTTATCCAGCTGATTCCGGTTCATGGTTGAAACAACAAATTTCCAACATCAAATCCGTTTGTGGTGGTTCAAAGGATGTTTTGATTACTGAAACTGGTTGGCCAACACAAGGTGATGACTATGGTGTCGCCGTCCCTTCAACTGAAAACCAAAATACTGCCATTGAATCGATTATTAGTGAAGTTGGTGATCAAGTTATTCTATTCACCACTTACAATGACTTATGGAAAGATGCTGGTTCTTATGGTGTTGAAAAATATTGGGGTATTTTTAACTAAATTTAACATTAAACCGAATTTATTGAACAACACACATTTCCTCATTTTACCATATCTATAGAGTTTTGCATTTCTTATTTTTTTTATCGTTCATATTAGTTTAGTCAAATTTGTATATTATTATCGTCGTCGTATATATAGGGTCATTCGTTTGGGTTTACGTTTATCATAGATTTAGAATCCATCGTAGTTGATATTAGTTTAATGCTTTAAGGTGACTTGAAATCCTTTCTCACTAACCAACAATGTCTAAAGTTGAAAACAGCTGAGTGAGTTCTTGAGCAAATCTAGAGATTCGAGGCTGAACCAAACCTCAACATCACAATATGTAAGCTGCACAAGCAAATCCTCAATAAAATGTTCGATCATCGTTTTGAATCAGATATTTTTACACAGTACGTACTACATAGCCCTCATTCTCACCAGTGATCTTCCAATAAGTTATTCTCTTCCTAACAGAATACCGAACGGGGATCAAGATCCTGTCTGAAGTCCATGCAGAGTTCCAATAGAATGAAAATTTAAAATTGTTCATGTGACCAGGTTTCATACTAAAACTACTTAATTCGTGCCAAATGAAATAATAAAAAAAAAAATTGAATTACTAATACATTTCATTTATCAAACCTACTCTATTTACGCTTTTCCAATCTTTTGTAATTTATAGGCAATATACTTAGCACTATGACCCAATCTGACATTACCAGCAATACCGTTACCTGGTCTCTCCTCAAAATCATCATCATTATCTTCATTATCATCAGTAAGTTGAGTAGATCTGTGTTTTCTGATTCTATTCAACGAAGTCAATGGTACGGTTGGGGTTATTCTAGATGGAATATTTAAGGCTGGTGATCTGAACCAAATCAATGGGCCTTGTGAGGTTGGTTTTATACCACCTAATCTTCTCGAATTCGCAGCATCATCCATTCTTAATAACCCAGCTGAAGCAGTAGGCAGGTCCAATGGTAATGTAAAGGATGAAGCAGTTGTGGTAGGAGCAAAACTTGGAGTTGCATGATACATAGCAGCTTGTTGCTGCTGTTGTTGCTGCTGCTGTTGTTGTCGTTGCAATTGTTGTAGCTGTTGATGTAGTTGCTGTTGTTCATTTGGACTTACTGTATTTCTATTTGGATTGGTAGCAACTGGTGTCGCGATCGCTGGTGAATTTTCTGACGGTGGTGGATCATTAGGTCTAATGATGTACTTTGGACATATTCTTGATGAAGCATATTGACCTAAATCGTCCTGTGGGTCAATATCTCTTAGATATACAGCACCATGTAATGGTGGAGCATTTGCTGCACCAATTGTTGGCTCTGGAATTGGCATATCGATTGTCGCATTGGCCGGCAATAAGTGTTTCAATGGTGATTCATATTTCTTAAAAACACGCATATGGGGTAATGGAATTGTATGCTCCTCTTCATCACGAACTTCATCTGGTAAACAGGCTTTCCAAGTTCTAATTTTGTTGAAATTTTTATCATTATCATTATATCTATATTCACAGATAAACAATGGGCCTTCGTATGGATTTGCAGGATCCCCCCTTTGGTATCTTGTGAAATAAGCAACGTAACAATGACCAAGTATCTCGTCTGCAGTGTGATCTCTATATTGACCTGATTTAAAAACTTCATTCTCTAAAAATAGTCTATCAACTCTATGAACAGTTTGTTCTGGTCTTAGATACCAACACACGTTAACCCAACGTTGACCATCTTGAGTCTTCCAAATTCTAAAAAGCTGTGAAACAATCGGTTTAGTTGCATCATTTGGATTGTTTATCAGAATCCAATCCCCAATTTTATATAATTTACCGTGTAATTCTAGTTGGTCTAATGGAATTTTCAAAGAATCCAAAGGTATAAAATCAGAATCTGGTCTTCTCATTTCTTCTTCAATTGACCTGTTAAACAGAACCTCGAAATCGACAGCTTGAGCATAAATTGGTGAATTTTGTTCATTGAAATATTTAGCATTTTCCAACATTTTTTTGATATCATCAACAAAGCTTTTAACATCTCTATATTTGCGTTGTTTGATCTTCTTTCTAATCTCATCCAATGACATTGGGTCAGTAATTACGTTGTAATATTCAGGAAATTCCCTAGAATCAGGAAGTTTTTCAAAATAAAATGTTATCAAAGTGCTATTTCTATCTTTTTCTCTCTTCAACGTTCTCAGAACATTCTTAATACGTTGCTCAAATGGTTTATCGATAACAGGCGGTCTACCCCTTTTATGAGCTTGATCTTTAGTACCTCCAGTCAATTTGGTATTTTTTCTTGAATTCAGATCAATTTCAGATCCTTCATCGCCATTCAATGTAGTATTCCCATAATCTTCCGGAACTGGGGTACCAGGTTGGGTTATGAGTAAACTAGAATCTTGGGTTGTTGGTGGTAGCGGAGCCAAATTATAAGCGATTAAAGTACCCGCTCTTTCTGCAGTAATTGGTGAGAGGTCTGGATAACCTACTTCGTAACCACTTTTTTTGAATTTTGGAATAACAGTTTCTGTAAGAAACCCATCTAAGAGCTCAGCATATCTATAAACATCTGAGCCTGCTTGGTTATAAGTTTTTGCATTCCAGATAATTTGAGCCAAATCTCTTATGAATTCGTTGGCTGAAGAATAATAAGGATACCTCTTTTTTATTGAGTTCAATGATGTTGGTGATGTAATAACTTGAAAATAATCTGGATAAATCTTCTTATCTGGTACAACACTAAAAATCTCCCAAATTGGGTACCCATGGACAGTATCCTTTATCGTGTAAATTTCATCATAAAACTGTTTCACCTTCTTAGATAGATTTGACAGCTCTTTGGACATTTTTGTGCGAGATTAAGTTGCGTGAACTTCTGTTTATTTTTCGTGATGTAGAGACACGTCTTAATTTTTTATATTTGTTATGATTTTGGAATTGTTTTTTGTTCTTAATAGAATTTGCTGGCTCAGTTTCCAACTTTTTTTTTTTTTTGGTGATGGGAGTTTTTATCACCGCGAATTCTTCAAAAGAGGTAATTTTATTTTTCAGTATATATTTTTTTAATTCTTTTTTCATATATTTTAATAATACTATATAATTATCAATAATATGATCTATTGAACTTCAATGAGGCTCTTTCCATGAGCTTGTACGTTCAGTAATTGAAGTTGAAACACACACAGTCAGTGAGGAATTTGGTAATGAAAAGTATATAATGAAGAAGAACAATGATGGCATTACAGAAGAAGAAATGATACAGCTTGAAACTTTTCAGAATTATCTACTCCAATCTAGAAATATTCTTGCTGTGGTGGGTGCTGGCTTGTCCGCTGCATCAGGACTATCAACTTTTAGGGGAACCGGAGGATTATGGAGAAATTATTCTCCAATTGACCTAGCTACGCCTGATGCGTTTGATATGGATCCGGGTCTTGTATGGCAATTTTATAGTTCAAGACGATATCAAGCTATGAAAGCAAAGCCGAATAAGGGCCATTTTGCATTGGCTGAATTGAGTAGAAGAAGACCTAGTACTTTCTTGACATTGACACAAAATGTTGATGGTTTATCAAGTAGAGCAAAGCATGAGAAAAACACTATCTTGGAATTGCATGGAAGTTTGTTCACTCTAAAGTGTACCAGTTTCTTCTGTAATTATAGCCATGAAGATAACAGAGAGCATCCATTGACGCCCGCATTAGCCAATTGTGAAGATGAGTTTCCACAGAAAAGGAAACAAGAACAACCTGAGCCTGATGATCAATCTCAACATCAGAGTAAAAGACGAAAATTAAATGAGCCGATCAACAAAGACCTAGAGGATGCAAAAGCCATATCCTCATCAAATGTGTCCTCAAACGTTTCGTCCCCAGACTTTAAACCAGTACAAACAATACCAGAACGAGATTTACCGCATTGTCCAGAATGCAAAGAAGGACTTTTAAGACCAGGCGTTGTATGGTTTGGTGAATCATTGCCTCTGAAGGTTATGGATGCAGCTGACGATTTTTTGATGACACATCGAATTGATTTAGTACTGGTAATAGGCACAAGTGGTACAGTTTGGCCAGCTATGGGTTACATAGAAAGGGCGCAAAGAAAAGGTGCAAAAGTTGCTGTATTCAATACCGAGATTGATAATCTAGAGAAATTGAAAAAGAAGGGAGATTGGGGTTTTTTAGGCGATGCCTCTAAATGGCTACCTGTTGCCTTAGAGCCTGTTATTGGTAGTGAATATCTGCCTAGAAACTGGAAGAAATTTTGAGTATTGAAGAGCATAGTGGAGAAAAGCCATGATTGAGATTATTTTACGAGCAGCTACGAATTAAAAAGTTAATGCCAAGCACGCATGAAAAATAGGGTATATAAATTATTGGGAATTTTAATAAATAATTTATTATTTACAAGTGATACTTTGATGTAACTTTATCTATACATATGTAACTATCATGCACGTTTTAATTGATTTTGTTTTTTAGAAACTCTTTGGAAAATAGGCATCGAAATTGCCTGCAATTGTTCAGATTTCTTTTTCAAATCTGCTGGTGTCATATCACCGTCGTTTCTTGCTACTTCAATAGCGATATTAACTTCATTGATAATATTGATCAAACTTTCATATTCTTCATCATTTTCAATCAGTGGCTTGAAAGCATTGATTCCAATTTCGGTGTCTCTTACTAGTAATCCAACATTAGTCGCTGCTTGAACTTTCAGCTTTTTCGATTGATCTTGGTCTCTAAATTTATCGGCATCATTGATCATTTTATTAATTTCCTCTTCTGTCAATCCTGAGTTACCAATAACTGTTATTGATGTTTCTTTCCCTGAAGTTTTTTCTTTGGCAGAAACATTGATAATTCCATCAGCATCAATGTCAAATGAAACTTGAACTTGTGGAATACCTTTTGGAAGTGAAGGTATCCCACCTAATTTGAAATTACCAATCAGTTTGTTGTCTTGAACAAGCTGCCTTTCACCTTGAAATACTCTAATATCAACTCCAGTCTGGTTATCAACTCCGGTTGAATAAATCTCAGTTTTTTTGACAGGAATAACAGTGTTTCTCGGTATCAGTGGAGAAAAAATACCACCATAAGTTTCAATACCTAAAGTCAAAGGTGTAACATCTAATAGGAGAACATCCTTAATAGCACCACTCAAAACACCCCCTTGAATGGCCGCACCTAAAGCTACAGCTTCATCGGGATTAATGCTGGTATTTGGCTTCTTATCAAATAGGTTGCCGACTGTTTCCCTGATTTTTGGCATACGAGTCATACCCCCGACCAAAATAACTTCATCTATATCTTCTTTTTCTAAGTCGGCGTCCTTTAACGCTCTCTTCACTGGGTCTATTGTTTTTTGGATCAAGTGCAAACTCATTCGATCTAAGTCTTCTTCCGTTAATTTTAGTGAAATATGATGCTTATCAACTATGAATGGTAATTCAATGGTTGTCTTTTTAACATGTGATAGATCGATCTTGGCCTTTTCTGCAGCTTCTCTGATTCTTTGGATTTTATTTCTATCATTCGATAAATCGATACCTGTTTTATGCTTAAAGTCATCAAGTATATAATTCACCAATATAATATCGAAATCTTCACCTCCCAAATGTGTGTTACCATTGGTAGAGCGAACCTCAAACACACCATCTTCAATGTCTAAAATTGAAATATCAAAAGTACCACCTCCTAGATCATAGACTGCTACTATACCATCATTAGTTGCATCTAAACCATAAGCCAATGCAGCAGCAGTTGGCTCATTAACCACTCTCAAGACATTGAGACCCACTATCTGGCCTGCATTTTTCGTTGCTTGTCTTTGTGCATCATTGAAATAGGCAGGAACTGTAACTACTGCATTTTTAACGGTTTGATTCAAATTTGATTCCGCAATCTCTTTCATTTTATTCAATATAAACCCACCAATCTGTGAGGGCGAATATTTAGTGCCAAAGCTTTCAAGCCAAGCATCACCATTATCATTTTCGACAATTTTATAAGGCACATGCCTCATGTCAAATATAATCTCTTCGTCATCAAATCTTCTCCCTATCAACCTTTTAGTAGCATAAAATGTATTCTCGGTATTCAGGATGGCCTGCCTTTTGGCTGATGCACCTACCAATAATTCGCCAGATTTATCGAATGCAATAATAGAAGGAGTTGTTCTTGCACCTTCTTCGTTTTCGATGATTCGAGGTTCTTGTCCTTGCATTACGGCAACTGCAGAATTGGTAGTACCTAAGTCAATCCCAATTACCACTGGTTGCGTAGATGTAGCTGACTGCTTCGAAACTGTTGATGCATATCTGCAAAGATTTGAGGGTATTCTTGAGATCGAATTCTTTAAAATTGGCATTTTCTGACAAAAGAAGTTAAATTCAAGATAGGTTTCCTTGAGCAATTGCAGAAGGCAAAATGTTGGTTGTTTTTTCCCTATTCATTATAGAGCCCGCGATCAAAATCAATCGGAAAAACTTTTTTCTTTATGGCTTGACTGATTTAAAGCATTCAATCATGACTTCCAATGCTAAATTATTCCTACTGACTGCTCAAATATTTAAACACTTTAGATGCTAAAATTTCTGTGTATTTGGAAGTTTCTAACTTATTTTATGCTTTGAAACTAAGAAAAACAAACTGCGTGCGAACCATGAAGCCACTTATCAAAAGTCAACCTACGATTTTTGGAGCTGAATTTATTGATCTTTCCATAATCTCCAAGGAGACCAACTTAAATTTCTTTTAGAATGTGGGCCATCTGACCTATGATCTCTTTTTTCTTTCGCTAGCTCTTTCAACTCGTGCTCTTTCTGCTCCAGTTCAACTAAATTATAGAACTGTTAGTAATCTAATGAATAAAATTCAAGAACAAAATAGTCTTACTTTTCAGTTGATTTTCTCTCTCTGGATACTCTAAATGCCACCAAATCAAATGTAGTGTAATGTATGCTGTTGAACCAATCACGAAAGTCGTTAATAATGGTCTTTTGAAATCTGATAATTTTGGTTTCTAAAATTATCACACTGTAATGTTAGTATCACGAAATTATATCAAGCAACAGACAAGTATAGAAACTCACATTCTCGTCTACTATTCTCTTCTTTCCAGAGGCTTCAATCTCAGCTAACTTCTGTTTAATTAACAAGTTTAATCTCTCTATATCTTGCGCATTGTTTGATCTTCCCTGTGATGAGGCAAATTTTCTAATATTACTGCTTCGCAAAGTTTTTGGTACTCTAAACATCTTCATTCTCAATTTTTGAAGCTTCAGAATTCACGATGAGTCAAATATAGATCCAATTTTGCAACGTCGCTCGAAAATATTGTCCTTAGTTTGTCAACTCTCAAAGCGCAAGAGTCAGGTTTTGATAATTAGAAATAGTTTTGTGTCGCGGAGTTTTTACGGGGGATTTTCATTTTTGGTAACCATAGGATTCAAGTTTAGTCCATTGTGACAGAGTTTTATAATATACAAGAATCAAAATAGTCTTCAATTCAGTAGCTGAAACAGTCAGAGGATAATGCCTGTAGATATATTCGCCACTATGGAGAGTGCAAAAATTGATAATTCAATATCTGGAATTCAGGGCACAAATTTACTCGACAAGAACTCCGCTATTTACCAAACATATACAAAGAACAATTTAAATGAAACACAGAGTAAATTCGAAGGTTTCGAAAGCCCCAATATTTCGTACAACTCATCTATGAACTCATCTAACACTAGAAGCCGAAGGTTTGATGAGAGGGTGCGGAGCAGAATTAGCGGATTACTTGAACCCAGATCTTCACCTAATAGAACAGAAGTGGATACGAGAGCTCAACCGTCTGATAATCCAGGTTCTCCGCATATTTCATCTATCAAATGGGCTGATTTATATAAATTGAATACCTTTTTACACAAAAATGAATCCAAAGCGTTATATGGTGAAGCAACTTGTATAGCAGCCTCAGAGATCCTTGCCATTGGAACGTCAAAAGGTTATATTTTGGTTTTCGATTATAGACAGACATTGTTACATGTATTGGGGGGGAATACCATTCAATTAGAATGTGGCTCGGCTATATGTCTCAACATCTCATTAGACTCTACTCATATAGCTGCGGGTTTCATTCACGGTGATGTGTTCGTATGGGCTATTAAAAATGATTCCAAGCCATTGATCCATATTCCTCCTCAGAGAATCCCTCAGGAAACATCGGATGGCCATATAGAAGGTTCATCTATCACCAGCATTTGCTTCGTTGGAAAGAAGAATTCAGTTTTATTAAGTGGAGATGTTCATGGAATGGTGTTTTATCATCAAATAAATAAAAGGCTGTTAGGCGTTACTTCTTCCACTACTCGAGTTTTAGGGCATCACTTATCTAACGCACAAAGTAAGTCCACAACTATTTTGGCGTGCTCCTCATTGCCATTGGGAGCATATACAAGCTCTACAGAAGCAAAAGGTCTAGTTGCAGTTATGAACCAGAATGCCTTGGTTATAATTTCCACTACGAATAGTATAAGAACTCAATTTAAAACCGGTAGGCCACAAAATATAGATTTGAGCTATGGCAACTCAGGTTGTTTGGCGTGGTTTCCGTCTTACATTCTGAGCGATGGCAGAAAACTTCCTCCAAAGTTGGCATACTCATTCAACAACATCATGACTATTATAGAGCTTACTACAGGATATGACGACAGTATTCTTTTTAGGTCTAAAAAGAGGTATGTATGTGATGAATTAATTATCGGTTTACAATGGATAAATCACTCTCTCATAGCTTTAATCACACATACCCAAAACTTTTTATTGATAAACGAGATTTCCATGAAGGCCTCCAACAAAATAGATTTACTTTCGAAACATCTGTTTACGTCAGATGTTTATTCAAGATTAGCTTCCCATCAATCATTCAGAACTAATTATAACTCAACTTTTAAGATTTTTAAGGGTAAGATCTTTTTTGTTGGCCGCTATGAGATATTGATTGGATCTTTACCAAGTTGGATTGATGTATTATTGGATGCTATACGATCAAATAATCATTCCGGAGCAATAGAGTTGGCAAGAAGTTTTTACTCGGGTCAAGATTTAGACTTGGAAATTTTAGGTTTGCCCTGCAGTGCAACTGAAAGGCATAATATAGTATTAGGATATTTAATTGATATGGTTAAAGTATCATCAGCCCGAGTTTTAAATGAGGAATATGATGACAGATCTATCAAAGAATTCATTTTTTCAAGCATCAAGGCTTTATCTTTTGTCAATGCTGATTTATCAATACTCGAAGATTTCTATGAATCAATAAAATCAAGATCTTTAGAAAGCTTGTTTTTTGAATCATTGGAGACATTTATATTTAACGGCTCTGTTCAAAAGCTAACACCTGTCATCTTAAAGGATATGGTTTCTTACTATATTATTGCTGGTAAATCAGAACAATTGGAACAGTACATTTGTCTTTTAGACATTAAAAGCTTAGATATTGATTTTACTCTAGCATTATTGAAAAGTAATGGCTTAATTGATAGCTATATTTATATTTGGAACTCCCTTTTGAAAGACTATATATCACCACTATTGGAATTAATTCACGATATAAGAATTCAAAATGAGCAAACTTCTGCTGAAGATAATGAAAGAATTTATAGTTACTTGGCCTACGTTTTGACAGGAAGGCAATATCCAACTGAGAATCAAATAGCTGATCTTGAAGCAACAGATGCTAAGCTGTCAATATATTATCTTTTGTTCAATGGCACTTATGTTGATGGCGATTCATATGGGACGACTGCCGAATATTTATCGTTTCCATATCTAACTCTATTGATCAAAACTGATTCCAAAGCTTTTCTGTCGGCCTTAAATGAGAGTTTCGAAGATTCTTTATTGAATGATGATGAGATCATTCACAAAAATCAAAAGCTTAAAGTTAACCGCCAGTTTGTTTTAGAGATTCTAATTGAAGTTTTCAGCAATAAGAAAGAAATTCAAGATTCGGACAGATTAAATCTATCAATTTTCATTGCAAGAAATTATCCCAAGTTTCAGCAGTTTATCAGATTGCCCGAAACTATATTAGACGAAACTGTTACATATCTTTGCTCATATAACTCCCGACCATTGAGTCATTTGTCACCTGAAATTAAAGAAGATTCCGAATTAAGCTTGCAAAGCTTGCTCTCAGTTTATCAGCCATCTAATAAAAGTAAATTTATTGATTTTTTTCAAAAAGCGGGGTTTCATGAGATCCTGATCAATGTCTATCTGAATGATAAAAAGTTCTCAAAAGTTTTACAAGTTTGGCTGCAGTTGGATGAAACCAAATCCATTGATACTACACAGGGAGTTCTGGAGAAATGCCTTAAATCAACGGAGGCAAACAAAACTGAAAGAAAGAAAATCGTAGAAGTTATTGAAGAAAATTTTCCAATAGTTATCGAAGTTGATACTTTCAAAGTTGTTCAATTATTCAACAAATATATCCCACTCATTCATAAGCGAGCATTGAACTTGAAAGATTCGCAACTGAAGTATTTATATTTATTATCTTTGTCACAGTTAGAAAAAACTGGTGAGTATAAAATGAATGTTCTTGAAAGAACTGAATTGGTTAAGGGTATGAGTATTTACGACAAGGACATCTTGAAACTTTATTCGATTTCGCTGAAACCTACTGATTTTGATTTAAGCAGTTGTATTATTCACTTGAAAAATAATAGATGTATCGATACTTTGCTTTATTTTTTGAATTCAAGTGGTGAATATCAACAGTCATTAGATGAAATCGTTGACTATATGACTGATTTAATTGATCAGCTATCAATTTTAGATCCTACAAAAAGTGTGAAAATATTTGACAAAATTGAAATTCAACTGTGGAAATATTTGAAGGCTGCGATAGAAATTTCAAATATGGAACTTACCCAATCGAAGACTATTCACAAAACAAATGATCTGTCAAAGGATGAAAAAATGTGGGTTCAGTTGATCAATTTCATTGTGTCACAACTAAAAAAATATGATGTCGACTCTACACCAGCAAGAGCTGTTGATATTATTAAGCGATTGTTGCAAGATTTGTTTTCAACTTTAATCAATACGAGATCAAAAGCTTCGGGTCTAAATAGATTGCAAGATATCCAACACACCCAGAGTTCTTTTCTCAAAATTTTCACTGGTTTCATTAATTCATCCTCTGTTAACGTCACTGTATTGGGTGACATTAGATCTGTCACACGGGAAATCTACCTTGCATTTACATATGAAAAACATATATTAAATATTACTTCTAATTTGATTAATGAAATAGTTTATCAAAACATTCAAGAATCTTTTAATGAAAACAAAACGGGTTGGTCTGTAAAAAGTTTTGAATGTTCGGCGTGTGGTAAAGTAATTTGGGGTCGTGGAATTGATTCTGATGCTTATATCGCCTGGGCCTTTAAACCCCACGATAACTTTAAATACACAGAGAGAACTTTTGACTTGGTGTCCTTTGATTGCTCTCACTCTTATCATATTACCTGCTTAGAGAATTTAGGTGTGTCAAAGGACAGCTACAGCTGCATAATCTGTGACACTAATTACTAATTAGATATGAATAGAAAATCCAAAATGTATGTTTCATGTATCAATAAATTTCGACAAAAATTTGGTAAATTTCGTAAAGCAACTGTACCTAATGCATTTCATAGTCATGGGTGATACCTAGGGCTGTGATACAAAAATTCATATCGATTGCAACTTTGCGTCAAGGGCGCTAGCAATTGGCATTATCCAGAAAATAATTAAAAATAAATTATTAACACAAAACTGAAAAATAAGAGTTTTATGTATCATCATTAACTCTCTTTTAATTAAAGATATTAAATTCAAAATAAGTACACTATTTCAAAACTTAAATGCAATGATAGTCAGTTCCTGGTTATTTGTTGGGCAAGTTTCATTGAAGAAAACACTGTCCTGACTCCTTAGTTGTCACTACAGCCCCAGTTTCACCAATCTTAATATCTGTTGAAAAAGACGCTTTCTCAAAACCAGATCAATTAAGTTATTGCCATGAAAAGAAAAAGAAACTCTAAGTGGATGCGCAATTGAAGTGTTGCAAAACTTGGATGAATGTCAGCCAAAAGATCATGCATTTGAGAGCTGTTCCTTTCAAAGATTAAGAAGTAAACGTTACGGAATATACCCTAATAGCGCCTCAGGTTACTTTATATCTTTGTTGTAAAATGATTGTGAAACTATGCGTGATAGAAATTCCTGCAATGTTTTGCTCAAGGAAGTTAATAAAGCACAAGCTCTTCGCTCCATGAAACAGAGCGTACATGTTTCATATGAAAGCCAAGTTACTTTGGCCGGAATTCGGTATATTTCCAATATTAAGGAATAAAAGAAATAACTCAACTAATGATTCTGACTTACAAGATATGTATTCAAGAATGAAACTGACATTAACGCAACTAGTTCCTCTTTTCAGTGTCACACTTGTGACCAATAATGATTTTGTGACCAAGAGCACACAGTCTGGGGAGCTTCACCTTTCAGGATTGTTTTTGGTGGTGCATCTTCATTAAGAAAAAATATGTTAGCTAGCGTATTGAGCTTGTCTTGATGTCATCTACAAACGACTGTATCAACAACAACAACAATAATAATCATAATAATGTTTATATTGGTGAAAAAGGGTGAGCTTTGATTTGAAAAAAAGTTTGTATTCTTGAGATTCTATATTTATTTACAAATGGATTCAAATATAATGAGTCTACTATAAATCTTGGGATTTATTGTCTGGAAAAGTTGTTATTTAGATTCATCCATCCACTCTAAAGTATATTTGATACCATCTTCTAATGCAACTTTCGGTTTATAATCTAAAATAGTCTTGGCTTTATTGATATTGTGGTAGCGAACAGCACACGCCACTTTGACTCTAAACGGGGTTAAACCTGCAGTTTTACCAGTTATTTTCGAAATAGCCTGAGTGATATAACCCAACCCGATAGCGACTGATCTATTTAAAACAATATTTTTCTTTTGGACATGACCATCAGCCTTCCAGACTGTTCTAGCCAAAGTCCAAAAATAATTTGGTTCATCATTAGTAATAAAGAATACTTCACCACTAACATTTCCTTCTGTCGTTGGGTTTAAAATCTTTTCAGTCGCCAAAACATGAGCATCAGCGACATTACCCGCATATGTCCAGTCAAATAAATTATTGTTATCACCCAGCTGAAACTTGGATTGACCTGCTTCTGCAACCTGCCTTAATCCAGGAACTAATTGCCTATCTCCAGGTCCAAAAATACCAGCTGGTCTCAACGCAACTGTTTTCAACTCAGGTGAATTCGCTGCAAGGACTAATTTCTCTGCAATAGTCTTTGTTTCATTATATCCATCCATTGGAACTTCAGGAATTGGCCATGATTCATCTGCGTTGTAAACGTCTTGACCATTGAAAATTACACCTGCTGATGATGTATAGACTAATGCTTTGATTTGGGATTCTGCTCTTGCGACTTTAATAACGTTTTTGGTACCTTCAACATTAACAATCTCATAAATTCTTTGGCCTTGGCCATGAATTGGGGAAGCTGAGTGAACAATAACTTCACTCTTCGATGAGTCAATAGCTTTCTTTAAATCTTCTTCAGACGTTATATCACCCTGATGAAACGTTATTGAATCACGGTTGAATGTAAATATTTTTGGTAAGGTCTCTGGCAATGGGCGTATATCGAAAACATGAATTTCTGGTCTGTTGTGGACTTCCCAAAATTGCTGGATTAAATGAAGTCCGAGGAAACCAGACCCACCAATAAGTAATACTGAGTTGAATGAAGACATTTATTTAACTCAAGTGAATGAGATCTAACAATAATAATATAGATAAAATAATAAATAAGATTGAATATTATTCTGTATGAAACAGCTGTCTTATTAATATATCAAACACTGAATATCAATCACTCAGCAAAGCTTTCCCCTTTTTTTTGAAAAAAAAAACGCGAATAATAGATATATAATTTAATGTTTAATTTTTTTGTTATATCTTTTTATATTGAATTGTGTAGAGATATAAAATAAGCTGTTGTGACAAATTTTTAACCTTGATGCTTATAAGTTAAAAATTTAAAGAATATTATATATGTGTGTATATATAATTTCAATTTTTTTCCTGTTTTTCTCTTTTTTTTTTTCCTTTTAAACTAGCTGGCAGCTGCACTTCGGAGTTGAACTCACTGAAAGTGTATTTAATGAAAAAACTTTGTTTCAATAGTATTCATATTCTGAGATATATTTTTTTAATAATTCTTTCATATGTTTCTCAATGTCACTTATTCTGAAGTCAGTCAGAGTATTCTCTCCATATCTTCTTTTAATCGATCTAATATAATTCCATAATATTTTTATATAATTGTTTACGTTTTTCCATGCCCCGGGCGGCTCGTCCAAGTTGTAGATAATACAATTGTTGTTTTGAAAACGTTATTTCAGCTTTCGCGAAACGTCGTTTCTCTCTTTGCAATAACCCGAATAAACGAGCTTCAAACGTGATCTTAAGCTAGGGCTGCGTAGTGTATGTTTTTTTCATTACCTTCCCAGTTTTACTCAGTTACTTGATCATTTTTAATATTAATGAAGACGCGAAACAAAAATAAAATTTCTATCGCGTAACGCTTCATAATTAATATTGCAACAAATAATATAGTTGATTCCTGAGGTTTTAGATCTGTGTGAAAGAAGTATAAGATTGAAAATCTCATTGATATATATAACAAATGGCTAAGGCTCGATCCAAGGGCAAGAAGCTTGCTTCATCTTCAGGTCCAAATATAAATGATAGCGCTGCCACTACATTAGCTGCCTCAACTACGGCCAAGCTACCACAGGAAACCACCAACCCTTCAAAATTCCGCTTTGTACCCCAATCTTTTACCCCATCATCTACTTCAAATCCAAAAAGAATTTTAAGACCAGTGATTCTGTCACCTCTTTCTGTCAAAAATTTGCAAAAAGAAGCCCCTAAATCATCGCCTATAAAGAGAGGTTCGCTACCGTCACCTTCGCCTGAAAGATATACAATGAAGTCATCTCCAATCAAGAAACGAGTAAACTTCAGTGAGAACCTTGTTAATGAGAATTCATCTCCAATTAAAACCCCAATGAAGTCAATTTTGAAAATTCCGACTGCACATAACTCCAGACTACCCCCTCCTGTAATGAATTCTTTAACTCCTTCGATTAAATCAAACTTCACACCAGCATTAGAAGATTTCTGGATACCAGGTAATATACCAGTTTTACCAGAATCAGCATCATTACAGGAAGAACTGACTTTCTTCAAAAGTCTGCTACATGGTGCTATTACGAACCTTAATGTAAAAAATTGTTCGAGAAGATTTGAAATATATGCTACCTTGAGTTTATTATTAAAAGATTTGAATGACAGAAAAATGGCTATATTACTGAACTACCTACCGGACTTGCTGCTAATACTTAAAAAGGATTTAATTGAATTAGACGCACAAATACTTGAAACGGAGAATGCTGATGCATTTCTAACAAGAATCAATGTTCAACTAGTGAAAGTTTTGGCTGCATTGCTATCAAACATAAAAATCATAAGAATGTATTGGTCAAGGACAAATAATGCTTTAGAAATTGCAAAATATTTCATACAATATTCGACTTGCATCATTCAAACTCCAAAAATCTCAAAATCATTACTAAGTTCAAATATTCAGCTTTTAAAAGAAATGAAGTTCCACTCATACCTAAACCAAGAACAACAAGAAAAGTTATTATATTCCGTCTTAAATATGAAATATTTCAATTCCTCATCAATATTAGTTGAAAAAATACATTGTTTGAAGTCATTAATAGTTAAGTTACCAATCATGATGTCCAAAAACGTCAAAGCATGGTTAGGTTTTCTATTCAACTGCTTATGTGATTTTACCTCACAGCTTTATTTAAAAACATTAACGGTTGCAGTTGTTACATTGCTGGAAATCTCAAAGGTTTATACAAATGATTCAAAGGTACAATTTGAAATACGATATTTGCTAAGACTACCAATCAAAACTGTTTTAAATATCGAACTCACTGAATCGATGACCACATCTTCTGCTCAAGTTGATTTGAATGAGCCATTAAAAGTTTATATTCTTAATCGAATTATGGAGTTGGTATCAAAAGAGGAAACAGGAAAAATAGGTTTAGATTATTGGTTCGGTCTAACTTTATTGGTATATCATGATGAAAAATATCTGAATGAGAACTCTATCAGTTTCGAAGATAAATGGTTTGGATTTTTAATTTCTCTGAAAACCTCCCCAGGTACTTCACAATTCGTATGGAAATATTACAGAATCTTTGCATATCTGCTTTTGAAGAATCAGAAGGCTGTATCTCCACAAAAATTAAAGCCAAAACTGATTTTAATTTTCAAGATTTTCAAAACTAAGATAAACAAACAGTTATTCAAAAGCATGGACCCAAGAAATTTTTTAAACTTGGCATCCATTACATTCTATTCAATATTAAACAACAAGGCATATGATTTCTCCATTGAAGGAAATCATTACATTTGGGAAGACTTTTTTTTGCCATTACTGGAGAAGATTCACGATTTAAGTTTGGTCAATTCAGAGATAAATTCTTACAAGACGTTATTGATGACACAGTTATTTGCATCATCGAGCTTATCACACCTCGGCAACAGCGCTAATAATTCTTTGAACCACCAATATCAATCTATGAAAGTTTTGACTAGTTTTGATGAGTTTGATTTGAAGAAAATCGAACCACTTAATCACGAATTTATTTTTGATAACTACATGAGCATCTTCACTATTTTCAAATTATACATTTGGTTCGATAAATCAATCAGCCTAAAAGTCAAACTAAACGTTCTGTCAAACCTAGTATCAAGGATTAAAATTAGCGCTAGTAATATTGACCAACAACAATCTGATTCAAAGAAAAACAAGATATTGAATTCCATTCTGGAGGAATATAATGACTTTTTAGAATACTACTTTATTGCTTTGAACGAGTTCACGGAATCAAGTTCAAAATTGGAATTTATCAATAGGTTCACTCTTTTGATTAAAGCCAACCTCGGCACTAAAGTTTTTTACAAATTTTCCAACAATTCCTTGAGTTATAACCATCGAAACATTTATTCCACAATTATTAAACACAGTCTTGATTATAAAGGAAAGGATCCAGAATTTAGAATTCAAGAGGTTTTGAAATTTTTACTCAATCACATCAAAAGTCATCAATACAAATTTTTCGAAAGTCTGATGCTATTCCAATCAGAAATTTTGAATCAATATATCTCAAATAGTTTGGAATCAAAAATTTTAAAGGACCTAAGCAACCCAGATCTAAAATCAATATCATGTGTTTTAAAATATATTCCAAAGACAAAGGAGTTGCTAAAGAACATTATTTCCACGATTATTCATAAGGATATTTTCATTCAACTTTGGGAATATATGAGAATCTGCGAGTGGAAAGAAGAGGAAATTAAAAGTTTGATTAATTTAATTTATTTTGATGACTTTGAAGGAAATATTTTAAAGCCGTTGATCCTCACTGACATAGTGAACTTATTTCAATCAAGCTCAAATGTATTAAATTTCATGACATTTTTATTGAGTGAGGATAAAATTGTAATTTGTTTTGCTTTAAAAAAACAAATAATTGATAAGATTTTCCAAAATAGTAAAGATGAAAACTTTTTGAAATTTTTGAGAGAGTTTTTGGAGTTCATTAAATACAAAAGTTCATATTCGGCCTTTGATGAAATGCTATTTTATTGTTTTGATTCGGCTTCTAAATCTGAATATTTAGAAGATCAGCCACATTCTGCTGAGAGGATAAATGACATTTTAATGCATTTTGTTTTGAATGAAATGAATTTGGAATTTTTAACAAAAGTTGAAGCATTTGTAAATCAAGATGAACACTTGAAGTATGGTGCTAATTCGAATATTAGTCAAGATACGGTTGTTCTTGAACCTCAAACTCAATCTCAATCTCCATCTCAATCAGGAAACTCTACTCAAACACAAATTAAACCTGCTGATAGACAAACTCAATCAAGTCGTTGGAAAGATAAAGACCAGGAACTGAGCGCAAAATCTAAAATCAATTCTTTAGAAAATGAAGGAAATGATTCTTCGTCTTCACTGCCGTTTCTTGGAAGTGATATCTCTGAAACACAAGTCGTTGATGAATCAAACGAGTCTATCGAAAATTCCAATGATACCAACCATGTTGATTCATCATCTTCTGTAGAATCAATCAAAGAGGATTCAAATGAGAATGTAAACAAAATTAATACTACCCAATTTGATTTGGAAGTCGAAGATCAACCACTAGCGACCAATGATATTCTCGTGGAGCAATCAGAACAGATCCAAACTGCTAGTGGTAACGAAAAGGAAGTTGTGGGATTGCATGGAATAGATTCTTTGAGAAGATTGGAAGATGAAGCTGAGAAATCTAAAATTTCATCAGCTAATATTGAAACCCAGGTGATTGAAAATGAATCTCAACGTGGTGATGAGCAGGAGATTACACAGGAAGACAAAAATAATGTCTTTTTGGATCCATCGGTATCATCACCAGGGAGTGGTTCATATGATACTGGCCCGATTAAGCCATCAGGTTCTAAGGAATTATTTGAGCCGATCTCAGAATCAAAACATCGTTTGTCAAACGTGGAATCAATAGTTGAAAACGGAAATACAAATGAATTGTCGGGTAAAATACAACCTGAAAGCAGCCCATTGAAGAAAACCTTAGATGCAGAAGATGAACAATTGACCTCTAATCAAAAGAGACAGTTAGAAAGTCACCATCAATCGCTTGATAATTCCAAGAGAAAGAAACTTAACGATTTTTCAGATGACAATTTTTCAACTCCAAACTCATCACCAATTAGAGTTACATGTAATTATAACAACGATAGTGATAATATTAATGACAATAGTAATAATAATGATAAGGTCCAGACAACTTTCTTCAAAATTAAAAATTATTTGGATTTAATCAATCTTGAAAATTTGAAAGATTTAGATAGCGAACAAATTTATGAAATTGAAAATAATTTATTAACCTTAATGATCAATATGAGAAGTCACCGATCAAGACCAAATTAACAGATACTAATTCATGAATAATTAATACATATTTACAAGTTGTAATTCTTGTATTAATGTCTTTTTTTTTATGCTGATTTCCATGCTAAACTGTATATTTTTTTTATTTATTTTTCAAATCTTGAAAAAGATACCAATAATTCACTACCAATCTTAACAGTATCGATAAATTGAACTCCTGGAAATGATTTTTTCAATTTTGGTTCTAATCCTGATAGACCAGCACAACCTAATAAGATGATTTCAGAACCCCTCTCAACTAAAATCTTTGTCCTTTCTTCTAATAAACTATAGTACTTCGGATCACCTAGTTTTAAGACGTTAACATTGGCAGCAATTGTACCATTGAACAAAGGAATCTTTACCCCTCCAAAAAAATCAACTACCGATTTATCAAGAATTGATTCCCAAGAAGTTGTTGATGTTAAAATACCAAATTTTGAGGGAGATTTTGATAAAGAATATACTAAACTAGCTTGAAATATACCAAGAACTGGTTTTGAGGTAATGTTTCTTAATTTATAAATTAAGGGATGATCAGAATAACAACAGACTAAAAATCCATCGTATTGATCTTTAATTCTTTCAAGACTTGGAATACATGCCTCTGTACTAGCAATGACAGTTTCTTCGTATCCATCAATTTCTTTTGGAGCATTTTCTGGAGCTGTGAAATAATGGAAAACAATACCTTCCGGTTCAGTCAATAAATTTGCTAAATTAGTTGTCACAGATTCAGATGAGTTTGGATTTATAATGAGTAAGTTTAATGACATTTTTGATAATTATACATGAACACTGGTTTTGATTCAACTCAAAGCTTGAATTAATACAGCTTGAAAGATATCAACGAACTGTAAAGATAAAAAATATATAATTTGACAGATTATTTTTAATCATATCATATTTATTTGTAAAGAAATAATATTTATGATTTAAGATTCAATCATCTTAAATATATAAGCTGGAGTATAGTATCCACTTTATACGGCTTTAATTCACTGATAACGAGTATCCAATTAATTGATCACAAATTATATACATCGTCAATATAATGTAATTAACGGTAATATTTCCCTTTGATAAAATGGTAATTTTATCAATCAATTATTTTCAATTAATAATTAACGGAAATTAATCCGAAATCTCTTATCAAAGATTGTTGTGACCGATTGTCGGCCATATGCCGATACCATTTCGGCGTTCAATGTCGACGTAGACAGCTCAATTTTATAATTAAACCTGCTCGTACTGGGCTACTACTACCTCTAGCTAGTAGCTAGAAACTTGTACTACATTATATTTGCAACCAGTCCTTTAACATTCATTTTATATATCATCTATTATAACTTATAATAATTTCACATATATGATATGGCTTGCAAGTTGCACCGGATAATTCAAATTGAGCTATATAATAAATAATATATAATAATTTCTATATCAATATAGTGTAATTCTCACAGGCTACAGCTTATCAGCTTTATAAATAATCGAATGATATATTACATCGTGATCTGTATTATTATTTATATATACGTCTAATATATATTATGATTAAGCTAATTATATAGTGCACGAATTATGGCACTCAACGTAATATATAATGTATAATATTGAATATTATAATTAATTAAATATAATTACTGTAGAACGCGTCTGTACTATTTATTGATTTTTATGAAACTAGCCGCTGATGGACTTAACTTATAACTAGTATATAATTATAATTATAACGTATAATAATACTTTTATGTCGACGTTATAACTAATAGTATTAATTATAATATAATACAGCCATCCAATATTATCTATGATAATAGTAATTATTATAATTAGTATATATACAGCAGCTGTAGATTATGTAAGTCCAGAGTCCAGACAGTACATTATAATTATACAAAAATAACATATAGTAACTATATATTAATTATAATTATATTATAGACTGAAACTCATGGTTACATAATCAATACCTGACGTTATATGAACATGATGAGCTGCTGTCCAGGCAACTGCAGTTAGGCGCGCCCCATGATCATGAAATCCTTTAAATATTATATTGGTAGTCATTATGTAATTAATATATATATTAGAAAAATTTTGAGAATATATGTAATTGCAATTTTTGCCCAAAAGTACAAGGTCTAAAATCTTTCAGTTAATCTTTTTTGGCGCGCGCCGGCTAGTACTGCCATATCACGTAAGCGATAATTACATAATCAATATAATATAAAATTATATAATATATAATTATATATATATTATATTTATTATATAACTAATTAAAAATCTCTGTAACATCCAAACATCCAAAGTATCATCAAATCACCATGACAATATAAAAATATTACAACTAATTATATTAACTATATATATATAATATATATAATATAATTTAATTATAACTTCTATCAAATATTTTATCATTATTAATAATTTAAAAATAATTCAATGAATTATATTATCATTTTTATAATATTATAATCCAAAGTAATACTAATTTGACTTTACCTATTAGTATATATCAAGCATAGTTATAAATCTATAATCATTGTTTATTGATATTAGTTTAATTATAACAATATAACTAAATCAAATTCTTCTTCAACAGATTTATAATTAGGGAAAGCTGGTGTTATAATTTAGCTAATATTTGATCTCAACAATTTTCTTGACAGCCCCAATAAAATATCCAGGAAAACTAATATTAATGTATTGTACATAATTTTGATCCCAATGAAAAAAAACAAATCAGTCAATATTCACAATTATAATATATTTTAATTTTTGTTTTTTTTTAAAGAAAAATCAATTATAAATCAACTAAACTGAAAGGATGTCATATAGAATTCGTGAATCCATTACTGAAGGATTAGATCAATTGTATAAAATTACTTCAAACTATAGTGAAAGAATAGACAAAGATGTATCTCCTAGATCAAGATTGGCTGCAGCAACAGCAACCTCAATAATAGGCGCTAGTTTAGATAGAATAAGTCGTAGAAAAGAAAATTTTGAAGGTTTAAGTGATAAAGATGATGATCAAGATGAAGGAGGAGAGACAGATACTGAAAGTGAAACCCATTACTATCAAAATAATGAATTTGACCTAAATACCAAAGAGGGGAGATTGGAACAAAGGGAAAAGAGAATTAACAATCAAAGAAACCATTTTATAGATATCTTATTGGAAAAATTATTATTACATGCAATTCCATCAGATATAAACAAGGAAGAATTTGAAAAAATGATAAATAATCCCTTGAGAAAAGAGACTGAACCTTTATCAATATCATTATTCACTACAAACATTAGAAAATCAACAGCTAGACTTGGTAGAGTTTTCAGGGTCCAATATTTTATCATAAGAGTTTTCAATTGGTCAAATCCAGCATTAACTTTGTGTGCATTGATAACATATACTTTGGTCATTTTATATCCTAATTTGTGGATCATTTTGCCCTTACTCTATATAATGTATGGCATCATGGTACCTGCATACACCCATAGACATCCAATAAGGAAACCAAATTTAATAGCAGTTAAAGAACGAGGGGAAAGCTTATTGAATGCATTTTTTAAAGTCAAAGATGGAAAACAACTGGAGCAATTTTTGGAAGAAGATAAATTTGAACAAGAAATGATGAGGCAAAGAATGATTGAGTTGGATGAACAAGTAGATGCAAACACCAAAATTTTGAAGAGCAATATGGAATTTTGGGTTAATATGAGAGATTTTCAAAATTCAATGACTAAAATGTTGAAATTTTCAGATAGTTTGGATAATTTTTTTTACAACACTGCTGGGTTTAAAGATGAAAGAGCTTCAACTTCATTATTTTTCACATATATTTCTATTGTAATCTCGTTATTACTATTTGGGAAATATATACCTTGGAAAATTATATTAATCTATTTCATGTGGCACAAACTATTATTAAACCATCCTAAGATTAAACCACGATTCCAAGAATTTAAAAAAAAATTTAAACCAAAAACTGAAAAAATTGATAAAATAGTTCATGAAAATGAACGAAAGGATATTATTATTGACGAACCTCCAGAGATCAAACAAATTGAAGTGTTTGAAATTTGGAGGAAGAGCTTGACTAACGTTGAAGGTTGGGAATTTTTCACTTTTTCTAATTCTATATTTGATTCCAAGCGAGATTATTATAGAAAATCTCAAAAGCCACCCCCAGGGGTTTCTGAAATTCATTCAGTTAAATGTCCTAAAACTTGGAAATTTCATGAAGAATCTTGGAATATAGATTATAATTGTCAAGAATGGTGCTTGCAACGAGGAATTGATTTAGATTCTAAAACTTACATTGATAAAAATAATGAGTTTTTGATCGATGAAGGTTTTAAAAGAAGAAGATTATACAGAGATGTCATCAGATACTCCAGACCAGCAAGAAAGCCTGAGCACATGATGTGATGAATTAAATGTGATAATGTTTTAAATCTACATAAACTGTACATTATTTTGCATGTCTTCCATACCTGGCATACCTTGAAATAACTTGTTATAACATTTGGAAGCCAAATCTGTAAAATGCTCATAAGGATGATCGCTTGATAACAATGTCTCACATAAATAACAAAAGTTTTTCGAGCATACGAAGCATTTCATTTTATTACAACCATCCGATTTTGTAATAACTGTTGTGCAATGGGGGCATTTCACTAGACTTTCATCATTGGCAATGGCTTCTTCAAACATCAAGTCTGATAAATGGGACTCAATGGACAGTTTTATATTGTGCTTCCCATACATTTGTTCATATTTTTGCCTTAAGACAGAATTTGGATTTTCAGATGTTAGTTCTTCTATAACGTGCAATGGTACATTATTTAATTTTCGCCCACAATAGTTAACTGTACCATGCCATGAATGGTTACAATCAAAACAAAAATTGAAAAAGCATTTGAAGCATCTAGTTAATTTGTCGTCTAGATCATCACGAAATACCCAGTTATTACATCTTGGACATTCTGTAGCTGAAAAAGGATAAAATTGTTTGTATTTTTCAAAGCTTTGATTGTTCAATAGATTTTCATATTTGATAATTAATTCCTGTGAAATAACTTGTGATAGAATCCTTCTAGGGAAAATTCTAGTGAACAAAAATTCTTTTAATTCATTTCTATTCATTTGATCTAATTTTTGATAATTTTTTGGAGGACAATTTGGACATTGCAATTTTGATACATCATCGTCATTTATAATCACCTCTGCATATTCTTTGAAACATTTTTTACAAAAGCTATGTTCACAATCTAGCAATATCCCTTCTTCTGCACCATCTTGAACGTTTAGACAGATTGAACATTCGAATCTGTTTTGGCGAAAATTGTATAGTCTTGCCTTAGCAAACATTCTTTCTAATTTCAAAAAATCTGAATCCTTTGATGTAGAAATGGAATAATTTTCACAGATATCATCAAGGTATTTGACAGAGACTTCATTAAGCATATAATTACAGATCGAATACAATACAGTATCCATCATATCATTTTCCACAGCTTCCCTGATTATCTCAGATATATCATTGATTATATTATGCATCGTTCGTCTATTGATCCAACTTGAGGTGATTTTGTAAGTATTCGTATTGACTGGTAACTTCGAAAAGAATTTAATTCCATCCACAAATTTGCTTGTAGTTCTTCGTACCACTTTTTCATCATCTCCAATATATGGTTTTAACAAAAGTTCAACTGGTCGTTCTGGAGTAATGTCAATTCGCAAAGAAATCTCTGTTGGAGTGACCGATACCTCAGGATATATAGACTTCAGCACTATGAGTTCCTGGGACAAGTTCTCAGACGGATTATCCATATTTCCAGTCATTATATATTTAGTTCTATATCATTCTGTATGAAATACTAGATTATGATAATTCAGTTAATCAGATCTTTAATACCTAGATATGAGAAAAGCCAATTGATTAAAAAAAGTAATTAGGTCTTAAAAATCAATTGAGTGCCCTTACTAAGAAACTTTACCTCGAAAAATGAACATCATGATCTAAATTGGTCGTAACGAACACTGAACACTTAAAACGAAACTCTATCATAAGTGAACAGCGTTTTTTACAAACATTACTCAAGCTGAACTATTAGCTTCCACGAAGAATATAGAAACATGTCATCACTTCGATCATTCGATGCATTTCGTAAGTATTCGAAACAAAACACATACAAACACGTACAAGAATATTAACACACTGTATATTAGCAAAGATTGCACCATCACACACCGTTAGGTCCTCCAGAGGTAGCTTCTCAACCTTCTTGACCATTTTTTGTGTTTTATTTTTGACATGGATTGAATTAGGTCAATTTTTTGGCGGTGAAGTAGATCATCAATTTCACGTTGATAATGTTGTGGATTCCACGTTGCTCATAAATTTGGATTTGATGATTAATATGCCATGTAAGTTTATCCACACAAATGTTCAAGATAATACAGATGATAGATTTCTGGCCAGCGAATTACTGAAATATGAGGGATTTAGGTTTTTTATTCCTCCAAGCTATAAATTAAACGATCATAACTCGATTGAAACTCCAGATTTGGATGAGATAATGGCCGAAGGTATTGTTGCACAATTCCAAGACCGCGGTGACTCTAAAGATTCCATAGCTCCTGCATGTCATATTTATGGTACTATACCTGTTAATAAAGTTAGTGGTGATTTACATTTTACAGCTAAAGGCTACGGGTACAGAGATTTCGATAGAACAAGACTTGGAGTTGAACAACTAAATTTCACACATATCATCAATGAATTTTCGTTTGGTGAGTTTTATCCATATATTCATAATCCATTAGATGCAACAGCACAAGTCACAGAAGAAAATTTACAAAGTTATGAATATTATTTAAATGTGGTGCCTACTCTTTATAAAAAGCTAGGAGTTGAAATTAAGACAAACCAGTATTCAGTTTCCTTGCAGAAAAAATTATATTCATGGGAAAATAGAGGTGTTCCTGGTATTTTCCTAAAATACGACTTCGATCCAATTAATTTAGTGGTTGAAGATAAAAGAATTTCATTCTTCAATTTCATAATTAGACTTGCTACTATTTATGGTGGGATTATAGTCACTGCTAGATGGGGATATAAGTTATTGGATAAAACTTTAATTTTGTTGTTTGGTAAGAAATTTGCATCTAGAGGCGAAGAGAAGCTAGCTGGGTTATTGGACGACAATGAGGATGAGAGGAAGTGAACTTTCAATGTATAGAAATGACGTACATTTGGTAATTTTGGAAGATTAATTTTTTTTTCAATTATGTTGGTTCTATACATAACTTATAGTGTTTTTAATGATGAACAATGAACCCAACTAGATTAGGGAATCCTCTACAGATAGAACCGATAGTATTTGCATAATAACACATACCTGTAGATCCCAACCCATATTCACCATCTTGTTCCCACTCAGCACCAACGTTACGGAATGTACTAAAAAAGACACCTTCTTTTATCAGTGCGTTGTTTAGAAATATAAATGAATCGCCAATTGAAGATAGGGCATGCGAAGAGTCCAGAGAATTATCTAACCCATATCTAGGCAAATCAGCAGCAAAGTCACCTAATGTTGATCTAGATGAACTATCTTGATAGAACCATGAGTTTCTATCAAAATCATGGGATATTACATCATCTGATGTAAAAGATGATTTGGAAGCCATACGAATGGTAGCCAACTCTGCTTTGGAGCTTTTGAGAGTTGGATAAACATTTTCAGGGATTGACTGAGTTCTATAATCCAAAAAGATTGAATATTTTTCTAACTTGACTGCGTTTGATAAAAGAAAGTTGTTCAATAGAGAATTTTTGTATTCCCCACTTATTTTTTCATTGTTAATTATAAATGAAGGCTCAATGATAATAAATTTTGAAAACAAATGTGACAATGCTAGGTTTAGTCTGTCTTCTCCACCGCTATAGTAATCCTCAGAATCCTTGAGCGCTTCAAAAAGCTCAAAATCATCTGTGAATTGACCGTTTTCTTCACTCTCTTGCTTTAATTTATGTGAATATTGTTCCCAGTATATAACTTTAAGTTGTTTGAGCAATAAGTCGTAATTTGAGCTTATTGTTTCATATAATTCTGGGGATGTTACTAGAAGAGCAACTGTTGTCTTAAGTTTAGTAGGATTGATCTTTGATATCATCTGTATGAAAGCTGTAATGTCAATATCAGTTGTTGGGATGTGACTGAGAACTATCAATTCATTGGTTGATGGGTTAATTGAGTACGATGATTCACGAGAATCATGATCTTGTGCCCAATTTAAAATGTCCGAAGCTTGAGGTTCTGTTTTGACAGCTAACGAAAATGTTTTGATTCGATATTGGTCGTTCGAAAATTCATCAATTTTCAATTTGAACGGACTTTTATCCTTCCATAATTCTTCAACTTTATATCCTTTCAGTTCGATTTGTGCGGCAAGAATATTTTGACTGATCTCTTCATTCTCAGCTCTTAGATTTTCCAGTGTCTCTTCAATAGGGGACATAGATTCTTTATGTCTTGCTATATCTTCTTGATAAGTTTCTTCAAATTTTGATCTCAACATACTATTGACTTTATCAATTACTGAATGTTCAATCATTATATCTCTGTCATTTGCGGAGAATATTTTAGCTCCTTGGTTAATCTCAAGTATCCTTTGATTACCTGGTTCTTTTGAAAAATCCATGGAATTTATTAAATCAAAGAGTGCATTTTTAGCAGAATTCTTAGGTTCAGAAAACAGAGTTGATACCAACAAAAGAAGAAGTGCTAAAGATAAGATTAAAAAGGTGAAACGGAATGATAACATTGTGAAGCAATTCAGAGATGTGGAAAAACAAGATTCTTTAGCTCCTAAAAGCTGTTGTATAATGTTAACTGAGGATATATACTGTGAGTGGAAGACTGTTATTTCCAAAATTCACACCACTAGCTTAAGGGTAAACCATAGAAGAATATTGTTTTCTTTGAAATAATAATATTATTGATGATCTACCATGATACTGAAATATCTCAAGTTTGATGCCCTGAGAAAGTATGTCTGCGAGCCTGTGACTCTGTATGCCTGGGTTTTGGAGCAGTTTTTTTTATACGTTAAACTTTAATTAGTCATTTTGCTATACAAATCAGAAATCAGAAGTTGGTAGAGAGTAGCCTTTGGCCAGTAATCTGCACTGTGTACTATGTAGGCCGCCAGTAGGTATCAGGTCATTAAGTCGTATATACTAGGTAGTAGGTGGCGAGTGCTAGTAAGGACAGCCAACAGCTTACCAGCTTACAAGGCACCATCTGTACTTGGGTTTTAGTCCGATAATCAATATAAAATTTCAAGGCCTTTTTCTGTACTGCACTGCAAGGGCAACAAGGACAAAGTACAATATTACCAGAGAGTTTAGGATATTCCAATCCTGGGCCACAGGGGGTTAGTTATACTCCTTAATGATACATGACTGGTAGTTGGCTAGGCCATTGACGAAGAGATGTTGAATTTCGAACCACTTTAGCTTTCAACTTTACAACTATTTCCTACCCTAATAATAATTATCTAGTACCTAGTGAGTTGTGACTGCAGTCTCATGAGACATTTCCCAGCGTCCCACTCTCATGAAGTTTGAGCAAGCTCTGAACCTCGCTTAGACCAAACTTCAGAGATCACCAATCTGCTCTTTTATCCTGCGGGAAAGATTTGAAGTGAGATCGGTGCATAAGATTGGTAATGGATTTGCACTCTTTACTATAATATTGAACCTTTAATATAAATTATAGGTCTTCAGCTGATATAACTCAATTCTCTGAAATTGACAGTAGATCAGCATCGAGGGGGTAAAAATTTAACTTATTGTAGAAAACACCGACTTTTTCTAGATATGAAATAACCATTGCTGGTTCAGTGACTTATAGACTGAAAAAATGACCTATATATACAAGTGAAATAGAATAATTTTCTATTATTTAACTACTATTGATATTTTTTTCCTTGAAGAAGCATCACTGATCTCTTTGATAAGAGTTGTATATAAGTTCTTTTCCATACCAAAACCTGCTGGTTCACTCTTGAAAATAAGTACGTATAAAGTCTGATACTGTCGGGACTCCGTATTAGTGCAATTCACATAATGCTTTGTTAGATCTTGGAATTGCACGTTGCTTTTGTGGTCTATATTTAAGTTGTTTTTAACTTTCTAAACAAAATGTTTCTTTTAAAGAGGTTTACAAGTTTGAAACATTGTGAGCAATGGATAGGGTCAATATTAATCTCAGTTTTTTTTGGAAGACTATATAGCTTGCATACTTTCCAAAATATCCAAAAAAGGGCGTTGTATCTAGATTCTGTCATGTTTGTCGTGGCTCGTCTCAAATTTACGCTCCCTTACTTATAAGTTATTTTAGAAAGGACTCAGTTCTGTAGTGCTTTAATTAAAATCAAAGCGGACAGAGTTATATCACCCTTTGTAAGTTGTAAGTTGTAATTCACATAGTTTATAATTATGTACCGTTTTCGAGATCATTGGGTTCCAGTTGTCCTGCGAGGATTCAGGAGAGGAATTGTCTTTAATGTTTTTCTTTCTTGACCGAAGTTCTAGGCTCTGAGCTCATATATTTCGTACTGAAGGTATACAGGATATCAGTGACTTTCGATTCCGTAATGACTGATAGTTTAGATTCGGATTAAGCCAACCAAATGTTTGTTCCTGAATTTTTATAACTGTTGCAGTTGCGATCGAGATTCCACTTAACTTCAATCAATTTGAATTTGGGCGCTTTGAACTTTGAAAAGTATATACCTGTTAGTTGTCATAAAATGAGCAGCTGTAGTTCCAGACTCCCAGACTCAATATTTCTATCTAGTAATATCTACTTTCTAGACACTCAGCGCTCAGCTCACCACAAATATCACACAGATAGTGATAATATATTTTCTTCTTGATTCTTAAAGTACTCTAAGAATCTATTGCTTGGCGCTCGCTGTCTCTGAAGTCTGGACAAGCAAATCTGGACGTGCGCGGGTCAAGATTCGAAACTACACCGGTGCACACTGGACATTATGTGAATACTGCAGCCTACTGGCAGCAAGCATGGCTCCAGACTCCACCGAGTTCAGAAACGAGCCTACCATTGCTTCAGTGCTGACCGCTCAGAACTTCGGTGTTCAGCCAATCCTAAAAGTAGGAGCTTTTAAGTTTTTGCCTGTGAGTCTGAGACTTTAAAGTTCAAATCCCCCCAACCTTCGAAGTTCTACTTCGAAGACATCTGAAATCTCTGGATTGTGTGCACACTGCATACCGGTACATCAACATCCAAGTGGACGCCTTTTCAGTGCTTTCACTGTTCCGTGAATCATAGTATTCACCATATCTCAAACTTTCAACAACCAAGATTTTTATTATCAGTTTATCGTCATACTATTTAGTAATCACTGCTATATATGAACATAAATTATTTTTAGGTGTTCACTCAAAGTCAAATGAGGCGAATTTAAAAACCAGTTGTGGAGTTTGGTCCGAATTCCAAATTTTGATGGATCAACGTTTTTTACTATTATTTATATAGAAAGATTGATTACATTAATTTGTTGACGATAGACGCATTTGAATTTTTAATCTTATTTATTGCATTTCTGCAGGGTATTAATTACTATTCACTATTTACCTTTTGCTGATCGTATCTAACATTACTGTAAATCAAAAGCAGAAATATTCGAGGATCTCGATAGTCTTTTCCTGCCTTCGAGCGCTCTGAGAAATTGAGAGTTTGAGAGTTTGACTCTTTAATTGATGCACCAGCTAATCAGCAAATTATGCAAACCGTGTGTAAAAAAAAAATATTGAGAACCTGTACAAAGACTAAAGAGGGAGATTAACTAGAATAATACTAGACTTCCATAATTATTCTCATTTTCTAATACTTAATATTTTTTTAGAGGGACCCTAGTCTAAAATCATTCACTAAACCAACACCCCCATTTAATCGATTCACTTCTAAAAACACATATTCCAAGACGTGTATACATAAGATAGATATATTATAGACCGATACATAGGTTATCCATTGACAATTGACTTACGGGTTTGAGTACAAAACAAAAAGAAAAATCATAATGCGTTACTCTCGTCTCCTCATATCACTGTTCATTTTTCTAACTGCAGTACTGAGTATCGTCCTTATCTCTCATAAATCATCAACAATCTATTCAATCGAAGATGTATCTGCCATACTAGACAAATTGGACCTTTCTTCGTATACCAAATCAGATTATTCAAAATCAACAGCTAAACTTACAGATAACAATGAACCTAGACTGTTGCAGAAGCATGAGATTGAAAACAAAGTTAATGATTTATTGAAAAAAAAATTGGAGGAAGAAATAGAAATAGAAAGGAATTTATGGGTAAATGAAAAGAAAATGTTATCACAGAAATTACAAGATGAAAAAGATAAAAGTGAAAATCTACAATTAAAGTTGGATATAAATAATGACGAAATCTCTATTGTCAAGGATAAATCTACTAAATTGGATGATCAATTCTTAAAAGTCTATAGAACTATTTATAAATCAAACAGTCCAGACTATTTGATCAAAAGTTATTCATTTAGATCAAGGAAAGAATCAAACGGAGAAAGATCTTTCGATAGCGAGAAAAATGATTTTATCATTTTATCAAGTTTTTTCAATTCATTTGGGAAAGACCGTTCTTTCGAAGATTTTTTTCTACTTTTAGATAGTATCAAACATGACCATTCCAGAACATCAATTGCATTTTTAATTGGGGATGATGATACTTTTGAACTCATTGATGACTACGTTTCAAGTTTTTTCAAAAAACTCGAGGAACTTGAGGATTATGAGACATTGCCAGACTCCTTTTCGAGAATTACTTTGATGCAAGCAAAATTTGTTGAAGAGAAATTGAAGTTGGATAGAGTTAATAGACATGGTCCAGAAGTTCAAAGAGAAAGAAGAAGGGTCCTATCTCAAATGAGGAATTTCTTAGTCACAAACGGGATTCAAAATGAAAAATATTCTCTTTTTATGGACAGTGATATCATTGAATTTTCTCCAAATATTGTCCCAGTTTTAATTGAGGAGGACAAAGATATTAGTGTCGTTAGAATTGATGTCAAGAATGTTGATGGTAATGTGGTTCATAGTGATTATGATTTAAATTCGTGGGCAGGAAGTCGTACGAAGCCTACATTAGAAGAACAAGGAAAATTAGATGACCCAAATTCAGGTTTCTTTTTCGAACCAAAACCTGGTCACGATAAAATCAATTTATTGGATGCTCATCTAAATCCATCTCATTATGGAATAGATTCATCAAGTACTGCATCTCTAGAATTGAAATCAGTTGGTGGAGCTGTTCTTTTCGCTAAGACCGAAATTTATAAACAAGGTATACTGTTTCCTCCCTTTTACATCATTGGTACAAGTTGGGAAAGAAAAGAAGGATATGATGGTATCGAGACTGAGGGTTTATGTTATCAAGCGAATGTAATTGGTTATAAGTGTTATGGATTCCCTAATTTAGTTGCATATCATACTATTGATTATTGAGATAGACATATATAATGTATAATATCTATTATTTTTTTGTTTAATTTAAATTTTAATCAGATGATTTTCAAGACTACAAAAATTTTGTTTTATTTCTATTTAATTTCCGTAATTTTGCTTTTTGGTCTATAGACTTAAAAGATATCTAACAATTTAAACGAATTTTAGTTGGTAAATATAAAGGTTTATATTTCAGGATCAACACCGAATTCATCAACATGCCAAGCAATCAAATTAGGCATACCCCAACATTTATAGCCGATTTTTTCTGCTAAATAACAAACACCTTCTGTTTCAATACCATCAAAACCTTCAAATCTATTCCATTTAGTACCGATGACATAATAAAATGGGAAATTTACACCTTGTTTAAAAATTTCTGATTTCGCCCAAAGAACAGCACCACCAACTGAGTCTAACTTGACTGAATAATCTAACTTTCCAGTGTTTTCTCTAGAATGAAATAATTCATGCATATGTTGAGCTTGATCTGGCATTGGAACGTAGACATAATTTGGATCTTGATCCAACTGGGCATCTTCTTCTGCAGTTGGGGATTTCCGTGTACCTACCCATGAATTGAAATCGTAATTTTCAGCCAAACCTTTTCTAATTCTTGGTACAACAATGTCCTTTTGTGAGTTTTCAAATATGGAAATAACATTTTTTGGGATTTCAATCATATCACTGTCAATACATAATGTATAGTATTCATCAGTTAATGCCGATGATAACAAGAAGTTTCGTGATCTTGAAATAGCACGACGACGTTCTTTTTGAACATTCAATGCATGTCTTGAGCCTCTATCAAAATTGTATAATTCTTCAATGAAATATGATTGAATTAAAATGATTTTGGAAAATTGTTCAGATTTTTCTGATGTTAAATTTTCAATATATTTCTCAATGATAAGATATTCTTCTTTGGATCCAACTAGTAAACCCAAAGTAGCTTTAGATTTATCAAATTCCAAACCCACTAATAATTTATAAAAATCATTGAATGTTCTCTTTGGTCCATATGATTCGGAATGTCCAATTGATGTTAAAATAATCAAGTTATTGTCAGTTGTTTCAAATTCTGGAATTGTATAAATTGTTCTTTCATATTCAGGCAAATCTCTAATAATTGTTTTTTTCAAATAATAAGAGTTCTTCAATTCGGTGCCACTGAATTTATCATGGCTCAATGAAGATTTAGCCAATTGTAATTTAAGTTCTTCAATTTGTCTTTGGTATCTTTCTTCTTTGATTTCAATTTCACTTGCGGTAGAAGCCGCATTACTTTCTGCTGATGAACTTAATGCAGTCAATTGATTATCTTTAGCCTTTAGTTCCAGTTCAATCTCTTTGATTTTGTCTTGAAGTAATGTGTTCTGTACTTTGTTTTCTTTGCTTGAATTTGATATGAGCGTAAACCCGGTTACCAACAAGATAGCTGCTACTATAAAAACAGTTACACGATGACTAACCATATTTATATAAGATTTTAAAATAAAAATGGTCCCCTTTTTTTTTGATTTTCTAATGATAAATATTCAAATCAAAGTTCTCGATAGTGAGATACAGTATGAGTTAAAAAGTCAATAATAATGGGACAATTGATATCTTTATAATATATTACTGTATATTTACCAGACAATGGAAAATATAGAAATAAAATAAATAAAAAAAATAAATTACACAGCAGAGGAATTTATATAGTTTAGAAAAATATAATATATGTTTACAGTATAAAAAAAAAAAAAAAAAAAAAAACATATAAGAAGCCGCGATTAAAAGCTTTTACTCGCAGAATTAGAAAATGATCGTTGGAAATTTATTGATGTTGATCAAAATGATACGAAAATTTCAATATATGAAAAAAAAAAAAAAAACTGAATTCGCGACACATTCAATTTTGTGATTATTAAAGATTTTGATTTTCTCATAGATTTATTAAATTTATATCAAGTGTTTATTTGCAGGGATTTCTAAAATGGGTTGAGTTGGATATTCAAACTATTAAAACTCAAAGAATAAATAAGAAATTTGTATTAAGTTATAAGGTTCAATTTTATCTGAAATTGTATACACTATATCAATACAAATATGTCTAGTAAAGTTGCAGTATGGGAGAAAAAAATTAAAAAGCTCTTCCAAGCCCCACGTAAGGGTGAAACCGGTGAATTGAGAGCAGGATTGGTTTCTCAATATGCCAATGAAAGAAAGGATACCATTAAACAAGTCATTGCAGCTATGACAGTTGGTAAAGACGTCTCATCATTATTCCCTGATGTATTGAAAAATATTTCCACACATGATTTGAAACAAAAAAAGCTTGTGTATTTGTATTTGATGAATTATGCTAAAACAAACCCAGAACTATGTATCTTAGCTGTCAATACTTTTGTCACAGATACAGAAGATCCTAACCCATTGGTCAGAGCATTGGCAATTAGAACAATGGGATGTATTAGAGTTGATAAAATGGTTGATTATATGGAAATCCCATTGAACAGAACGTTGAAAGATGAAAACCCATATGTTAGAAAAACCGCAGCTATTTGTGTTGCTAAACTATTCGAATTAAATAGAGAAGTTTGCATTGAAAACGGATATTTAGAAACTTTGAAAAAATTAGTTGAGGATTCTAATCCAATGGTGGTTGCTAATGCCATTAATGCCCTTGCTGAAATCCATGAATTTGATCCATCATTAGAATTGTTAACAATCACGCCTGATTTATTAAAAAGATTTTTACTGGCCTTAAATGAATGTACTGAATGGGGAAGAATCACTATATTGACTGCATTAGCTAATTATGAAACGAATGACCATCATGAATCAAGTCATATTATCGAAAGGGTATTACCACAATTACAACATTCGAATCCATCGGCAGTATTAAGCTCAATTAAAGTAATATTATTAAACATTGAAAATTTGAAAGGTACAGATGAATATGATAATATTTTGAAAAAATTATCAGCACCTTTGGTTTCTTTAGTATCAACACCACCAGAGGTACAATATGTTACATTGAGAAATATCAGAATCATAATTGAAAAATATCCAAATATATTGACAAATTACTTCAAAGTGTTTTTTGTTAGATATAACGATCCACTATATTTAAAATTAGAAAAACTTGAAATAATTGTAAGATTGGCCGTTGACAATAATGCTAATCTGATATTAAATGAGCTGAAAGAATACGGGTATGAATTTGATGTTGATTTTGTCAAGAGATCAGTGAAAGCCATTGGACAAATTGCCACTAAATTGCCTAAAAAATCTGAAAAGGCCATTGAAATTTTAATAAATTTGTTAAATGAAAGAGAATTGTACGACCAAGTTACAGTGGCATTGAGAGATATTTTAAGATCATATCCTGACAAGTCATCATTGATCATTCCAAGTATTTTACAACATCATGAACATTTAATTGATTCTGAAGCAATTTCAAGTTTCATTTGGATCTTGGGTGAATTTGAAGTTTTTGCTTATGATACAAATTTGGTCAATTTTGTGGAAAATTTCAAAGATTTAGAAGCTAATGCTCAATCGAGTTTGATCAATACTATTGTTAAAATTATAGTTAAGAGAAACGATCTTAGGTATTTATTTGATAAGATTTTTAATGAAATTGATGATATTGATTCGATTGAAATCAGAGATGAAGTTTATTTATACCAAAGAATCCTTTCGTTGGATAATTCCAAGGAAATCAATAAAATTATTTTGACGAAATTGAATAAGATTTCCAATACAATCCCAAAATTCCAGCCTGAAGCATTGGAATATTTAATAAAAGAATTATCTACTTTGAGTTCTGTTTTATTTACGACAAGGATTTCTAAGGATAGTAAAATCAACCAAATAACGAAAATTAAGGATATCAAGATAAATGTTCATAATGAGGAAAACCTATTGGATTTTGATGGTGAAGACGATAGTGGTGATACTCCAGCAGTAGGAAGTGTCAACTTGTTAGATGAATTGAATGATTTGTTTACCAATACCTCATTCAATACCAATTCAGTTCAATCTAATTCAATTGCAACATCCAACAACATTAACGACTTAGATTTTGGCTTTGAAAATTCATCAAATAATAATAATAGTACAGACAATGACAGCTCTGTTAACCGCATTAATAATAATGCCAATGGTGGTATCAATAAGGATTTGTTAGATTTGTTTTAAACAGACAATGCATATAAAACCGAATAGTGAAATAAAAGTAATGATTGTAACATAGAGCATAATTATACCTGAATGTAGATCATGTATCTATATCATCTTAGACTTGTATGAACAGCTATTGGTATAGCGCGTTGCAAACGGTTCTAACTGTGTCTCTTGATGCCTTTAGAAAAAGCTGATCACTGGCCGCTGACCGCTGGTCTCTGGCCAAGCTCTTCTCTTCGAACTGTAGGCGCCGGCCCCATAGTGAGGTATTTGATTATATAATCAAGATTTTTCACTCTCGCTATAATTATAATATAATTATTTTTATTTTTTAAACTTATTTACCGGCGAGTCGAGACTTGGTATAAGACGTCGTTAATTAAAGTACGCGCTAAGTGTGATCAAATAATAATACCTGTTAATTCAGACCTGGATTTGTTTAACTCAATAGACATATTGTTGGCGACAACCTCGTAATCAATACCTCAACACCATCACATCAATTGTGCCTGATCGAAATATTAATTACCGTTACACCCTGTTCCACATAAAATTATGGTATGTCACGAATCATTTATCAGGTCATAACGGTAACTTGTTACTCTACTAACTATTTTAGAATGCAACATACAACCACGCGTTGAAGGTAATAGGGAATATTAGAAGAGATCTAACAGAGTTTGAATCAAACCTTACGTCATCTCCATTATCTTTGCAAGGAACTATATCAGTATCACTATCCTCATTAGCTAAAACAATCGGTGATTATGAAAATTTTGGTAAGCATGAAAACAACGAAGAAAAGATTGAAAAATTCAAGATCAGATTAACAAATTTTAAGAAAGACTTGAGTGAAGCTAAATTAAAATTTCAAGAATTGAAAACTAAACGAGAGGAAGCATTGCAAGAATCAAATAGATCGGAACTATTAAATCGCCGTGCTCATTCGCAAGCCCAGGATAACCCATATCAAGATCAAAATCACCAACAACAGCAGCAGCAACAACATCGAATGGGATACAGTGAGGGTTTGTACAAAGAAAGTAATATTTTAAGTAAGGGTAATGCACAATTGGATGAAATTCTAGAAATGGGAAGAGCTTCATTGGATGAATTAGTTGCATCAAATGAACTAATAAGAAGTTTCCAAAAAACTTTAAATAAATCATTAGGTACCTTGGGTGTATCTCAAGAAACCATAAGGACAATTGATAAAAGGGCCTTTCAAGATAAATGGATCTTTTATGGCTCGTTCTTTTTGTTTTTAGTGTTATGTTATTACTTTTTGAAATGGTTTGGATGATCCTTTTTCGAGTCACCCACCTTGCCTGGCAATAAAAATGATTTGGTGGAAGAACAGAATCTGTGTATATCCCCAATGGATCTGATAGAAAATTTTGAATTATATTTATGTGAATATATACATGTTCAAGGCTAATTGGCCTCACTACTAATTAAACGATATATTTACCTCTTGGAAGTGTAGAAAATAGCGCTTGCAGTCTCACCGGCAACAATTTCTTGATTATCGTTCAATTGTAATCTATTTGCAAATGTTAGGTCATCGTAAGTTTCTTTAACGAAAGATGGTTCGATGAGAGCTGGTGGAGAGGTTGGTCTTGCAATTCGATTCTTTTTACCGTTACCTAATTGACCGAAATCATTACCGCCGAAATATAGCACATCTTTGTTTTCCAATTTGATGAAAGTGTGATCTTTACCAGTAGACCACTTTGCAATTTTGACCCTTTCCATTTGATTGGTGGTTTCATTGAAGTCTTCAAACTTAGTCAGTTCTTTCACCTTGACAGGATCAAACTGTGCATGGACATAGTGACCACTACCTATTTGACCTTTCAAATTATTACCGAATCCAACTGTGAATTCATCTTCATTCGTAATTTCGTTCAATTGTTTATTTGTAGACTTTATCAGTTTATGCATCTCAATTGGTGAAACTGTGCAAAAAGAAGTTTCACCACCAGCATTAATATCAATAATTTTAGCAAATTGATCTCTCTTGATATGCTTAGCGATCAACTCAATCTTTTTTGGGTATCCAATGATTTCTGAATTGTAAGAAACTGGATGACCTAATTGACCATACGTATTTTTACCAAAGGAAAAAACTTCACCATTATTATCCAAAGCTAGAGAATGATAATCACCAGTGGCTATTTTGTTTATAATTCTTTGCTCAACATGATCAATTTTACCTTTAAAAGTTTTGGAGACTTCTTGGTTCAATAATGTAACTTCATGTAATTTGTCTTGAGAGGGTGGCTGACCAAATTGTGAATTTTCAGGAATCCCATATTGGCCAAATGACTTTTTAGGCAGTGAAAGACCTGTTGACGTTGTGTAAACTTTACCCTTGTTTGTGAGCGCTAATAAATGATATTTACCTGTTTGAAGATCAACAATTTTTTCATCTTTATCCAATTCTTCGGTGGAGAGTTTATTAAATTTTTTATTTGAACTCACTAATAACCAATTGCGTCTTTTCAAACCTTCAGTATTATTTTGAATGGACTCATTTTCAGCAATTTTCAGGATTTCATTATTTCCATTCAATGCAAAAATGATTCCGTTAGAAATCCTGGCTATCTTTAAATTTTCACCTTTGATCGTGTATTTTGGGGTCGAATCTCCGTTGAAATGTTTACCCCATTGTATCAGATCACCATTGATATCTATAGCTAAGGCAGAATATTCGCCTAGTGTGACAAATTTCAGTAATTTGTTATCGAACCACGGATGTCTTATTGGGTTTCTCAACTCTTTAACTGACTTATCACTACTCACAATATATTGTAAATTATCACCCCAAATATACAAACCTGGAACGGAACTATCATTGCGATCAGTTAATATTGGCAACTCAATCTCTTTTTTGAATTTCTTTGGTTGTTCAAATCTATCGGTATCTTGTTTATTCCACCAACTTTGAATGGCTGGCCATTTTTGATATGCTGTAAAGGAACCAATAATACCAGCTACAATTGCAATACCAGCCAGTAAACCCTTCAAAGCTTCTATCCTTTTATGACGTTGCAACTCAGCCGCGGTTGCAGGTCTATCAGAAATCTCTTCTCTTTCATAGTACTCATCAACGTTTCTCTTAGCGTAATATGGTTGTTCATTCAATTTAGCACTCATCAACTGTGCTTCATCGTATTTTTGGCTTGTAAGTTTGGAGTCCTTATTTAATATCAATGGGGAGCTAGTTAGACATCTGGAAGAAAAAACTATTGAACGACTACGTAGAACTGTAGTCCTCAATAAATTTACATTCATCATTACTATGGAAAGCGCCTGAAGTTATATCTCATCTCCTGGCTCATCTTTGCATGGCAGCTTTATTATTTGTGCTTACTTTCATTTTTTTTGTACAGTTCTGCGCGCGGTGGTGGGGCCTTTTTCTGGAACATTCAACTGGGTATGCTCGTTGTTAAGCTTGTTTAGTACATGTAAGTTAATTATATGTTATATCTAAAGTATTTCTAACGGTAATAACACTTTTTAATGCTAACATAGTAACTGGTATCGCAAATGATGGGAATTAATAGAATAGGTATAAGGCTCTTTCAGAGCTCAGCTAGAATTAGAGCTGCGCACTTCGACACTAGAAAGTTTGTTATTGATTTGCAAAAAGAAGGATTCACACCACAGCAAAGTGAAGGTGTCGTACGTATTGTTTCACAATCATTCAATGATGGTATTGATTCGGTTTCATCTCAATTGGTGACCAAGGAAACTCTTTCCAAAATGACGTATCAGCAGAAAGTGGATTTCACTAAATTACGAGGCGAATTGCAAACTTTAGATAGAAGTGAATTCACCACTGTTCAAACAGAGATTGAAAGAATAAGAAGTGATTTAGAAAAGCTGAAAACTAAAATTAGAGAAGATATAACAAAGACCAGTGCTGGTGTAAAACTTGATTTGAGTTTAGAAAAGGGTAGAATTAGAGAAGATGGCTCACAACACGAATTACACATAAGCGAGATTGATACTCGTATCGATCAAGAGGTGGCTAATATGAAAATGCAAATTGATGGAGTTAAAACTCAAGTTATGCAGTGGTTGATTGGTGTTTGTACAGGTACCTTTGCTTTGGTTCTAGCATATGTAAGGTTACTTACTTAGGGGTTTCAGTATGTATTTAATGTTTTTTATGAGTTGTATGAAATGAGGGTTTTCTGTTTAGTAGAATGTAGCTTATCGAAAAGTATAATAGTAATCAGGGCCAAATGGGTAACGGAGTCACTCATCATAAAAGACATATTAGAAAGTTACTACGATCAGACTTGTTCAAAACATCATTATGGTAGATTAACAGTAAGTTTAAAAAGTTATTAAAAATTCCTTGGACTATAAAATTGAAAATGACATTTAGCTCTTAAAAAAATAACTCTTTTAAGATTCTAACAGTGTCTGCTGGTGATTGAACAGCATGACCAATTGTTCTTTCATCGGTATAAATTTCGTAATCGTTACCACCTTTGTATGATTTGTCACCGAAGAAGTGAATTTCTTTGAAACCTTCGTTAGCAACATGTTGTAAAGCGTAAGTTTTATCCCAACCAGTTGGGAAAACATCGAATGAGATTTGGCCACCAATTGAGTAAGTGAGACCATAATCTGGGAATTTTTCTTTCAAAGCAGCAACGAATTTTTCTCTAATTTTGTGTTCTAAATCAAATTTTTCAAATTCGTTTCTTTCAGCAGTTGAAGCATTTCTACCAATTGGGGAAACGTTAATCATACCATTTCTGAATTCAATGAAAGTACCTCTTCTTTTTGGTAAGTCCAATTGGGATAAATAACCTAGAATAAATTTGGCTAATTCATTGTATTTTTCTTCACCAATCCAGTTAATGAATGATTGTGAGGCTAATTCTTGACCTAATTTGTAAGCTGTTAAACCATTTTCAGAGAAAGCAAAGTCAAAATCTTGCAAAACAGTTGGTCCTAATTGTTCAACTTGTTTTTGCAAATCTGAACCACCAACAAAACCAATGACAACTTTTTTTCTTAAAGCAGCTAAAGTTTCTTTGACTTCATCTGAAATGGTTAATCTAGCTGGGGTTAAAGTACCATCAACATCGAATAAGACTAAAACGTCTGGTTTTTCTCTATCTTGGAATGACATTATCGAATTGTATTATAAAATATGTTCACAAAATTTGTGTCAAAGATTTTAAAAATGGTTGGCTGTGCGTATAATTGACCAGCGATTAATTGGGATTTTGTTTACTTTTATAATATCTGCACATGAAAATAGAGATTGGTTGCCCAAGACCACTCAGACGAGGTATTGAAAAAAAAAAAAATACTTGACGCGTGTTGATTTTCATATTCAAGACTAACCCTGGTAATGTGCACGGTCGACCTGCACACTGGTACCGTGCAGAGTGCGCTTGTCTTTTTAACTTATATAGCCACACTGGGCCACAGCCATAAATAATTAGTTTGATGCACATTCCCAAAAGCATTGCAGCGACTTGGGAGGTTAGGTCAAGATAGGAGAAGAAGGGAAGAAGTGTAACATGCTACAGATCGAATGGGATCCAGATTAGATGAAGCAGCATATATCAATTCAAATACACAAATAAAGTACTTACTTCGAAGAAACGGGCTTGTTTTTCCCAGGAAGTAAGATTAAGTTGTCCTCAGTACTTGAAATCTGGACTTACAAGTGATAGGCCTCGACCATTACTAGACCAAAGTTTCAAAACCCTAGGCTCTCATTTCCCTTACCAAAATTAACAACTTTACTCAAATTTCCTACTTACATCTACTTAGATAGGCAGGCTTGAGACCAGCACCGACAGGTATGGGGGTAAAAAGACGCGAAATTTCGAGCATCAGCGATCGTTACATGACTAAAGTTTCATTTGTAGCTTAAAGATCTTCGACATGGGTATTGAATCTTCAATCTATATATAGTGGATGAGAATCTTCACGAATTGCAAACACTGAGTCCTCAAGCCAAGGCACAATTAGAAATAAGTTGTAAACCGGGGTGATTGATTCTCATCCTTGATTTCAAATTGCTTCTGATATTTTCGCTGTGATTACAAAAGAAAGGTACTCCTTTATTTTTTCAAAAAACTAATATAAAACCCATTTATTAATTACTTAGTATTTTTTTGATATGTTGTAAAATAATCATCAAAACCATTAAAATAAAACAAAAATATAATAACTATTCATTGTATTTAAGCTTCAGCTTGGTATTGGAAGTTTGGGAATTGTCTTAAGTTTTCTTCTAATGGACCTTTTCTTGATAAAAATTTGACGAAAGCACCATCATCTTTAACTTCACCTAATTGTTTTCTTCTAACGTATTCAGCTCTGTCTAAGTTAGTGAAACCCCATTTTTTAGATAAGATAATTTTTTGTTGACCTGGGAATTTGTATCTAGCTCTTCTTAAACCTTCAATAGCAACTTCTTTGTTTGAATCTTTGGTTCTAACTGAGAAGATAATTTGGCCAATATCAACACGAGCAGCTAAACCATGTGGTTTACCCCAAGCACCTCTCATACCTTGTTGTAATCTATCCGCACCGGCACATGACAACATTTTGTTGATTCTTAAAACGTGGAATGGATGGACTCTAACTCTTAAATGGAATGAATCTCTACCTGAAACTTTGGTAATGTATTTGTTGGCACAGATACGAGCAGCTTCTAAGGCTTCTGATGATAATTGTTCTAATTCATTTGAAACTAAGTGAATACATAATGGGAAATCATCGACAGAGGCTTTTTTTCTACCTAAATCGTAAATACGGATTTTTGAGTCTGGAACAGCTCTGTTGTATCTAGATTTTGGGAATGGTTTGTTTTTTTGGTATCTGTAACATCTAGCTGGACGACGAGCCATTTTGAATAAATGTTTTGATTAGACGTTATCACGAACCATTAAATCCTCTGCGTGGATGAAGTTTGAATTTGAAATAAAAAATTGTGTTTATATGAAAAAAGGTTGATTAGAAATGCGAGATTGGAAGGCGAGACCGGGTGACTTAAATTTTCACAAATGGGTCCAAAAGAGGAGGAGTTCGCGGTAATGAGTTGCTTCTGATGACAAATTCTCTTTAAAGAGAAGGTGTTTGTGACTGCGGTTTTTCATCACCCTTAAAGGAATCGCGAGAAAAAGAAACCTCAACACCAAGGGTGGAAAGTGACAAAATTCAATTAAGACGTGCTAAGTTTTTCTTTTGATTACAGGGCTTCTAGGCAATTTCTATTTAAGGTAAGCGATATTAATGTAAACTATGTTACAGTATAACTACCGTATTAGGAAGTCTAGGTATATTGGGAAAAGGAGATAGTTAGAGCTCATCGCCCTGCAAAATTAGAAAATTTTAAAAGAAGATATGACGGAATTATGACACTCAAGTAAGCTTGTTTTGATACGATCGATTAAGGAAATAAAATAAAATGGGTAGATATTCAGTCAAAAGATACAAGACAAAAAGAAGAACCAGAGATTTGGACCTTATTTATAATGATTTGGGCTCAAAAGAATCTATACTCAAATTAAAGAATCAAGAATTAGATGAAACTAAACCTGGTATGGGTCAGTTTTATTGCATACATTGTGCTAAATATTTTGAAAATGAACAAGCCATTCAAACTCACTATAAGTCAAAAATTCATAAAAGAAGAGTCAAAGAACTGAAAGCAAGACCTTATACCAATTTAGAATCAGAAGCTGCAACTGGGTCAAATCTAGAGAAATTTTTAGAAAGTGTAGAAAGGCATAAACAGAGAATTGCTGAAGAAGAATTACATAAAGAAGAAATTCATAACTTGGTAACAATAAATAACCCAAAAATTATAGCACTGGAACAACCGACACCTGAAACTCCAATTGAACCATTGGATGAAAATGAAGTGGTCATGAAATAAGTTCATGGATATTATTATATTGGGAATTTCTTTTTGTTTTCTTATATCTTTGTATACTATTTATATTTATTGGTTTCATTCAACAGGAATTAAATTCCTTTATTAGGATTCTGAATTTACTATTAGCACGTTAATCATATAAATTCTTTCTTCCCCCGTCAATTATCTGATACTTCACCAAAATCTGTATGCTTCGTCTTCAGTGCATGCTCCGCAACTTGTTTTTCACCAATTAAAATTGAACCACAAACATTGCATTTAGTCTCTATTGAAGATGGATCAGTCACAAAACCTTTGATTGAGTTTAATTCTTTGGCAAAAAATTTTAAATCATCATCTGTAAACAATCTTTTTTTTCTATCGAATAATGTAATATCAAGATCGGTATCATCCACATCATTTAACACAGTTATTGCAAAACAATCAAAATGAATCCCACTATATAGGACGACTATGAAGTTCTCACAACCAGGATTAAATAGATCGATTCTCCCTGTTTTGATATCCAGTGACTGAATACTAATGCCAAATTGCTTTCCCAGAATTTGTAATTCTATTGCACCGCCCCAAAATGTATCTTTTAAAACATTCTTTGCGTAGTTTTCTGGGGAAGAGCCAAGGATAGCGCCAGTCCAAGTCTTTTGATCCCTAAGCACTTTCTCAGACACTATTTGTCTGAGTTTTGTACCTTGATCTGGATCACGGAAAAATGCACTGGCAAATGATCTAAATAGACATGAATTGTCCGAGGGAACTTCTCGAAGTACCATATTTGAATAATCTGGAAGTTTGACATAATATGTTCCTGTGCGTGTTGTTTGCAAATTCGATCTCCTTTTAGATTTTTTATGTCGCTCATCAGGGTCCGGTGAGGATAGATCCTTTCTGACATCAGGTCTCAGAATATGTTGCTTTTCAACAACAATCTTGTCTCCATTTTTTATGCCTATAGATTCCAACTGAATATCTAAGCTTTTCAAATCGATTGGTCTCGGTGGGTAACCGCTTTTTATCACAATCTCTCCAAACAAAGAATCTATTGCTTCCAGTTTCAGAAGATCTTGAATAGTCGCACTGTCATCTAAAACTGAAATATTTTCTGCCACTGGAGTCCTTATTTTAATTCTCATAATTAAACTTTGTGACTATTATATCCAAATAAGCGTTAGTAATTTTATACAGCGTTTTCCCGTTAAGTTGTTCGTAAGTATGGTGAGAACGAAACATCCAATTCATATTACATGGTCAGTAGAGGGTGAACCTGAATAGATAATTGACATATATATTTAATTTATCTATAATCCATTTCGCGATCTAGACCTAGATCTCCAGATGCGGTTTGCTCAATCACTGATTAGGCAGTTCTGATCAGGTGTCTGAATATTCCCCGGAAAGTTTTGGCAGCTTCTCATTAGTTTATCGAGGTCAAAATTGAACTCATAGAATATTATTATTGAAAAGGTAACAAACACATGAATACCTCCTCACCTACAGATCGAATAATATATTACCATCATAGAAGGATAATACTCAGGATATCTGTGGAGGTGGAGCTAATCATGGAGATAGATGGTACACATACTATTAAAAGCCTCGCAGATGAGGCGCATAAGTATGAATATTCACCGAATGTACCTTTAAAAATATATCTTAGAACAGCTGATAGAATAAATGCAAACGCAAATCTATTCAAAGATCAAAACCACTACTCAGAAGCATATATGTTATATATAAGGTTTTTGGATCTTTTGATGAATAAAATTCCTAGTCATCCGCAGCTAACGAAGAAAAACCCAGTGGACTATAAAAAGTACAATACACTTGTAAAGGAAGCCCTAAACGTATTCAGCATAGCTGAAGAAGTCAAGAAGATTTTGGAAAAAAAAATAGAAAAACATCAAACATTTTCTAGGCATATTAAAGAACAAAAAGAACAAAAGGAACAAGAAAAAAGGGAAAAGCTAGCCGAGGAGAAGCTTTCACAAGAGAAATTAAAAGAAAAACAGGAAGCTATAACAGATCATGAGCCTCTTATAGAAAATCATGAACATATAATTGAGCAGCCATCGTTAAGTACTGGACTTGTGGGCCTTCTGAGAAGGACTTCAAGTAATGCAAATAGAGATGCCATCGGACCATATCCTGAGTTGGTGAAATTTCATATTGAGCATCTAACAAGGGATACAGAGGACTCCGTAACTTCAGCGCCATTGGTCCCACCAAAAGTGTTGAGCTCAGTAGCTAGTACTGATCTGCTTGGAGCCACCAAAAAAGAAATAACAGCCAATTATATTGCAGTTGACTCAAAGCCAGCACATCATCACAAAGCAGTACCCTCTCCAGATTCAGGTAAATTATTAAAGAAGGTCTTTGTGCCGCATGAGCTAGAAAAAGAATTTTTGGAAATAGCTAGAACAAACACTGAAAAGAAGCTTGAGACATGTGGTATATTATGCGGAAAATTGTCATTGAATGCTTTTTTTGTTACAACACTTTTAATTCCGGAGCAAGAGTCAACAGAGAATACTTGTCAAACGACGGAAGAAGAAGTTATGTTTGACTATATCGATAAAAATGATCTGTTTGTGTTAGGTTGGATTCATACACATCCTACACAATCTTGTTTTTTAAGCTCTATCGATTTACACACTCATAATTCATACCAATTAATGTTACCAGAAGCTATAGCTCTGGTTTGTGCACCAAGAGCATCCCCAAATTTCGGTGTTTTTAGATTAACCGACCCCCCAGGTGTGGGAATAATTAGCAAATGCTTCAAAGGCGGGTTTCATCCACATTCCGAAGCAAATATCTATAGAAACTGTACCAAAGCTTCTAAAGGTCATACCATTTTTCAAGAAGGATTGCCATTTACTAAAACTGACCTACGAAAAACTGGCAAAAGTTAGATAGTTGTGGAAACAAAATAGATTACAAAACTTGATATATATTTATACTCATTTATAGATTACCGTCAATTAATGGGTTTTCGGAATCTTTATTCAGACCAACCGAGAACAGCTAATTCCGCTCTTACTTTATCTTCAGTAGCTATTTTCAAAACTTGAGTATCTTCCAAAGGTTCGTTATTTGCTTGTTTCATTTTTAAAGATTCAATAGCTCTTAATTTTTTCAGTAATCCTCTAATTTTTTTCTCTTCAATCGATTGAATACCTCCAACAACCAAAGTTTCTGGTTCTACTGGTTTTGGTTCCACTGGTTTTGATTCAGAAATACTTGGTTGAGTTTCAGAATCTTTGTTAGCCTTTTTAGCTTCTCTCTTCTTTCTATTTTTAGCAGCAGCTTTACTTTCTTTTTCAATAACAGGTTGAGCACCTGGAACAACTCTTTCCCTTTGTCTTGGTCTAAATGGAGAGTTAGTAGAAGGTTGAGCTGCAGAAGCATTGGTGTTACTGTTTGAGCTTAATTCTCTCTGGTATAATGATTGAGCTGGTGCAGAAGTACCGTTGTTTCTTGCATGTGGTGGTCTATATGCACCTTTTGGTTTTGAACTAACATCTGTTGATTTTTTTGGATTCTTCAAGATATAGTCAATAGCACTTTGATGTGGTTGAGGGTTTTCATCTAAGGCTTTAATAACTGGGAATAATTCTAATGGTCTTGGTCTCCAATCCACAGCATTTAACTCTTTGAATTCTTGATTGTAAACTAATTTACCAGTTGCATACCAAATTTTAATACCGTTATCAACACGTAATCTTGGAGATGTGGTAGCAGTTAAAACATAACGACCATCTGGAGACCATTGACAAACAGAAGTATTGGATGCTTCGAATGAGGCAACTTTGGTAAATTTTTGCACTCTATCGTAGATATCCACAGTACCTTGTAAATTACCAAATCCAGCCACTAAGACATATCTGGCATGAGGTGAGAATAAAATAGTATTTCTTGGAGATGGAGGTAAAGTTTTCAGCAAGTTACCACGGGCATCAAAAAATGAAGTTTGAGCTGGCATAAACCCATAAATAACACCAAATTCTCTAGCTGATGGGGACCAAGTAATATCATGAATTGGACCTTCTTTATCTAAATGAATTCTTGAATCATATGAGCCTGCAATACCTAACAAATATAGATTAGTTTCACCATAATATGATTTGTTTGAACTATCAACATCAGTAGATGATAATGCTAATAATGCAGTACCTAAAGAATTCCATTTTAAAGTACAATTATCAGCTTTAAAAAACGATTTTGAACAGATTGATTGGGTAATATTTGAAGAAATATTCCAAACGCTAACATTTGCTGGTTTACCCTTTTTTTCTGGGACAAAAGTTGCAATTGTTGGGTTTTTACCTGGAGATAATTTAAATCTTTGAACATCATCAATTTTTAAAACAGACCAATGTTTGTTGAAATTCAAATCTTTATTAACTTCATAAAATCTAACTTCATTTTTAAATAGTCTAGCAATAATTTTTTCTTCAGCTGTGAAATCTGGTTTCCAACCACTTTGATCTTTTGAAGCATATTCACCAATTAATTCACCAGTTGTAACTTTAAAAATTTTAACATTGTTATGATAATTACCACTCTCTAATTTTATCGGTTTTTCCCAAGTAGAAATAAATGAAGCTTGTGGTGAAAAATGTATATCAAAACAATCTTTCAAGTTGATTTTGTTAACCAGTGAACCATCATCTGGATTTAAAATCACCACAAATGTTGGTTGTGTGAAGGCAAAATATTGACCATTTGGTGAATATTGGGCATTACGAGCTTCGTTATTATATTCATCATAATTTGATAATGATTCATATAATGGAGTACCCTGTATTATACCAACTTGCTTTGGAGCTCTGTAAAAGAATTGAGTTAATGCTGACATTCTTTATATTTATCTCTTTAATTATATTTTCTAATTTAAGAAAAAACAAAGTTGATGAAATTAAAAAATTGAGAATAGAAGAAAGACAAAAAAATTTAATATTCTGATTGAATAGATGGATAGGCAAAAAAAAAAAAATTAATCTCAAATCTATATAATGCAAATGTGTGAAATAAGTGTAGATCTAGTTGTCTAAATGATAAACTGAATTGAATAATCCTTAACACTTGTTAACTATTGAAAAAATGCCAATGAAATATGAAAAAAAAAATAAAATAAAATCAAGGTTTTTAATATGAACTTTTTTAATTCGATTAAATCTTGTTGAAGATATTAGATGAAACTTTCTTTAATTGAATAAGAATTCCAATGTAAAGTAATAATGTTCTTTTTTTTCCGAAAAAACTTTAAATATAAATCTATGATCAAGGTATAATCTATATTATAACAGATTTTTAAAAAAGTTTTCTTTTAATGTACTTTGATCCTAGTTCACTCTACAAATTTCTTTCAACATCAAAATCAAATATTAATGCCCAAATTACCCAACCCGAGTTGGTCGCGGCAATACAAAAATTATTTTAATTCTATATATTCAAAAAAATTTTGTGTGTTTTGTGTTTTTTTTTTTTCCTTACGCGACCGTGTATATTAATTTATTAAATATATAATTAATTTATATCGTCGGGGCTCAAAAGTATAGCGCTTTAATTGATTCAACAAACTGTTTAATAAAAATTCTTCCTTAATTTATGTATTTTTTCCCCAATAATTTTCTAAGTTCACGCGAATTCAAATGAGATACTTTAAAATGCCTTTGTAAAAAAGCTACAATTAACAGCAGCTTAGTTAAATATATTTATATATACATATATTCCCATTATATTTTATTGAGTTTCAAGTGATTAAATCAACATGCCAAAAATTTATCGAAATTAACTTTTGGGAAGGGGAAAAGTGAACAAATCATGATGAAATTTGAATCCATTTATAATAAATAATCAGCTACTCTTTTTCTTAATATAAGATGCTGTATATATTTATATTCTATAGATAAACAACTGAAGAGAATTCGCGAATATTGATTAATTACTAGTTAAATTATGATGATGTTAATATAATTTCATGAAATTTGAACTATACGTACATATATTAATTATTAGTTTCTAATATACATAAAAGCTGTGGTCTAATTATTATAATATTTATATTGGATAAATAAATATCAAAATTTCTAAACTTCAACTAAGTTGTTTATTGTTTATATTAATTAGATCATAATTTCAACTAGCTGCAATAGATTTATATAAATCCGCTGATCATTTCGTATCCCATCAGCTAGTGATTTCTCCCGGGTTTAGCAGCTCTATTGTCTATATATAATTTCATTACTATTAAATATACCGGGCGCGTTTTATCATCGATCATACCGCCTAAAATTTATAACTTATGTAATATTTCATCGACCAGCTGAATATAATTTGAGCTTTAATATTATTATGTATTAGTGATATTTACAGAAAGTGGTATTGTGTCTAAATTTATTCTATACAATTTTCATTGATTCATATAAATAACCATATTATAACTATATAATTCTTTATTTCCAGCTCCCAAAGGGGAGAAATTATGGAATAACCAAATGACGTTTCCTGGCAATGTGACCATGTACAAGATCCAGCAGTTGATTCTAATTCATATACAGTACAATGGTTATTGGTATCCCTTGTGATATTAAAATATAAATTAGTGTCTAATCTTCTTACAAGAATCTCGATTAAATTACTAAATTAATTTTCAATAAATTCTCATTGGATCTAGGGAAAAAAAATCAAACAAGTCACAACTATATAGATCATAATATTAGATTCAAACACACCAGGAAAATAAGTTCATCGACAAATATTAACTAAAAAATAAAATTTAAGGCTGAAAGAAAATCAATCAAAACTAGAAGAGTTACTGTAGAGTATTAAAAGAATATAACATTAATGATATTGTGAGCACTAGTGATCAAATTATTTTATAGAAATCTATAATTAATTGATAAGTACTCAAGAATTCACGTCAATATTTACATTAATTGTTATATTTAAAACTTTCAGTGCTTTTGGAATCGTATCATATATAATATTATAGCTGCTGATTACTATGCTAAATTTATATATATAAAATTATATTGACGAATTTGGGATTGAAATCTGATAATATTATTTGAATTCGATCAAAAAATATCATAGTACATGATGCTTATACCTAGCTAGGCATCGAATAATTAAATTTTCTTCTTAACTCTTTGGTAGATGATGTATTTTAAATTAGAATACCTGTAATAAAAAAAAAAAAGTACTGGAGATACCCCCCGGCCTCTCTACCTAAATCATAGTCATTTAAAAAGACGACGTTCAATTAGTGTACTCACACTAAATTTTATTGAGGCTGTGTTGGACTTTAATGTCTATTGTCTAGCGTAATTCTGGATTTTCGGCACAGCAATTAGATCAAACCGATATCGATGCGATTATGCCGTCTTCAAAGAGGCTACGAATTTTTTTTTTTTTAAAAACGAAAATTCAATATCTGAGTGTAATTACCTTTTGGGGAAGTGAGAATAACTTCTAATTGGTGCAAACTTCAATACTCAAATTAGTGAATCCTTCTTCAATTTTTTTTTTTTTTTTTTTGGCGACTTACAATATTGGATCAAGCCCAAGAAAAACAAAAAATTTAAACTTTCAGATTAGTTGTGCGGTAGTGGGTAGTAGTGGGTAGCAGGCGGTAGTAGACAGTAGACAGTAGACAGTAGACAGTAGACAGTAGACAGTAGACCGTACGTACTAGCCTGAAGAATATATACATAGTACTTATATAGCATAAATTATATAATTCATCGCATCTGAAATCTAGAATATGCCGCTTCGGATGATATTTCATGCTATTTTTAGATCCAGCATACACAACGCTATTTCGATTTTCCGTTCCCCCAGGCTCTACACGTCCTCAATCTTTTAGTCTCATCAGCTAAGACTCCTGAATTGCTGTAAAATTCACTGTTATATGACGCTTGTGCAATCTATATTGTATACTTTTCAATTAATGGGCCTTCGAGTGATGAAAGCATAGGCATTCACGCGAAATCGCAGCCTCGAAATATTTTTAACTTTCTCTATAAAAACTTTTTTCTTTTTAACTGAAAATTAGAGGAATTTCGCGTTTGTTTTTTTTCAGCAACTTCCCGTTTCAGAGAATATCGCACTGAAACAGAGGGCAAAAAAATCAAAAACTTTTGGAATTCGAATCAAACCAACCTGGATCAACAACATCAGATTCAAGTATTAAATATTAGGGATTCACTCAGGATTTTTCATAACATCTTTGTTTATTAATCAAAAATTGATAACAAAATTCACTGGAAAATACTGTTTGCTATTTATTCTAAAAGCTTTATTATTATATCTGAATCATTTAATTGTTTGATCACTTCTATTCCCTGTACCGCGATTGTTCACAAGTCGGTTATACTCAGTCAATAATCAAAAGATTATATCTCAAAGTACAAAAAAAGGGGAATATATTTAGTACAAGGTAGAAAGAAGCTACTGATCATTACAAGTTTTTTTTAGTTTCATTTGGGTTTTGAGAATTTAGTATTTGGTTTCATTCCTGATACACTGTTTCTTTTTGTTATTTTCTTTAATACCATTGTTGTTTTTACGGAAGTTTAACAAAATCTAACCCTGTTTCATTATATCTTTTTGTTCCATTTTACCACCTGATCTATCAAGATTCAAAGATTATATCTCCTTAGACTCTCTTGAATTAATATTGCTCAAGTCACATCTAGGTTTTAACTCGTTCGTTTTTTTTTTTCGTTTGTTTATTTGTTTCGGTGTTTCCGTGTTGTGATCCGTTTGAATTAAAAAGTGAGTATTAAATTGTTTATCATATGTTGAGTTCACTTGAAAATCACGAAGTGGGACTGATAAACTCAGATACACGTCTTTGTTAACAATGGCGAAGTCTGCCAAAGTCCTTTTATCTTCTTTCAACGTTCCGAGCTTGAGAAAAGAGTTGAAATCAGCAGAATACAGTAATTTTTGAGAAATACTTAATGCGATTTATGGAGAAAGAAATAAAATACTAACAACATATTTATAGGCGTCCAGTATGTCTTACAACGAAAATCATAACCAACAATACCAACAAGGCTATAATGGTCAATACGATGATGGTCAACAACAACAGCAATATGATCAATATGCTGATAACTATCAACAACAGTATGATCAACAGGATCCATATTACCAAGGTGGTTACTCTCAACCTCAAGACCAAGGTGGTTTTTATGATCCTCAAAATGATGCTCAGTATTATTCTCAAGGCTATGCACAAGAAGGTGCTGGTGTTTATGATCAAGGCTATGGTCAAGAAGGTTACTATGCTCAGCCAAGGGGAGCCAACGATAACGAGGCGTTTTCAGAATTCTCATATGGTGGTGGCCCACAAGCCCCAGGTACCCCAGGTTACGACTATGGAACACAATATACCCCATCTCAAATGAGTTATGCAGGTCAAAGATCATCTGGTGCTTCAACCCCTATTTATGGTTCAAATGGAGCATTTGATCCAAACCAAATTTCGGTTGCTTTACCAAATGAACCATATCCAGCTTGGACTGCAGATGATCAAGCTCCGGTCACTATTGAGCAAATTGAGGATGTATTTATTGATTTGACCAATAGATTTGGTTTTCAAAGGGATTCTATGAGAAATATGTTTGACCATTTTATGACATTATTGGATTCAAGATCCTCAAGAATGACCCCAGCTCAAGCTTTATTATCACTACATGCTGATTATATTGGTGGTGATTCTGCTAACTACAAGAAATGGTATTTTGCCGCTCAGTTAGATCTTGATGATGATGTTGGATTTAGAACCATGAATTTAGGGAAGTTATCAAGAAAGGCTAGAAAAGCCAAAAAGAAAAGTAAGAAAACTGCAAAAATCGTCGAAGAACATGGTGAAAACCCAGAGGAAACTTTGAATGCTTTAGAAGGTGATAACTCACTAGAAGCCGCTGACTACAGATGGAAAGCCAAAATGAATGGGCTGACCCCATTAGAGCGCGTTCGTCATATTGCATTATATTTATTATGCTGGGGTGAAGCCAATCAAGTTAGATTTACTCCAGAGTGTTTATGTTTCATTTTCAAATGTGCTTTAGATTATTTAGATTCTCCAGCTTGTCAACAAAGGGTTGAACCTGTTCCAGAAGGTGATTATTTAAATAGAGTTATCACTCCAATTTATCGTTATTTAAGATCACAGGTTTATGAAGTTGTTGATGGTCGTTATGTTAAACGTGAACGTGATCACAACAAGGTTATCTCCTACGATGATGTGAATCAACTGTTCTGGTATCCAGAAGGTATCGCCAAGATTGTATTCGAAGATGGCTCAAGGCTGGTTGATTTACCAACTGCTGACCGTTATGTTAGATTAGGTGAAGTTTCTTGGGACTTGGTTTTCTTCAAAACCTATAAAGAAATCAGAACATGGTTCCATTTAGTTACAAACTTTAATCGTATTTGGATCATGCATGGTGCTATTTATTGGATTTACATGGCATACAACTCCCCAACTCTATACACACATGATTACCAACAGCTGGTTAATAATCAACCTCTGGCTGCCTATAGATGGGCATCGTGTGCTTTGGCTGGTGCATTCGCTACCTTTATCCAACTTGCTGCTACTATTTGTGAATGGTGCTTTGTTCCAAGAAATTGGGCAGGTGCTCAACATTTATCACGGAGATTTTGGTTTTTAATTGGTATTTTTGTTGTCAATTTAGGTCCGGTTGTTTTCATTTTCATTTATGATCCATTGACTACATATTCCAGAGCTGCTTACGTTGTTTCTATTATCATGTTTTTTATTGCATTAGCTACTATTATCTTCTTTTCAGTGATGCCATTAGGTGCTTTGTTCACTTCTTACATGAAAGGTAACAGCAGAAAATATGTTGCTTCACAAACTTTCACGGCTTCATTTGCTCCATTGAAAGGTTTGGATATGTGGATGTCATACCTACTGTGGGCTACTGTTTTTGGTGCCAAATATGTAGAATCATACTACTTCTTGGTTTTATCATTGAGAGATCCTATCAGAAGTTTATCAATCACTACTATGAGATGTACTGGTGAATTCTGGTGGGGTAACATATTGTGTCGTCAACAAACTAGAATTACCTTGGGTTTGATGTACTTGGCAGATTTAGTTTTATTTTTTTTGGATACTTACTTATGGTACATTGTTTGTAATGTCGTTTTTTCGGTCGGCCGCTCTTTCTACCTTGGTATTTCAATTTTGACACCATGGAGAAACATTTTCACTAGATTACCAAAGAGAATATACTCCAAAATCTTGGCCACGACTGACATGGAAATCAAATATAAACCAAAAGTTTTAATCTCTCAGGTCTGGAATGCTGTCGTTATTTCAATGTACAGAGAACATTTACTAGCTATTGATCATGTCCAGAAATTATTATATCATCAAGTTCCATCTGAGATCGAAGGCAAAAGAACCTTAAGAGCCCCAACCTTTTTTGTTTCTCAAGACGATAACAATTTTGAAACTGAATTTTTCCCACAAGACTCCGAAGCTGAACGTCGTATTTCTTTCTTTGCTCAATCATTAGCTACCCCAATTCCGGAACCATTGCCAGTCGATAACATGCCAACTTTTACCGTTTTAGTTCCACATTATTCTGAAAAAATTCTATTGTCATTGAAAGAGATTATTAAAGAAGATGATCAGTTTTCAAGAGTGACTTTATTAGAATATTTGAAACAATTACACCCTGTAGAATGGGACTGTTTCGTGAAAGATACTAAAATTTTAGCTGAAGAAACCGCGGCTTATGAAGAAAATGGTGATGAAGAAAAAGACGAAAATGTCTTGAAGTCAAAAATCGATGAGATCCCGTTCTATTGTATTGGTTTCAAATCAGCTGCCCCAGAGTATACCTTAAGAACCCGTATCTGGGCTTCATTAAGATCACAGACTCTATACAGAACGGTTTCAGGTTTTATGAATTACGCTAGAGCTATTAAACTATTGTACAGGGTTGAAAATCCAGAAATTGTTCAAATGTTTGGTGGTAATGCAGAAGGCCTCGAAAGGGAATTAGAAAAAATGGCTAGAAGAAAATTCAAATATGTTGTTTCTATGCAAAGATTAACCAAATTTAAAGCTGAAGAATTGGAGAATGCTGAATTCTTATTAAGAGCTTATCCTGATCTGCAAATTGCTTATTTAGATGAAGAACCACCATTGAATGAAGGTGAAGAACCAAGAATCTATTCGGCTTTAATTGATGGTCATTGTGAAATTTTAGAGAATGGTCGTCGTCGTCCAAAATTCAGAGTTCAATTATCAGGTAACCCAATTTTAGGTGATGGTAAATCGGACAATCAAAATCATGCCTTGATTTTCTACCGTGGTGAATATATTCAATTGATTGATGCCAATCAAGATAACTATTTGGAAGAGTGTTTGAAAATTAGATCCGTTTTGGCCGAATTTGAAGAACTAAATGTTGATCAGGTTAATCCGTATGCTCCAGAGATTAAATATGAAGAACAAGCCAAAAATCATCCTGTTGCTATTGTTGGTGCAAGAGAATATATTTTCTCTGAAAACTCTGGTGTCTTAGGTGATGTTGCTGCTGGTAAAGAACAAACATTCGGTACTCTTTTTGCTAGAACGTTATCCCAAATTGGTGGTAAATTACATTATGGTCATCCTGATTTTGTTAATGCTACTTTCATGACTACTAGAGGTGGTGTTTCTAAAGCTCAAAAAGGGTTACATTTGAATGAAGATATTTATGCTGGTATGACTGCCGTTTGTCGTGGTGGTAGAATTAAACATTCCGAATACTTCCAATGTGGTAAAGGTAGAGATTTAGGATTTGGTTCGATTTTAAATTTCACCACCAAAATTGGTGCGGGTATGGGTGAACAAATGTTATCCCGTGAATATTATTATTTGGGTACTCAATTACCATTGGACAGATTTTTGTCGTTCTATTATGCACATGCTGGTTTCCACGTCAACAATTTATTTATTCAATTATCATTACAAGTTTTCGTTTTGACCTTAGCTAACTTGAATGCTTTGGCCCACGAAGCGATTTTATGTTCATATGATAGAAACAAGCCTATTACTGATGTCTTATATCCTGTTGGTTGTTACAATTTAGCTACGGCTATTGATTGGATCAGACGTTATACGTTATCGATTTTCATTGTTTTCTTCATCGCCTTCATTCCTATTGTTGTTCAAGAGTTAATAGAGCGTGGTGTTTGGAGAGCTATCCAGAGATTCTTCCGTCACCTACTCTCATTATCTCCAGTATTTGAAGTCTTCGTGGTTCAAATCTATTCATCATCATTATTGAATGATTTAACAGTTGGTGGTGCTCGTTATATTTCAACTGGAAGAGGGTTTGCTACTGCCCGTATCCCATTCTCTGTTTTATACTCGAGATTCGCTGGATCGGCTATTTATATGGGTGCTAGAGCCATGCTATTGATTTTGTTTGGTACGGTAGCCTACTGGCAACCAGCCTTATTATGGTTCTGGGCTTCCCTTTCATCACTAATTTTTGCTCCATTTATTTTCAATCCACATCAATTTTCTTGGGAAGATTTCTTTATTGATTACAGAGATTTTGTCAGATGGTTGTCAAGAGGTAACAATAAATGGCACAGAAATTCATGGATAGGATATGTCCGTATGTCGAGATCACGTATCACCGGTTTCAAGCGTAAGGTTTTGGGTGTTGAATCCGAAAAGGCGGCAGGAGATGCTTCAAGAGCTCACCGTTCAAATATCTATTTTGCAGAAGTTATTCCAACATTAATTTATGCCGCTGGTTGCTTTGTTGCCTTCACTTTCATCAATGCTCAAACAGGTGTTAAGGATGCCGTCCTAGTCAACTCTGTTATCCGTGTTATTATTTGTGCTCTGGCTCCAATAATCATTGATTTGGGTGTCTTATTTTTCATCATGGGCTTATCGTGTTGTTCAGGTCCATTATTTGGTGCATGCTGTAAACAAACTGGTGGTATTATGGCTGGTATCGCGCATGGTATTGCTGTCATTGTTCATATCATTTTTTTCATTGTTATGTGGGTTCTAGAAGGTTTCAACTTCAGCAGAATGTTATTAGGTGTTGCAACATGTATCTACATTCAAAGATTTATTTTCAAACTAATGACTGTTCTATTGTTGACTCGTGAATTCAAAAATGATGGAGCTAATAATGCTTTTTGGACCGGTAAATGGTACGGAAAAGGAATGGGATGGAGAGCTATGACTCAACCATCAAGAGAATTGGCTGCTAAAGTTATTGAATTATCAGAATTTGCTGCTGACTTTGTTTTGGGTCATACTATTTTATTCTGTCAATTTCCTCTGGTATTAGTTCCATTAATCGACAGATGGCATTCAATGATGCTATTTTGGTTAAAACCATCAAGACAAATTCGCCCACCAATCTACTCATTGAAACAAGCCCGTTTACGTAAACGCATGGTAAGAAAATATCTTGCTTTATACATTTTGATTTTAATTGTGTTTGTTGTCTGTATAGCCGCACCTGCTGTTGCTTCAAAATTCGTCAGCAAAGATATTGGTCAACAAATCACGACTCAATATGGTTTATTAGTTCAACCAAGGGGTAATAATAATAATGATACTGGTCCAAGCTTTTCAACAATTTCAGGTTATTATACCTCAACTCCATCATTATCAACATGGTCCACCAAAGCTTAGGTTGATCTTTTAAATGTACAATATTCAAAAGTATAGAACAGGAAAGCGCATTACTTGCAATCAAATTCTCACTTTCTCTGATTCTTATAATCATATCATTTTTTTATTCATTTTATATACATCTATACAAAGTTTTATTCACTTAACGTAACCTGAATATATATTTTACCTTATTTTTTTGAAGTTAAAGAGGTCACAAGACGTCAGTGTACATGGTACATAGTATAATAATGTGTTCACTACTACTCACCGCCCGAAAGCGTAACTGCCATTTCGGCGCGGACAACAATCTTGAAAGCCATCAATGTATTTCAAAAGTATGGACAAGAATTTGATTTTGTGTCACTTTTGTATTCAATGAAGATAAATAATATCGGGGGTTCTGTTGTGTTAAAGATGTTAAGAAATATCTGATAATAATGTTGTGCAAATTGTTTGTGTAAATAGTTGCCTGGTTTATTAAGGTACGCCAACTAAAGGTTTTGGAAATGGTTTGGAGATCTTTACTATTGCTATTGTTAGTTTTCGCTCTTGTGATGCCAGTAGCGTATTCTAAGCTCAACAGTACAGTTGAAGATTTTGTTAGTCAACAGCCAGAAATAAACAGCACTATAGAGATTTACGGCAGCAAATTCTTTATGAAATCTACTGGCGAACAGTTCTTCATCAAAGGTATAGCCTATCAACCTAGCGTCGCAGAGGGAGATAATTCGCAAAACAGATATACAAGGTCAAAATTCATTGATCCAATGGCTGAAAAGGATATTTGTCTTAGAGACTTACCGTATTTACAGAGGCTAGGTATCAATACTGTTAGGGTTTATTCAATTGATCCAGAAAGAAACCACGATGAATGTTTCGGTGCTTTTGCTAAGGCTGGAATTTATGTTATTAGTGATTTGAGCGAGCCTGACACAAGTATTTCAAGAAAAGATCCAAGTTGGGATGTTGAAATCTTTGAAAGGTATATCAAGGTGGTCGACAGCTTAAATAAATATGATAATTTGTTAGGTTTTTTTGCAGGGAATGAGGTTACTAATGACAAGACAAACACAGACGCATCACCTTTTGTCAAAGCTTCAATCAGAGATATAAAAAATCATATTCAGGAACAAGGATATAGAAAAATCCCTGTTGGTTATTCTACAAATGATGATTCAGAGACTCGAAAAAATCTTGCTGATTATTTTGCTTGTGAGCCAGATAATTCAACTGCTGATTTTTATGGCATCAATATGTACGAATGGTGCGGTTATTCCACTTATTGGGCCAGTGGTTATAGAGAGAGAACAAATGAGTTTAAGGACTATCCAATCCCCGTTTTTTTCTCAGAATTTGGATGCAACACGAAAAGGCCAAGACCTTTCACAGAAGTTGAAGCCCTTTACGGAGAGTGGATGACTGATATTTGGTCTGGCGGAATTGCTTATATGTATTTTGAAGAATCTAATGAATACGGAATAGTTGAGGTTGTTCAAGGTGAACTTAATGTTTTGCCTGATTTCGAAAATTTAAAGAAGCAATTTCAAGCCTCTGAACCAAAAGGCATATCATTGAAAGAGTATCAAGATAAAGCATATATGATGAAGACTCCAACTTGTCCCTCAAATTCTAAAAACTGGGAAGCTTCTGAATATCTTGCCCCGACGCCAGATTCTGTGAAGTGTTATTGCATGGAGAATTCATTACAATGCAAATTATCACCTTACGCAAAAGCAGATGAATTGGGCAAAATTTTTAAATACGCATGTGGAATTATTGATTGTGATGACATCAAAACTGATGGTAGAAAAGGCGATTACGGTCCATTTTCTGATTGTTCCTCTCGGCAAAAGGCCTCATATGTTATTAATGAATTATTTATGAGACATGGAGGAGATCACAAGTATTGTGATTTCAACGGATTGGCTGTTTTGAATTCAAAGATTTTATCGCCATCGGAATTGAAAACTTATGATACTCTTAATGGAGATAGTTGTGCTGAATTTTTAGATCAACACAGTGTTGCAAAAACTGCAAGAGAAACTGGATCTAAAGCTCCAAGCTCCCCCAATTCTACGCAACGCGGCAGGTCGAATGCCGTGTTCTCAAACCGTGCAGTTAAATTACAGTTCTATAGTCAACTATTAAACGCGATTGGTTTATGCTCAGTTTTAGTCTTTGTCTTTCTTTTCCTTGGATGATTTAGTTATCGAAGATTACTCATTACTGCTAAGCTACTAGAAAGGAAACTGCTTGAATCTTGGTATAGTAAGGTTAGGATATGAATGAGTTAAAATTTTATAATGTTTATATTGTACTTAAGCAATAAAAGTTCAATTATCAGTCTCTTTTGGACCCCATTTAATGCCTAAGAAACCTGAAGTTTTTTCCCTTGATCCTATTAATTTTGGTTTTGGTGGTTCAATGATATAATATCTTGATTCTCCAGGCACATCTAAATACATGTAAGAGTACTCAGGATGAAGAACATCAGCAGCGATAGTTTCTAATTGAACTGTTCCACGCTTAGCCTTGGACTCGACATGAAATCTCATGAATAGATGTTCCTTACCAGACTTGTCAATACGTCTCGTACTTGCTATTGGTCTATTTCTTGTCCATTTATTATCAACAACTTCACCATATGCTTTTAACCGATTACCATTTGGTAATTCTAGTAACTCTTGAGCTTTAGAATCTTTTTCAATCAAAGAGACAGCCCTGTTGAAGACTTGAGTATCTCCTGTTGGTAAAACTAATTCTGAAACAACTAAATATATAACTAAACTAGCCAGGCCAGCTGAGCCAATAACTAGAGTGGTTGCAGCAGTAAATGTGAAAGCTGTTTTGATGCGTGCACTAAGTGGGATTCTAGGATTCTCTTTTGAGTTTTTTGAAGATGAGGATGAGGATGAGCTAGACGAAGATGAAGATGAAGCATTTGCCAGCAATTGCGATGTAGCAAATTTACGAGATATTTGAAATATTGGGGTTGACTTCACTGCAATGCTTTTAAGCACCACATGGTTGACTGTTGGAATCGTTTTTTTGAACATATCAGGAATCAATTTCAATTAATAAAAGTTATACAGAACCCAATGATGTATTGCTTGGGAGGGTCAAGCTCACTCAAATATAAACCATAGATTTTTTTTTTGAGCCTTTTGACTTCCCGAAGAAGGTTTCCGAACTACAAAAATTTAAGTGACTGGAACTCTGTAAAACAGTAGTCATCAAATTTTGACCTTTTTGTCGTATCTATAGGCTTAAATATAAATTTGATTGGTGAATTCTTCTGAAACTACCAAAACGAGTGTTCGATATATTACAAAAATGTACTATGCGGTGATAATTTTAGAGATCAATGCTTTATATAGATTATTTTTTAATCAATTTTCAACTATGGTCTATCCATATATGATATAGTCAAGCCTCAAGAAAACTGAATATTTGAATCAAACAAAATCATACATCTTAGTGCTTCTGTATGTAAATAGCAACTGTCTACTTGCAAATATAAAATAATTTCAAGCATGACGTATTATTCAGCTTTATAGATAGGTAAGATCCCCAAATCAATAAGTATGTTGAGCGTTATTTTCTCTTTTTGTTGCATTCAAATTAGACATCTTCATTATTTTCAGCATCATTAAACTCAAATTCTGCAGAATTTGGATTGATATCATAAATTGGTCTAGCCTCTTGAATTCTAGCGCGTCTTGAATCCTCATTATCATCTTCAAATTCATTTTCCTGCAAATCACCTTTCAATTCCAGGAAAACTCTATCTTTTCTTAGCCTCTTCAGAATTTTATCAGCAATGCTTCTTTCTGCCCAGTATTGCTCTTCTGATTCCAATTTATCTTCTATGCCGTGTAAATAAGCATCTATCAGCTCTGAATGAGTCAAACCTGGACCATTATTTCTCTTGTCTTCTCTAATATAGTAGGCCATTGCATGCGTAACTTCATCAAACTTCTCATATGGAATAGTGATTTTTTGCTTTGCTGATTTTTGATGCTCGATTTGTTCCTGATGTTGCTCTTGTTGTTGATTTCGTTCGTTGTAATTGGACAATTCTTCGTCTCTTAGGTCACTAGAGTCTTCCAAAAGAATTTCCTCTGACGGTTTAATAAAAGACTTGCTCAGCAAATCATAGGCTTCAGCAACAATTTCTTTATCAATTCGATTTGAACATTTAGCTCTAGCAATGGCTTCTGATAACCGAATCATAGATTCTAATTGACGAACAGTAATTCTATAAGAGGATCTACCTGGACCTTTTGAGTCATCTGCTCGTAAGTCCTTGTATTTTTCGATTAGAAGTTTTCTTGCACTTTTAGTCATTTTAGGTTTGAATGTTCTTGAATACTTGATATAGCGTTGAACACTCTCAGCCGTGTATGGTGGTTGAATGGCGTCATCTTGTTGCATGTGTAAATTGACAATGTGATCTGATAACTTTTTGTCAAATGACTCACTCGGATCATCCAGTATAACAAAAAATAGATCAAATCTCGACATAATTGGTGCTGTCATATTCAAGTTGGCTCTTAAGCTAGCCTTTCTATTATATCTACCGTGTATTGGATTAGCAGCTGCTAAAATAGAAGTTCTAGCGTTTAAAGTTGCATTGATACCAGCTTTTGCTATCGAAATAGTCTGCTGTTCCATCGCTTCATGAATAGCTACTTGATCTGAAACATTCATTTTGTCGAACTCATCAATGCAACAAATACCGTTATCTGCCAACATTAAAGCGCCCGCCTCTATTGTAAACTCACCAGACTCTTCATCCCTTACTACTGCTGCAGTTAACCCAGCTGCAGTGGAGGCCTTACCGGATGTATATATTGATCTTGGAGCAAAACTGGTGACATATTTTAAGAACTGCGATTTCGAAGTAGACGGATCACCAACAATACAAACATTAATATCACCTCTTAGTTTTATTCCGTCAATAGTACGCTTATGAACACCACCTAGCAATTGTAACAAGATACCTTTTTTGACAAATTCATGACCAAAAACCGCTGGTGCAATTGATTTAAGTAAATTATTATAGATCTGAGGATCTCTTAGCATATCTTGTAATTCTTGTTTATCAGATTCAGTCAAGCTGTTCAGAAACCTTTCTTGCTCTTTCCTCTCTAAAAATTCTTCATCTTCATACCCATATTTAACATCAGCATCCTTAGAAACGACAGAAGTAATATGACAAGCTAAAAAAGCCAATGAATAAGTTAAATCTCTGACACCTAAAGATTTCAATCCACTAACACCTGCATTCAAACCGTTACTTCTAACTCCACCATTTTCTCTACTCATAGAAGGTTTGACACCAGGCAAACCTAATTGGGTCAAGTCTGGCAATACAATTGGTGTACCAGTAAACTTACATCTATCTCCCGGTTTCGCTCTTTCAACAATATCCCCTCTTAGAATAACTTCCATGGTTCGAGGCATGGCACCCGATGGAATATCATCAGAGTTTTCTTGCACTCTTACCTTTTGCCAATCGGTGAACTGTGATTTTGTTACGTTTAAAGTCCAAAGTGTCTGGTTGCCACAAGCAGGATTTGGACAATGTGTGGGTTCAGTGTATTTGAAAACTTGTTCAACTCCTTCAACAATTGTTCGGCAGTTATCACATGAAAAACTAGCTTTATACAATTCCGGACGTACTTCAGATGTTCTTGTAATAGTTCCCGTGAAAGACAATAGCGAACCAATTTGATCTGCTCTTATATCACGGAGTCTTTGAACCGCTGGTAAGTTATAAACACTGATCTGGAATATTTTACCAGATGATCCAAAAGCTGCAGAGGTTGAGTCTTCATCGAAATCACTTTGAGATTCAGGATTTATTAGCGCACCAGAGCGTGCCAAAGAAGGTACATGTCTTTTAATCACTTTTCTTAAAGCTTTTTGCAGAAAAGGTAAAAATCTATAATATTGTTCACTGATAGCAGTAGCCAAAACACCATTTTCCCTGGTTAAAATATGTGAAAAATCGATATAAATTGTACTTCTCTCTTGCTGCTTCATCATCTCTAATTGAATAAGATAGATTCTCCCCTGAAATCTTTCGTTGAATAAAGCTTCTTCTTGGGTTAACTTCTCTGGATCCCTAGCTTCAGTATATTCTTCCAAGAATTGTTCGAAAGCCTCGCTCACTTTCTCACCGGTATTATCAATGACCTTTCTAATAGCATCAAAATTTGATCTATTGATTCTGTCGATCTGTATATTTTCATTCTGATCGTCTTGATTTATATTAATATTTTGAACATTGTCAACCAAATCTGATAGAGGGTTATGTTGACTTCCGAAACCACCAGTTGAAGGTGGCAGAGCAGCTGGCGATGACATTATAGGTATCTGAATAGAGTATTGTAGCCTTATGCTCTCCAATTGTGCAAAAGTTGAAATAAAAGGATTTTGTTTCTAATGTTATCAGTTATGATTGTACATAAATTTTCCACGTATATGCATCAAATATACCGAAAAAAAACCTATAGATCTACGCGTCACAGTTCTTTTTTTATTTTTAAACGCAAATAATAAAATAAAATAAAAATATTTCCTGAATTGGCAAGTCAGAAAATTTCCTAATTAAGACATATTCAGCTCTTCATAAATTCCAAAAGCCGTTAAAGCGCGATTAACTTCGACATTTGGCCTAGTTGCTAAGGTCGGAGCGAGCAAAAAAATTCAATTCTTTGTTCGAAATCGAGCGAAGTCCAAACTTTTTAAGATTGTATTTTCAAAGCCCGCCTGGTGTAATGGCAGCATCGTTCCCTCCGGTTGTTTAAAACTAGAAGATAGGTTCAGATCCGGGTTCGATCCCCGGGGTGGGCCCAATTTTTTGCACTAGGTATTTTTCAGATTTTTTTTCGAACTATTTCAAAAGCATTAAAGCAGCTTTGATAAACGTGGTTGAAAACATTTATAAACATTTACTGAGGAGAAAAGCAAATTGCGTATTCCGAGCTTATAGAACATTATGGATATATTAGATGTTGTCTGAATACTAAAGGCCCTTTTCTCTTTTTCTTTGCGTTGTCAGTATATTCGATTCATGCACCTTCTCAAAAACCCTATCTGGTGTCAGGTGATTTACATAAGAAGCCCTAACTATGTAGAGCAAAGCCTTACCTACATCCGGACATTGAATAAACTTGAGGGCTAAATGTCGCGATTCATGATCGAAGGTAGGCTAACAAAATCTGCTGAACGAATGAACAATAAAAAAAAAAACAAAAATATTTCACTATCTTTTACAACTATCTAATTTTCAACTTGAAGATCATCCACATCAGAACAAAATGGCTAAACAATCATTAGACGTCTCATCATCAAGATCAAAATCTAGAAAAGCTTATTTCACCGCTCCATCTTCTGAAAGAAGAGTTTTATTGTCAGCTCCTTTATCAAAAGAATTAAGAGAACAATACAAAATTAAAGCTTTACCAATTAGAAAAGAAGATCAAGTTTTAGTTGTTCGTGGTTCCAAAAAAGGTCAAGAAGGTAAAGTTTCATCAGTTTACAGATTGAAATTTGCTGTTCAAGTTGACAAATTAACCAAAGAAAAATCAAACGGTGCTTCAATCCCAATTAACGTTCACCCATCAAAATTAGTCATCACTAAATTATACTTAGATGCTGACAGAAAAGCTTTAATCAAAAGAAAAGGTGGTAACGCTGAATAAATTATCTAAATTTTAAAGGTTTCAAAAAGTTTTTTTGGTTGAATTTTGGGCAATTTTTAATGTTTTTTTAATGCAATATACGTGAAAAAAGGATTGTTTTAATGGGGAAAAAATTAAATATTCTCATTTGATTCATTACATTTTCTAGAAATTTGTTTTGATGATATGGAATATGTACCAATAGCTAATTACAGCTATCTGTAGAATTAAAACATGATTTTTTTATATTTGTAGTAATTTGAATGCTGTTTCTATAGGACAAAACTCATGTTTGCTTTCCTTTTGCGGTTTCTTTTCAGCGTCAAATGTATTATTCTTTTTTGAAAATAGTTATTTTCCATATTTTTTTTGTCTTTTGCGTTTTTGTTTGTTCGCAAATTAGAAAAAATATGTTGTGCAATTTATATGTAATGAATGATATGGATTTTCAACACGCTAAATGTACAGCTTAATCGTTCTTCCCATCTAGACTGTGGAAATATCGTAGTTTTTCTAATCACTCCACATCATCTCGCTAATAAATCATTGTATATATAAATTTTGTACAATATTGAGTACTATCTTTTAAATGTAGGCTTGAAGCTAATAAATCAAGATTCAAATTATGTTGACCAAATGCTTACGCCAAGAAATAAGCACCAAGTACTAAGTAGCTGTAGTAAGTTCTACTATGTCAAGTGAATAGTGGGATCTCGGGAGTCAAAGCAGCTGCTGAACAATGAACTTCTCACGCGTCACAAAGGACGTATGAATATATTAAAATATAATTTAGAATTATTATGATAATCGATTGCAAATATTGATGGTATACATTATCGAGGAAAAAAATGGACGTTAATGTTTCTCGAGTCTCTTGTTCTTCTAATTATTCCAACTTCCAAGTGTTGAAGACATGTTCAAAATTTCCTATTTCGCAGTTATTTGGTGAATGACCTCAATGAAATTTATTAATAATTGGAATAATTCAAAAGGGTCGGTGCCCAGTACTTACTGAAAGCTATAATTATAATTAATAGATGAATAGAAAGCTAATTATAAGTACTTGAAAAGATTGGATCCGGATCGCTTTAATTCCCCAGAAAAAAAAACACAGCTGGAATAAACGAAAAATAACAAAAAAAAAACTGCAGGAGAAACTTATAACACAAAAAGCCAGTTTCAGCAAATCCACCACCAAAGCAATAGCATTATATAGATCAGAGCTCTCAGTCGATGTCAGGCAACAATTCATATACAAAACTTCAACCACAAGGTGCAGAGGATGTTCAATCTCCTTCATATCCAGGGAATTATTCGGCACGAACAAAGAAAAGATGGGGCTCGACTCCCAACTCATATATCGGAACCCTCAACTCTACAACAACTGATGGCATCCATACACAACTTTCTCCAGATCACATTTTTCCTGCTCAGTTATATTCCACCGAGTCGGGGCGATTATTCCATGCTGGTAAGATATTGATTGCATTGGTTGGTTTACCTGCCAGAGGCAAAACTCATTTATCAGTCTCCTTGACAAGATATTTGCGTTGGTTAGGGGTTAAAACTCAATCATTTCATGTCTCTGATTACAGAAGGAAAGCTTACTCAAATTTTGAAGATGATATTCCTCAAGATTATTTTAGCGCTTCTCCAAAAACTGAGGAAGGTATAAAAATTAGGGAGCAAATTATTAATGGTTGTTTGAGTGATATTATGAGTTTCTTCGAAAGGGAAAGGGGACAAGTGGCTATCTATGACGCTTTAAATGCTCTTAAAATTCATAGACTAGAAGTTGAAGAGTTGTTTTCGAAGATGAACATTAAAGTTTTGTTTATCGAATCTATTGTTGACGATGCCAAGTTATTAAAAAGAAATGTTAACAATGCAGCAGCTTCACCAGATTATGAAGGCTGGGATCCCAAGTTAGCCAAAAGTGACTATTTGAAAAGAATACAGGCAAATGCCCCAATATATGAGCAGATAGATTTTGATAAAACTGAAACGCATTTGAATTATATCAAATTTATAAATTTTGGCGAGAGATTGGTTACGCATAATAGTCAGCACGGTTACTTGATTAATAGGATCGTCTTTTTTCTGATGAATTCCAGAATTAAAGCAGGCAGAGTCTATTTTGCTAGGTGTGGTAAATCTAACTTAGATAAATATATAGATGATGAGTTGTTGAATTCGGAAGGGTTGGAATATTCAGAGATTTTGTGCAAAACATTATTAGCCAGATTGAAAGAGAAAAGAAAACAAGAGCTAAGAGAAATGATAAACGAATCGCCAATTTACTCAACCCCAATATCATCAGTTAATTCGCAATCAAGTTCATCTAATGTAAGTACCGAGAATATCCCATCGTTGACAAGAAAGCACTTGTCAAGACAACCATCAACAGCAGATGGTTCATCAGTTAATTCATTTGTGGTTTGGACAGCAACAAGGAAAAGAACTTCGGAGACAGCAAACCCATTTAGAAGAAAGGGCATTACTGTTCGTGAAAGATATCAATTAAATCAACTCAATACTGGTGCTGTAGCTGATATGCCAGAAGAAGAAATTATCAAAATTTTTGAAAATGAATATTTACAAGACCTGAAAGACCCATATCATCACAGATACCCTCGTGCTGAATCGTATCATGATTTAGCTGTGAGAATGGAACCATTATTGTTAGAAATGGAACGTATGGATGGTGATATTTTAATCATTGCTCATGAGAGTGTACTTAGGGTCTTATATGGATATTTAATGGCCTGCTCTTGTTATTCAATTCCAGCATTGGAATTCCCAAGAGATGAATTGATAGAGATAAGTTATACCCCTTATGAAAATCTCACAAAAAGAATTAAACTAGAAGGTGTTGAACCATAATCATCAATCTGGATTTAACCACTTTGTCTATATACATATTCTATCTTATTAAATGGTTGTGATCTGTGATCATCATTCTGACTGCCAAAATTAGATTGTAGAAGCTTCTGAAACTTCCTTGAGTTGAACGGAATTTTAAAAACTTATCTCTTTTACATGATATATGTTTTTTTGAACCAGATTGGAGGAATGGTGAAATTCAATGACGAAAAAGTTTAAGGGTGCTATACAAAACGTGTCTAATTATGTAAATCTTCATCTAAACGAGCGGCTGGGTTGGTTTCGATGAAATCCAAACTGACTTTATGACCTAACAACTCTCTGATATTACTGACTGCATATTTAATCATAGTTGGTCTTTCTAAGGATAAACCCCATCCTAAAACTCTCAAGTTCTTCGGTAAACCCATGCTTTCTAACATTTCTGGTCTGAACATACCCGAGTTACCGATTTCAACCCATTTACCTAAACCATTATGCCACGAGTAGATTTCCAAAGATGGTTCAGTGTACGGATTATAAGTTGGTTTGAATCTTAAATCATGAACACCCATTTTAGCAAAGAAGTCTTCCATGAAACCAATCAAATCACCTAAAGTTAAGTCATAATCAGCTATGACACCTTCAACCTGGTGAAATTCAGCTAAATGGGTAGCATCAACAGCTTCGTTTCTGAAAACTCTATCGATCGAAAATAATCTTGCTGGTTTTGGATCCTGAGCTAATTGTTTTAAAATGTGAGCAGAAATAGCAGTTGTATGTGTTCTCAAAACCAACTTCAAGGTTTCTTCTTCTCTCCATGGGTATCTGTAACCGATTGATCCAAAATCACCTTCCTCATGGACTCTTTTAACATCGTTAAAATATTTCAAGTCTTCTGGTCTACCAGCAACTAAAGGATCTTTTAAATAGAAAGTATCTTGTAAATCTCTAGCTGGATGTTGTTGTGGGACAAATAATGTGTCGAAATTCCAGAAACCAGTGTCAACATATTGGTTGGATGGCATTTCACTGAAACCCAATGAGAAGAAAATTTGTCTGAATTCTTCACGGACTTTATTCAATGGATGCAATGCACCTGATTCTGGTAATACACCTTCTGAATTGAAATTATATGGTTTGAAATTTGCTTTCTCCCAAGCGCCGGTGATAACCATATCACTAGTTATATCGGTATCAAATTTTTCAATTTGTAATGAAAATTCGACACCTTTTTCAACTTTAAAGGTGAAAGCTTTTGAAACAGTGACCAATTTACGCTTCTTGAGTTCAGTAATTTTTTTGGCATCTAATACAGAACCTTCCTGAAGTTGTTTCAATTCCAAAGCAGTTTCATCGACTGGTAAATTTGTATTGTCAATTTTAGCATTTAAAACTAATTCATCGCCATTTTTGGAAATCCAACCATTTTTGAAAGCTCTAGCTTGACCAGTTTTACCTGCTGGACCTAAGACGTTAGAAACTTCAGAGATTTTCAGTTGTTGTAGTTTTGAAATAGTCTCCAATAATCTAAATTCATGAGAGCCATTTTTAACAATATCTTGGGCTTCTTCAGTTAAGTTGAATTGATCTTTTTCAATTGTTTTATATGTGATTTTTGAACGGGCTAATAGAGAGTTCAAAGCAGCTTGAACTTGTTGAGAATCATATTCTGGAAATTCATTTTGTGAATTCTCAATAGTGCCCTTTTTATCTAGGGCTTGAAGTATATTCAACTGTAATTCAGACATTTAGAAGTACACTATATTGAAAAGAAATATAAACCTTCCGAATATGACTTACCATCAACTACGTCTGTCCATAGATTTCAATTTTTTTTCAAAAGGTTCCAATTAGCAGAAAATCAAGAAGACTAAACCATTCGCGAAGTCTGATTCTAATTTTGTTCAAGATTAATTACCCGGAAAATATGAATATGTAATCTAGCAACAATTTTATTGTCTATAGAGTTCATCTCGAGCTCAAGAACTTTCAAATTGAAATTCTGAAAAAATTATTTATAATTTCTTATTTCTTAAGTGCAGATTTTATCTAGTTTGTGAATATTGTTTTGATTTCTCGCACCAAAACATACCTTCTTTTCCTCTTGTTTTTGTTAAAGATCAATATAACATTTCAGAAGTTACAAAAAGAAAATCCAAATTATCATTATACTTTATCAATATTTATCGATATTATACAAATTAAGAAAATATCCTGATTTGTGAAGAATCGCGCACAATTTGTAAATCTTGAAGTGATACTGAAGTTGTGATTTCATCATAATTAATCAATTACACATTCATCTCACTGGATAAGACTTTCTGAAACACCAGTAACAGTCTCATGATTATTGATCAAACCAATAATCAATAAATTAGACAAAATCAACATTTTCAAACGAAATTTGTATCTTGAAAATTTGAATAATCAAACAAACACACGGATGGATGTTAAAGATATAACAAATACCGACGACGAAATTGGCTTCACCCAATCACAACCGCTCGATGACATAGATTTAAGCCAGATACACAGTGAAGTTGAAGCAAGACAGGAGGAAGATGAGGAGAACTTGGAGGATTTCGAGGGGGAAGGGGAAGATGATGAAGAAAAAGATGAAGAACAAGGGGAAGACAATGATGAAGAACAAGAGGAAGAAGATGAAGCGGAAATAGGAGCTGAAGAAGACGACGGAGACGATGAGGACGACGAGGACGACGAAGGAGAAGATGTGGATGAAGTAGAAGTAGACGAGGACGAAGCGGAAGAAGATGGATACGAAAATGATGATGAGGAAGTACAAGAGGAAGCAGAAGAAGAGGAAAAACTTCTAGACATAAATGACGGTGACGAAGATGGTGATGTGACTGTTAGAAATGTCAGTTCACCATCTAATCATGAAACGAAAATTGCAAATGAAGATGATGATAATTCCGAAAATTCTGACACAGAACTGAGTCAACCATTGAAGAAGAAACAGAAAAAATCGAAAGTTGATGGTGATGGTGATGACGATGATGATGATAATGATGATGGTGCAGTTACTGAGATCTCATCAAAGATTGATTTGGATGAGCCCAGTGATTCAAGAAGTTGTGAATGGGGAGCCTGCGGAAAAACTTATAAAAATATAAGACTTCTATTCAAGCACATAATAGAAGAGCATATCAATAACACACTGATATTTTATTGGGGTTCATACATCTCTCCATCATTCAATGACAAAAGGGAACTGATAAATCATATAGCAACTTATTTAGATTATACTTTGTACATTGATCCCCATTTAGATAGTCTGAAATCTTTCAGAACTATAGAAGAGCTAAATTTATATTTGGAAGAAGAATACAATAACTCAATCGATGAAGACTCAAAAACATTAATCAAATGGTTTCATTATTTGAGGTCATCAGACAATTCTAATAAAGAACAAATGTCAGATGACTTTTTAAAATTATCCAAAGTTAAAAATGATAAACAGTTCGTTAAAATACTACCAAGAGCTGCAATTGATTTTCAAAAAATGTTGAATGTTGGTATTACAGATTTGGTCACTGAACCAATCAAAAAGAAAGGTAGAACTGCAACTGCTGAAATCAATGCAAATATCAGAGAACCATATTATGAAGATGATAAGGACTATAAAAAAGCACTTGCAGACTATTCGAGATCATCATTTGATTCAAATAGAAGAAGCCACACAACTCCATCAAATCATGAGATTGATGTAATGAAGGAAATTTCACAATTAGAAGACTTAACTGAAAGTCTTCAAAGAAAAGAATCATGGTCATTAGAAGTTCAACAAATTTTAATAAAAGATCTGACAAGGTTACAAAAAATTGAAAATGAGTTATGGTTGAAAAAGGAATCTTTACTTCAAACGAATATGGAATTGGAAATTCCAGACACAATTAAAAATTATGTGCTTTAATGATTTTAGATTTAGATGTCTATTTCAGTATATAAAAAACTGTAAATTTAATGAAATAAATATTTTATTTGGAAAAACTTTGGTATTATTTATTTTTATTTAAATCTACTGGCAATTATAAATTTATGTGGTAATTCTTAATAGTACTTAATATTGGTTGTAATACCTAATATAATTATGATGGTCTTAATCATTACGCTAGCCAGGTAACACTATAGTTTATATATAATTATTCTTCTCAATGCTCTTGCTTATGTAATGGTAGAGCTCATCGCACAAATCTTATATAAGCTGAATGATGGGGATATTGTTAACCAGCTCGTCATATACATTTTCTTGAGGAATGGGTAAATGGTGCACCCCTAGATCCCGATGCGGCTTAACTATGGGAAAAACTGGATTTCAAAGCTCCCAGACCTTGAAAAAACCCAGACACCTTGTAAAACCCAGATTTTAAGATTAAGCCCCAGATAAAACCTACAAAGACCTAGTTAAAAACCTAGTACAACCTAGAAGCATAGAAACCATGTAAAACCTGGTTATAATGTTCTCAAACCTTGTAAAACCTTTAAAACCTGGGTAAAACCCCTAAAAACCTGGTAAAAACCCTGGATAAAAGCCTGGGAAAAATCCGCGCTAGGGGTGCACCA
>JAKTTK010000153.1:0-207052 GCA_030581415.1 Waltiozyma mucosa
TAACGTGAAATATTACCATATATCTTAATATGAAATCATCTGTATTGGAAATTTTAGAATGTGCCGAAAAAGAGACCATCTCCAGGATTCAGTCACTTTCTTTAATGAGATCATCTAAACTTTGTTATAGTAAATTCTAACATAGAAAGAGTTTGTTAGAAAAGTTTAGAGTTTTTTCTAATCATTTTATTCTATTGTTTTCTAATTAATGTGTCTTATTCTTGATTTTCTTATTCCTTTGTTATTTTGTATTCATACATATATCTCTTTGTTTTGGCAGCCTGTTTATTCTGAGGTGTCGTCAACTGAATATGCTTTAATCTGCTCATATTTATAGATTATGTAAGCATTTGAAACTCAGAAAAGCAATCAAGTTTTTCTTTTCAAGAAAAATCCGATATAGTGTAACGGTTAGCACGGTTCGCTTTCACCGAGCAGACCGGGGTTCGACTCCCCGTATCGGAGCTTACTTTTTTGTAAATTTACCATAAAATCGTTGAACTGATTAACTGGCCTATTGAAGACTAATTTATCTTCCATAGTTGTTTGCAACTTTCGCTTCGCAATTGCTTCAATATGTATTCTCTAATGGAGATTGCTGATATTAGTATGACTCAAAAGATGTAAATTGTTTGTTAACTTTTGGGATATCCTTTGTGGTAGCGGAGCAATTCGAAAAAAGACAATCTGAAACCGTGAAAAGGGCCTCAGATGGATCGAGAAAATTGAAAACCTAAATAGACCAATCTATTACAATTTAAATATGTACCATTTATTATCAGATTGATTATCTTAGGTGATATATATTGTATGATGTGAATTTCAATATTGTAGGAAAGCGCTATCTGGTTGTTATAAATCACATCAATAGGCTGTAATGCTGTAACAAAATTGTTCACGATCCATGACGAGAATTTTTACAAGGTGTGGTTGTACTGTTGTACCTATCTAAATGCTAGTAACTAGCACCACCTACCAAGCTCCAGTACCACCGGAATGCCGAACCCCAAGAGCCAGAACCCAACAAAACGCACTAGGTTGCACTAAATAGGAGATAGTAAATAGTAAATTGACATCGTCCTACCAAGTCAAAACTTGGCAGATCTACCTTAAAATTTAATCTCTTCTCTTTCATTCTTTAGCTTTTATTCTCAAATAGGCTGGGTTAGCATTAAGATATATCATATATCATATACCCCAAGTCTAATATATATGATTAATCATTGAAGTATCAAAATAAAATTTACAAAGCAAATCACGGATATATAAAAATCAAAGATCCGTACAACTCTTGATTTGTAGTTTTTGGAGGTCAGGCATATTGGAGCTGCAACACATTATCACAATGTATTATTCTTGTATCGGTATCCAATGATGAGTCATGACTTTTAAAAACTATGTGAAATATATCTATAAACTTGTTGGGTAGGATCATGGAATCTTAAAATAACTATAGATTCCCCAGTTAATTATTAGTTGATATTAGCTTCCTGGTTAATTACCATAATTAATTATAAGTATCTATTGTATCGTGCCTCGGCCTCCAACCTCCAGTCTATAACTACAAAGGAGGCAGTAGCTACCAGTTGATTGCTAGTAAGTAGGCGTTAGGCGTACAGTGTACTTAATATGAACCATATAGGTGGTGTGTTCTATAGTCCAGGCTCTATAGTGTCATTCATCGCTCGAAACTTTTTTCAAGTTACAACTTATCCTCTACAATCATCATGATGTATGCAGTTCCTAGTTAGTAGTTACAAATATGTTATAAGATCTATATGGATTAATGTAGTATATAGGCTAAACCCTAGTATAAAGAGATAAGTTGGCAGATAGTGCTAATTTTGCAACTGGCCAGTGGTACACTATCATTTGAAAGCCTAGAGGAAATAACAAATATAGGTAGCAACTTGAAAAGTTAAATGATTTAGGGCAAATATTAGCATTTAATAATGTTATGATGTAATGTAAAAAAAAAATCGTTATCTATCAATTATTGCAAAATTATGTTATACATCGCGAGCTGGCGCAACGTCCAAAAGGGCGAAATTAGATCACTGACAGTTTGAATGATCCAGCAGTTGGGTGAATTTAATATTCCCTGATACGTATATTATAACACATGACAATTCGCGCACCATATTATTGAAAAAAAAAAAATCTGATGGGTTCTAATTCTAAATTATAAAAGAACTCAGAGTTCAAAACTTCAAGCATACGGTTAACGGAAATTTTTAATTTTAAAAAATCTAAAAACCAAACTAGATTTCCCCTCAGGAAGGCAAATTTAATCTAAATATTAAATATTGAATATAATCCTCTTCACAATTATTCCCACATTTCATAGTTTTTTTAAAATCTTTTAACAATAAAATGGGTTTAGTTAACGTTCCAGTAGGTGATGCTCGTCCAGGTGAGACCGCTCCAAGAAGAAACGCCAAATTAAAAGATTTAGAAGTTTTAAAAAGACCTGTTGGTTATAAGGCTAATACTGTCTACGAATACATTTTAGAATCATTTGAAAAAGGTGGTCAAAGAAAGGCTTTTGCTTATAGAGACATTGTCGAAATTCACAAAGAACATAAAAAAGTCAAAAAATTAGTCAATGGTGAAGAAGTCGAAGTTGACAAGACTTGGTTATACTATGAATTATCAGATTATAAATATGAAACTTATCAAGAAGTTAAATCGTATTTCCATCAATATGGTAGAGGTTTAGTCAAATTGGGGTTGAAGCCAGAATCTGAAGATAAATTGCACATTTTTGCCTCAACATCCCACAAATGGATGAAAACATTCTTGGCTGCTCAATCTCAATCCATTCCAGTTGTTACTGCTTATGATACTTTGGGTGAAAATGGAATCACTGTTTCATTAGTTCAAACAGAATCAAAAGCAATCTTCACTGATAATGCATTATTATCCAATTTGATCAATCCATTGAAAAAGGCCGAAAATGTTAAATTCATTATTCATTCTGAACCAATTTCAGAATCCGATAAAAGACAAGATGGTGAATTATATGCAAATGCTGCCAAATCGAGAGAAGAAATTTTGAAAATAAGACCAGATATTCAAATTATTTCTTTGGATGACGTTTTAGCCCTTGGTAAAGATGCGGATGTTAAAGTTCATCCGCCAAAAGCAAGTGATTTATCATGTATCATGTACACTTCAGGATCAACAGGTGATCCAAAAGGTGTTATTTTAAGACATGAAAATATTGTTGGTGGTATTGCCGGTGTTTCCCATATCGTCGGTCGTAACTATATCAGTGAAAAAGATCGTATTATTGCATTCCTACCATTAGCTCATATTTTTGAATTAGTGTTTGAATTGATTGTCTTTTTTTGGGGTGGTATTTTAGGTTATGCAAATGTTAAAACGTTATCTGATATTTCTGTCAGAAATTCAGTTGGTGATATGAAGGCTTTTCAACCAACAATTATGGTTGGTGTTGCTGCTGTTTGGGAAACTATTAAAAAGGGTATTTTAGCACAAATTTCTAAACAACCATCATTCACCCAAAAACTATTTTGGGCTGCTTTCAATTATAATCAAAAATCTTGGAAAATTCCTGGTTCCACTTATATTATTGAGAATGTCATCTTCAAAAAAGTCAAAGCTGCCACAGGTGGTCATTTGAGATATGTTTTGAATGGTGGTTCTCCAATTTCAAAAGATACTCAGGTTTTTGTATCTAACTTATTAGCTCCTATGTTGATTGGTTATGGTTTAACAGAAACTGTTGCTAATACAACTGTTGTTGATCCTTCCAGCTTCGAATACGATGTACAAGGTGCCTTATCAGGTGCTATCACTGTCAAATTGATTGATGTCTTAGATGCTGGCTATAAAGCTGAAAATAACCAAGGTGAAATTCTAATCAGGGGTGCCCCAGTCACCACAGAATATTTTAAAAACCAAAAGGAAACTAATGAAGCCTTTGATCAAGAAGGTTGGTTTAAAACTGGTGATATCGGTGAATGGACTTCAACTGGTCAATTGAAAATTATTGACAGAAAGAAAAATTTGGTTAAAACCTTGAACGGTGAATATATAGCATTGGAAAAATTAGAATCAATTTATAGATCAAATCCATATGTCTCTAATATTTGTTGTTATGCTGATGAAAATCATTCTAAACCAATTGGTATCATTTTCCCAAATGAAAATGCCGTCAAACAATTAGCATTGGATTTGAATTTGATCAAAAATGAAAGTGAAGATATCCATAAAGCAGTTCATGATCAAAAACTTGTATCAGCTGTCCACAAATCATTATTAAGCACTGCAAAAGGGCAAGGATTGAACGGTATTGAATTGATTGCTGGGTTAGTTTTTGTTGATGAAGAATGGACCCCACAAAACGGTTTTGTAACTTCAGCTCAAAAATTACAAAGAAAGAAAATTTTGGAAGCTAACAAAGCTGAAGTTGATGCCCTCTACAAAAAAGTTTAAATCACTCTAGTCCTGTTTTTTATTATTTATTTTCACGTTACTGATGATTACTTTTTTGATTTTTTTTTCCTTTCTAATGACTTTTTCTATTCACATTTTGTGTATTTGATATTACTTTTTAATAAGATTTTTCTTTTGATTTAATTGATATAATGTTCTCCGCTTTGACATGTTCCAGTATATTATTAATAGAAAGCACATTTTTTTAATTCTTTATAGCCCTGTTGAACACTATCTAACATTAAATACCTTGTTTCAATGACTTTAAAACCGCATCGTCTGGCCTTTACAGATCCCTAATTCCCGTTTCCTAGCGTTAATTTACGACTCTTCGAGTAGTTATATATATTATAGGTATGGATGCTTTTGATTATAAAATGCTAAATTATGTATACAAGTCTTCTTTAATTTTTGTAAAATGGCATTGAGGACAAAATTAACTATAAATACCTTGAGAAAACAATTGGAATTGATCATATAGTCTAGTATAAATGCTACCAATACTTTTACCGATTAAAACATTTTCAACAAACTGATCACATTCAGATTCACTCAAGTGCAACTGGAATCTTTGCTTAAATTGTACACTTGTTTGTAGACCTGCTTTGAAACATGGTAGACTGGAATCTTTTTGCATTAGTTCAACAATGGTGACTAAACTATCGGCATGTTTTCTCAAAGCTTTAAATGCATCTTTTGTCAATTGCTTGAACTTCATGAATGGAGCAGCCTCAACACCTCCAAGCAACTCAACATATTCAAAAGGCAATTTAAATGGCGCTGCTTCAAATCCAACAGAGCCAGGAGAGTTGGATAAAAGAAATCCAAAATCAATGTGGATAATATGACCTTCATTGTCTAGCATAATGTTACCATTATGGCGGTCTTTGATTTGTAGAAGGTAACAAATAACAGAGTACGCAGCTAATGATTGAGCGAAATTCTCTTGTGCTCTTCTATATTTCTGCGAATCCTTGTCGCCAAATGATCTTTCGAAATGCTCTACCAATGTACTAATGGTTCCTTTAGGATTTTCACCACTTTCAATGGACAATTTGGTTAATGCTTTTTTTATCGAATGGACAGATAATGCATTCGTGATCGTTTCCACTAAACCTGTATTATTGCTTGTAATCAAAATTCTCATACGCTTAACCCATACTGAAACGTTGGTATTCTTCCAGATGGTCGACATAGCCTGGATGATTTGAGTGGCAAAAGCCTCCTGTCTTAAATCATCACCAGTTTTTGCAATCACAGAACATAAATCCCAGTTTTCCAAATGACCATAGATACTTGACTTTCTGATTCTTTCCTTTTTCGTATGCCAATCTTCACCTAAATAAGGAGTTGAGTTGCCACTAGAAACACCACCTAGCTTTAGATCATTCTCTAATTTACGTTCACCAGCCGCACCATGGATAGCTTCTAAATCTTTGTAACCAAAATGATCTTGCAGTGATTGCATAGATGCGATTATCCTGGCTTTGATAGCGGCTGACTGATCAGCTGGTAAGGTATTTGTTTGACTTTCTAATTGGTTCAACATGACAGCTGCAATTCTCATTTGTGTGGCTAAATCTGAAGAACTTTCATCTGGGTTAAAGTTCAAGTTTTCGTATTTTGAACTAAAATTTAATTCAGAGTCCCTTTCGTCTTCATTTTCAATCACTGGAATGTTTTTAGATGATGCAACTAGAACTTCATTTTTAAACACTTCACTTTCATTTCTGTTGCTTAATTTAATTACTGATAGATCGCCTAGATCGGCTTCCATTGGTTTATCATCATAATAGCTTTGAGGTTCTGGTGAAAGTTGATTTCGACTCTGAATTCCTAAATCAAAAATGTATGAATTATTAGGTTTTTCATGCAATAGTGCATTGTTCGTGTCTGACTGTGGATCAAAATCTAAATCATCGTTCAAATATTCTATCAATAACAAAAATGGAACTCTTTCAGCTGAATTTAAAACTGCAGCTTCATTTGCAGCTATTTGAACAATTTTATGTAACTTACCTCTTCTATTAGATGGCAATAGTGTTGGAATATCGACTTCCGCAGGTAAATCTCGATTCAACAAGGATAACTCTGCTCTTAATGATGACAACCTAGCCTCCTTTGGCACTTGGCTTAGTCTTACTGAAATTGTTTGTAATGCAATTGCAAATTGAGTCTCACATCTGAAATAATTGGATTTCAATAACTTAATTTTAGCTGTAGTCGACATCAATGAGGGTGAGATATTTCTAACATTGGCACCATGTGTACTAGAACTCTTTCTGCCTCTGGTTTTAAATGATCTATGATTATTTCCAAGACCTGGTGATGAGGTTACTGAACTTGTTGGTGATGGTGGTGAATTGACAGTGGTAGTAGTATTAGCTGCAGAGTTTGCGCGTTGTAGATCTGGCATTGAGAAGGAATTTGGTTCATTCGAAAAAGTTGGTGATGACGTAGTTGATAAGTCAGTTTGCTCGTAAAATTGTTGGGCTCGTATCAAATCTTTGCCTAGTCTATGTCTTTTATCCTTTTGTATCAAATTTTCACTGCGTGAATCTATCGATTCGAAACCGAATTCTTTCTTGCTTGAAGTTACCTTATCTAGTGGAATTTCTTTTTTATATGATTCATCCAATGAAGTCTTGCGGATGGTGTCGTAAGTATATGAGGAGGTAGATGATATTTTGGCATTTGACTTGGTATTTTTTAAAGTTAAGTTATCTGTGAGTTTTGATTTGAAATTTTTCGCTAACTCAAAAACAAATGATTTTTGTTTTCTACCTTGAGATTTTGCTATTGGTTCGATAAATGGTGGTAGTTGCGGTAGAGCTATTGATGCAGCAATAATAGAGCTCAGTATGACAGATGGTTGAACATTCTCTCTGAACTTTTTGGATGGTGGTGAGCCTATGCTAAATAAAATATATTGCAAGCTGTTCAAAACTCTTCTTGCGCTTTGGAATGCATAACTATTTGGATCAGCTGCTAAATCTGTTAGATGAGCTTGTAAATACCAAAATGTCAATAGCGAAAAATGTGGATGTTGTGAAGATAAATCTAGTAATAGATCCTCTAATGCCATTGATTCCGTTTCCACAGTTACAAGTATTTGACAAAGTTGTGGTATGAAAAATGATAAGTCGTCAATTTTATATGACCTTAGTCTTTGGCATAAATAATGATGTATACCAATTGATGAAGAATAACGAGAAATGTAAGCTATGCACAGAAACAAACTGAATTGATCTGATTCAATGAATCTTAAAAGCAATGCATTACCACTTTGATCCATCTTATCTGCATTTAAAGTTCTATACTGTTATATATTAATGCCACAACGGTGTTTCCTAAACAGTCACTTTAAGATGCTGATAATTTAATTGAAATTTGAATATTCAACGTTAAATCACAGTTTCAATCTATTAATTAAAGTTTGTTTTGATCTTATAACAGCTTTAGTAATGTTGTTATAACCATTCTAATTTTAATTTCAGTTTCGACCGACGTAATCCTGAGAGTCGCGAAAAAATCAGGTCAATCAGTATTAACGCGGTTATTCAATTACAATATTTCGTAAACTGAATAATTATTAATCTTTATATAGTAGTATCAAGAGATGATTACATACATAACATAGTATAAGAGTTGTAAAGTGATTTGTATAGTTTTTAAAATGAAAGCTTACAGTATCAAAAAAAAAAAAACACACACAATACTGATTATCTACTTTTTTTTTTTTGATAATATCAAATATATCAATGATTCGTAGTTTGATATTAATACGAAACAAAAACAAAAAAAAAGGAAACCAAAACAATTAAATTATTCGTCATTTGGATCTTCATCTTTGGCTTTTTTGTTTTTTTTCTTCTTATCTTTCTTTTTTTCATCTTCCTCATCTCTACTTCTCTTTTTACTCTTCTTTTCCTTCTTCAATGTACTTTCATAAGCTTCTTCTTCTGGCGCGATATAATCTTTACTTTTTTCTTCTTGCTTGGCCAATTTATGTTCCTCTTGTTTGGCTTTCTTTTCTTGTAATTCTTTAACTTGTTTTTGCTTCTTACTCAAGAAATACTCACCAGATTCTATTTGTAAATCAACTTTTCTAGGTAATTGAGCAGGTGGGAATGGAGTATAAACTTTTTTCTCTTTCTTTTTCTGTTCCTCATCTTTAACTTGTTTAGGTTTCTTACGTTGAACATTTCTTTTCTTGAACATTGGTAAAAACCTACTCCAATCTTCATTGGCTAATTCTGGTTTCTTTTGTAATTCTCTCTTTATCATCAGTTCTTTTATATGATAAATTGGATGAATGTTCTTCATACAGTCCTCTACTACTCTTCTGATTTCTTTTAGACCTTTGAATGGACCCATACAACTAACAGTGTTACCTTGAACTAAAATGTAACATTTAGTTAATAGTTCCAAAGCTTTTAACGTGTTACCATTTGGTCCAACTAACCTTTGTCTTCTTTTGACAAACCTTTCCTTGTTTGTTACAAAATTACCAATTTTGATAACATCACAGGCAATATCATCTTCCAAAATTTTTATAGCTTGTGGTAAAGGTACGGATCTAGCTAATAATTTGATCAAGTCTCTAGCCTTTAAAATGATAGCTGGATCAAAAGTCCTTCTAGTGGTTTTAACTGACATGGAACCCTCAACTAAATCCAAAACACATGCAATATGATGTTTGTCAAGAGCTTTAGTAACATCTGGCCAAATTTGTTTCAAGTAAACTTCACGATATTTAGGGAAAAGTGTCATAAAACTTGATTCTTCTGCGAATGGTAAACCAGATACATTATCTTCTGGTTTAAACTCATCTATTTTCCATTTATCAATATCTGGAGTATCCCAAGGTTTATCCCTGTTGTGCGTTGAAGGCATTTTGTGAATACAAAAATATGATTATATTCTTAAACGTTTCAAAAAGCTCATAGGTTTGGTTTTGCCTTAATTTTTTTTTTTTTTTTTTAGTATTCTACAAAGCTTTAAGAAGTAGAAAAAAAAATTTTGATAGATGAGTGAAAGTGCTTCGAACCATCAAAATTGGGAAATGTTTTGAGCCTTTGAAAACACGACTTTTTTTTTCCCTATATTAATTTGTAATATGTTTATCTTTAACAAATTTAACGCGTCAGAAGACAAACCCAAATTATTGGTTGAATAAAGATTATATGTTTGATATATAAATAATTTATTGACAAAGTTTGCTCTGATATATAAATAATTTATTGACAAAGTTTGCTCATAAACCATTGCCCATAAACTTTTTTATATTCTACAATATGGATCTTTTTGAAAATTTCGATATAAGTCAACCTGTAAAGGCTAAAACCTTTAAGAAAGATATAGACATAGCACTAGATAATGACCCGAATGTGGTAAATAATGAAGCCCAATTCCCTTCAATAACCCATAGCTCACCGGTAAAATTTAACATATCCTCTGATACCATTTCAAGCACTCTTTTTGGTAAACAAGCAGCTGACAAAACACCAGCTGGATTACCAAATTTCCTTTCTGAAGCTGTTTTACGGGCAAGAAGACGTTTAGATGGGGAAGGAGAACCTGAACCTGAACCTGAAAATGGTCGTATTCTCGAAGATAATTTAAAACAGATAGATAATTTAAATGAGATACAAAGCCAAACTTCCAACGAAAAAGTTTCACAGACTCAAGAGATTGAATCTACACAGGTAATCAAGACTTCCCTTCAAAAATTAGAATCACAAACACAAGCTACAGATGCTAGACAATTTGGTAACAAAGACGAAACTATTACTCAAATAGTTGAAAGCACTGGCATTTCAACTCGCTCTGATGATTTAAATAATACTTATAATGAAAGCGAAAAAGATCTTTCTGCCGGAAATTCAAAAACTAGAAGAACTAAAATCTTTGAATCTGATGAAGAGTCTGATGAGGAGTCCCAAAGACAAGTTGGACCTCTGACTGTTGATGAAACTCAAAAATATTTAAGAGAGAAATCGCCATCCTCTTTTGAGGAGCTTCGTGCATCTGTGAACCAATATCTTAATGACGATAAACCAGAAAAGCAGCTTTCAGCAAAAGATAAGATTGACGAAGATTTTGTAAAATCTCAGCAGAAACAGCGCCAATTAAAGAAAGTTGAGGAATTGGCAGCTAAGAAAAGAAATGAAAGGCTATTGAGGGAGCAAAAAGAAAGAGAATCAAAAAAGGATCTATCAAGTAAATCAGGAGATGATCAAGACAAGATTAAGGAAAATCAAGAAGATTATTATACGTCAAATGATGAAGATGACGATTACAACAATTATGTTTTGGGTCCAGTGAGCCGCACAATTAAAAAGTTTGACAAAAATCACCTTATAAGTCTTTTGAATAACAATGATGGTGAGGATGATTTAAGCAGCAGTCCAAGCGAAGAACTTTCGCAAGGGAATAAAACCGTATCACCTTCGACTACCCCATTAAAATCAACAATTTCAGTAAACTTGAATCTAGTCACAGGAAAAAAGAATAAACCACCTGTATTCAGATTAAAAAACCAACCTGTGGAAAGACCGATTACCATCGATCTTGATGATTCGGAATCAGAAACTGATGAGATTTCGAAAACTACTGTTTTAGATATCAAGACTAAGTTCAGCAAAAAACAACACGAAGTTAACAAACACAAAAATCACTCCAAAGTAAAATCTAAAAATCAGTTGTTTTTCGAACTACAAAAGCAAAGTAAAGAACAACTGAAAAAAGAACAATCGGAATTGCCTGATATTTCCAAAGAAAGAGAACTGATAGAAAAAGAAACTCTGGATGTTGAAGCTCTATTAAACAAACATATTGAACTGAACAAGAAACTTAAAGAGAAAGAAGAGTTAGAAAGCACGAGAAAAGATGAAGATTATGACGATGACTATGACTATGAAAAAGACTATGCTGAATCCGATAGTGGTGTTCCTGATAGTGAGTTTGATGATGATGAAGACCAAGACATTGAGAATGATAATGAAGATCATGAAGATGATATTGTCTCGAGTCAAAAGCACCAATCGGAAGATGAGAATGAAGATAATCTGCAAAAAAGGAGAAGAAGAAGAAATGTTGTTGAAGATGAAGATGACAAAGATGATGATGATGATAGCATTTTAAATGAGAAATTTACGATCGAATCAATAGAAACTACTCAAAAGCTTGCTGAAGTGGAATCAGAAACTGATAGAGCTATAAATTTGGAGAAAGAACGATCAAATATGCAGATTGATATAGGTTCATTCGGTGGTAATTTGTCCCAGACGGAGACCACCAAAAAACTAGGGATCACTATGACACAATTGTTTGATCAAGAGTCGCCTAGAAAGGTTAGTAAAACCACTGATGTTGGCCCACACAATGTTTTCTCTCAAATAAGGAAAAAAGCCAATAAAATAATAGGTGAGGAGTCTTTCAATGAAAGTAACAATTCTCTTGAAAACCAGTCGTTTGATGCTTATTCTTTCGAAGCAAATAACCCAATTTCAAAAGAGGAATCACATATCTATGACCCTGCAACACAGTTAACTGATATTGGACCACCTCTCTTTAAAATGACTCAAAATAGTCGTCTCTCTCAAGACAGCGAATCAACCCAGCTTGGTTTTTCGCTTACTCAAAAAGATATCTCCACGCAGAAAGACCCTGTCGCTGAAAATCACGAAAAAGAATCAACACAAAACAGAAAACGAAAAATAATTGAAGATGAAGATGGTGAAAGTTTGAATTATGGTGATTCTGAAGAGGAAGAGGAAGAAACAGAACAAGAGAGAACAGGAAGACTCAGACATGCTGAACTAATGAGATTGAAACGTCGTCAAGACGAATTAGACCAAAGACGCAGAAAGAATGAAATGAAATCCAGAGGGTTGGATAAAATTATGGAAGCTGAGGCTGAAGAATCAGAAGATGAATGGCAAGGCTTAGGTGGTATGGATGGAGAAAGAAGCGATGTTGAAAATTCAGAAGATGAAAAAATGTATGATGATATAACCAAAATCAAACAAAACCGCTCTGAATTAGCGAAAAGATTAGCCAAAGAATCTGCTTTAGCAGATGATGCTATGGTGAAAAGGATTTTACAAGATTTAGAGTCTGGTAACCTAAGAAGGAGAGGTGGTGGTGGTGGTAATGCCATTGATCTCGATGATGAAGAAGAAGATGAAATCATTCGAAAATATAGACTTTATAAGCAACAAAGATTGAGAGAAGCTATGTTAGAACAAGAAGAACGAATGAATCTGAAAAAAGGCTCAAAAGCCCATGCTTTTTTAGAATCAATGAATGAAGACAGTCAATTGGATTCAAGAGACGATATCTTTGGTACTCATTCGGATTCAGATGATGATGATAACTACAATGATGAACAAAGGGATCCATTTATGAGCTCCCCGAAGAGGTCCTTTAAAGACCCGTCAAGTTTGAAGTCCAAAAAAAAGACCTTAACCGAAGCTTATGTTCAAAAAACTCTTTCATTTTTGAATGATGACGATGAACTCACTTTCGAAACCAGATCTCGTGACTTATTCGATGATAATGAGGAACATGTGGATTTACATACATTAAAACAAAATTCCATTATCAAAATGAATAACAAGACTCCACAACGCAAAAAAAGCTCACAAATAATAGATCTGACCAGTGATGACCATAATTCAACATCACCGACTGCGTTATTCAAAGTTCCTTCGATAGTTTCAAAATCTTTCCAGTCTTCAGAAAGCTTTAAAAGTAATCAAGTAATTGTTTCAACCACATCTAAAACAACATCAAGCTCAAGGGCATCAATCATGTCATTTGGGAAGAAAGTTGAGGCTAAAAAATCAATAAATGAACAGAAGCGTGTTTTAAAAGCGTCAAAAATGAAAAAAGTAAGAGAGAACTCCAAGGATAGATTTGGAAAAAGAGCTGTGAAGAACTTTTTTGAATAATAAGGCTTCGTATAGACAGGATCCCAATGGACAAATTTTGGTCATGAATAAATGTAGTTTTTTTATTTCGAGAAATTCTTTTAGGGATTTCAAATAATTCCAGATTAAAATCTTACCAACCGTATTATTTTACATAAATTGATGCTATTCGCTCCGTGCTCTTTTCTCGTGGTTTTACAATATCATCAAGGATATTTGCGATCATAAAAATGAAATTTTTGTTAAAGACTGATAAATGAAGAAATAAAAGTTAAAGTATATAGGAAAAAAAAAAGAATGACATCCGTTTAAAATAAAACAGAGAGAATGAAAAAAGGCAAGACATCATAATCATCAATAAACAATGTCAAGCTTTAGGCCTAAAAAACAGGGGGAAATAAATACATGGCGAAATAAAAAAAAATTCAAACAAAAAAAAGATGAAAAGATTCGCAAAATCAATCAGAATGAACCTGTCATTTCTAAAACAGTTCAGAATTCAAAGCATCTTTTAAAGCTGAATGACTAACTTTAGATGATAAAACATAACTCGATGAAATACCTGAAGATTCACCATGTTGAACAATCTTAGAACCTTTAGGTCCTATAGTCAAAGTTGAATAGCTTCCTTTGGTTCTTTCTGCCGATGGAAATGATTTATTTGAATTTTGTAAAACCTTTGGGTTTGAATGATTTTGAAATTTATCCTTTTTTGGAATGGACAATGTTTTAGAAGATGAATAATTTGATGGGTTAAATCTCGAAAAAATAGAACTCCATTGCGATGAATCATCCTTAGTTACTGTAGAAGAATCCAATACCTCATCTTCCGGAATTGTAATGGACATATTAGCAATAGATTTTTTTGATTTGATTAAATTATTGTTCAACGATGATAATGCCGATGGACGTGGAGGTGGGGAAATAGGTTCGTTCATTTTGGGGAATATCAACCAATTTTGTAAAGCGTTTTGAGAATTGGTTAAAAACCCATTTGAATTGGATTTTTGCGATAAATTTTGGGAAACTAACCCAGAAAGTTTTTGTTTCGTGGTTGATTTAATACCAAATGTTCTTGTTGAAGGATTATTGACTGAGATAGTTGATGCATTATAAGTTATTGGTTGTTGATTTTGACGAGTAGAAAATTGAGTCATCCAATTCATAGTTTGTTGTCTGTTATCTCTAATTGGAGCAATTGGAACTTTATTTTTCATGGTTGAGAAAATACTATCACAAGAATTAGATCTATTTAATTTATGTTCAAAAACTGGTGAAAATTCATTATTATCATTGGTATCATCTTCCAAAACAGAATCATCATGGGTAATTACAATATTATCACCATTATCTTCGTCATCGATTTCAATATCAATATCACTTTCATTATTACCCACTTTTTGTGATTGAGAAGTTGGGAATTTTTGCGATAAAAAATTATTAATTTTAACTGATAATGGACTATTCAAGAATTCCGAATGTTTAACAGCATCTTCCGAAAAGCTTTCATCATCATTTTTCAATTTTAAACCTGTATCATGACTTATAAAATGTCTTAAACTGAATTCTCTATTTTGTTTCTTATAACTTGATTCTTTAATTGGGGTATCATTTAAATATGAATCTTCTGGTGGAGTGAATGCAAAATCAAATGATTTTGGTAATGATGAAGATCTAATATGTTTTGAAAATCTCTTTATTTTAATATCAACTATTCCGAATGATTTATTTGAATTGATTTCTTTATCATTATTACCATTATCATTCGTTGAAATTTTTTTATTTTTATTTGCCAATGGAGAATCTTGAATTTGACCATCATAAGAAAATAAATTAGAACTTAATCTACTCTTTGAAGAAGATTGAGAAAAAAGAGATTTTTGTGATTGAATTGAAGAATTAAATGATTGGGTTAAATTTTGTCTTGATTTTGCAGGAATTTGAGTTAATAGATTGAATTTAAGACTAAATCTTGGATCAATCGATCTTCTATCAGATGATATACTTGATCTTGAACAATCTAAATCATCTTGATATTCTTGTGCTTTAGAAATACATCTTATTGGTTTCAATTGAATAGATTCATCAAATTTATCTTGAGAAATATGAAAATGATTTTTTTTCCTTGAAGATTTTATATTGCTGCAAGGGGATGATGAAGATGATAAATTATTCAAATTGAATTTTGGTGTTGAATTTATTTCATTTGAATTATTATTAAATTGATCTTTATCATTTATATAATTAAATTTATCTTTATCATTTATATAATTAAATTGTTTTTTAGGTATAGAAAATACATTTGAAGAATTTAAAGATTCTAATTTTCTTGAAAGATAATTATATTCCAATTGAAGATTTTCTAAAGTTGATTCTGTTATTATCCAATCCAAACTTTTATTTTTAAAATCATTTTCTTCTTCATTATTATTATTAAAATTATTTGAAATTCGATTATTTTCTAAAAAATTCAATTGAGTTTCAAAATATTCACTTCTAATTAATAAAGAATTCAACTGTGATAAATAATATTGATATTCTTGTAAATTTGAATTTAATTTCCCAATTTTTTCATCTATTTGATGGATCAAAGCATTTGATAATCTTGATGAATAAGTTAATTTTAAATTGTTTTCAATTTTAGATATAGTAGATGATGATTTAGTTAATATATTATCAGTTAAACTATCCAATTCTTCATGATATTTTTGAGAACTAAACTGTATTTTATTTTCTTTGAAAGAACTCATGAGGTATAAGAATAACTAATTATAAGGGGAAAACACAGTGGATAAAAATGGAAAAGGCAAGATATTAGACAAAATTAAATAAAAACAAAGGAAACCAAATCTATCGTAATCTATTATAAAATCAACAAAAAGTTTTTTATGTTTTGTTTTCTATATGATTTAAGAGATAAAAAAAAATTAATGCAAATGAGGAAATACAAAGGACATAAAACAAATTAATGTGGGAAAGAATGCACTAAATGAAGGTTGTAATGAATGATTGAATAAATGAATGACTGGGGATATACTTGTGGAAAAAAAAAAAAAGAAAACAAAAGTTGATGATCTTTCAGATCATTAATAAAATTATAGAGATTTAATGATTGAATCAAAACTTTAAAAGAATGGAAAAAAAATTATATATTTTTCTTTATAAATTTTATGGTTGCATCAATTTTTTTGTCTCCTTATATTTATTTATTTTATATTTACAGATCAGATCAAAAAAAAAAAAAACAAAAACAAAAAAACGCAGATTTTTTGTTTTCTTTTCGTTACATAATCAAAACAAACCCGAATTGGTCGATATTCGATCGATCCGAAGTCAAAAAAGTCAATTAATTCAAAGCTTTATAAATTACAACTTATTTAAAAGTACTAACTTTGTAAGTAACTTGCCTAGTGGATTGATTCTCTATACAAGCAAATCTAGTTGTAATTATTCATAGTCCTTACATATCTAGATGGTGGTAGTCAAATTATTTAAATATTCTAAGTCATACTTATCTAATCTTTTTAATACCTGATCTCTAATTATAAAAAATAAAGAAAATTTATCAATTTTTTAACATTAATAAATAATATATTGGTATATCCCATTCACCTTTAATAAAAGATCCATCATTATATTAATTACTAGAACATGAATTTTGATGAATGACGTGAATAAAAAAGATTTTAGGAAAAAAAAGAAAATGACGTTGTCATCGTCATGGCCTTGTAAATTAACAAGGGGGTTTAACTCTAGGCTAACTAATTAGTACTAATATTGAGTATAAGTTCACTGGCCACTACCCACTGCCTTGCTCTGTGCAAGATACGCCAGACTTACGTTCCTCCCCCGGGGAATTATAATAGATACTGTCGTAAGATTTATTGTTGCTGCAAAACCTACAGCCCAGCTGGCAGAATTCCCGAACTGTGGCCAGTGTAAGCTGTCTATGACCTCCACCCGCCTAAAATGGTCTATTTCCTAAATGAGGAGATCAAAAATTAATTTTTCTTTTCCCCCCCAGGATTTTGCATCATAGAGAGATTTGAGGTGGGGAATAAATAAAAGGAATATTTAAAAAGAATCCAATCGATGTGGTTTTTTGTCCCTCCCAAAGTTGTTATCTTGAAAGCAAAGAGAGAAAAATTACCTAATTTGGAATGAATGATCTTTTAATTTTTTAACAAACTTGTTCGATCAAATTGAATGAAAAAAAACCAAATAATTTTAATAAATATGGGGTATAAATATTATAATCTTTAATGACTTTTATTATTTATATATAAAGTACTTGGTATTAAAACGTATCTAGTCTTTTTATATTATAAGAGATCAACTTATAACGATTATAGAATAGATATACTAGAAATATAAAGCTGATGATTAATAATAACAATAATAATACTAATAATCCAAAGAATTATACCAATAATGATAATTTCTTAAACTCTGACTTTCAAACTTCAAATACCCAATATTCAAATATTTCTCATTTTCAAAATAAATTTCAAAACAATCATCAATTACCCAATTATACACAAAGAATTTGGAATGATCAAATATTGAATAATAATCAATCCTATCTTGATGAAAATCATCAACAACATTATAATTTTAATAACAAAATTGAAAATAATAATGATAATAATAATACTAATAATGCAGATTCGTTGATTTCAAAACTGCATAATTTATCCAATTCACCAAATTATAACAATTTTTTAAATTCAATCAATACTTCAAATGGTATTCCAGGTTCTATATTTGATGAAAATGTTTTCAATTTACCAATTGATTTACAAGGTGGTGTATCAAATATTAGTTCAAGAAGACCTTCATTTGCGGCTGAACAAACTTATACCTATAATCCATCGAAATCATTGGGAAATTTTGTCCATTCCAATAATTTACAACAACAACAAAATCAATATCAATATCAACAATCTTTACAAGGACAACAAAGTTATGATTTGATGAATAATTTTAAATCTAGAAGACCAAGTATTCAAATCAATACTCAAAGTATTATTTCATCTAATAATAATATATTGAAAAATGATGAATTAAATCTAAATAGTAATATTAATTCTTATAATGATATTAATAATAGTAACAATTCTTTTGAATTGGATAATGGATTATTATTAAATGTTAAAACCAATAAAATAATCACTTCAACAAAGTTAAGAATTGAATTTGAAAAATGTTCAAATTATTTTTCATTAGAATCAAGTGAAAAATTGTATCAATATTTAAATGATCAATTATTAACAAATTTATATTTACAAAAAATCGTTATTAATTTGAAAAAATTGAATAATTTATTCAATTTATCCAAAAATTTAATACTTGCATTGACAAAATCTGGGAAATTTGAAATTTTATCCCAATCAATCAATTCAAATCTATTATTGAATAAAAATGATGTTATAATTTGTGATGGTGATCGAGGTAAAGATTTAGTTTTTATATTAAATCCTTCAATTTCATTGGATCTTGCTATATTGATCAATTATTTGAAAAAAAAATTGCATTCGAAATCTATCAGTTATAATTTAGATAAATCAATCTTTAATAAACGTAATGATATTGATCAAATATCAAATACAGTTGATGATTTAATTAAAGGATTTGGTATTTTAGATGAAGAAACTCAATTTCAAATACCAACAAAACAAGTTTTAAGATTTGCAAATTTTCAAGAAATTTATAATTTAAAATTTAAATTGATTGAAGAAATTAAATCTTTAAAGACTTGTATTTTAAAAATTTCAAACAATTCTGATTATAAAATTAGAGATAATTTATTCATTAAAAATTCTGAATATCAATTTGATCAAAAAAAATTGATATTTTATTATTATTCTATTAAAAATCAACGATTAGATTTTAGAATATTGATTAAAGAATTGTTTAAAATTTATAAAACTAGAATTTGGTTATGTGCTATATTGAATCCAATTAATAGTGATGATACCGATAATGAATTAATTAGTTATAATTGGTTAAATAATATTAATATTAATGATATAGATTTTGCAAATTTTAAAATTGATGATTTTCATGTCCAAAATTTATTAACGGTTTTTAACGAATTATTGATCAATAGTAAACAAATGATATAGAATTATGTTGTACAAAAGAAAATGATTAGAATATTGGGTTATAGATAAAAAAAAATATATTGTTGGCTGGGAATCAATCTTTTAATCACTCAGCGTTTAATATTCCAGTGTTGATAAATTATTTTCAATTGTTTTTTTTCGAATTTCATGCATTATATATACTTTAGATAAACTCATAAACTTTATAAATTATAAAATATAAAAAGAATCAAAAACGTTATGATTCAAGGTTTTGTAATCTTTTCTTCTAATTCTATTATAATATGTTAAGTACTTTAAATAAATCTGATAAGTACTTATCACCATCCCGCGTTATCTCGATTGGTTATTATAAAATACTAAGGGTTTTAATCAATGAAAATTCTTGTAATAACCTCTAGTAATTTTAAATAATAATGACAAATTTAATTATATTGTCTTTATAAATCATATCTAGTCTTGATGTTTGAAATTATATAGCTATAAATAAAAAAAATATATATATAAACGTTAAAAGTAAATATCACGTGCACTGGTGTAATAAAGAAGAGGTAAAACTCCCAAAAATTTATATATTTTACATGAATTTAATCAAAAAGATCTAGTTATAATTCATGAGGATAATCACGTTATTCAATGATGAAATTCTTGAGTTAAGACTTAAAAGTTTCTTGCATTCTACATTTTCTAATATCAGCTTGATTAAAAGTCTCCATAGCATGACAATACTTTATCGTATGATACGAGCCGAATGACATATATTTTTCAAACAGAGCGGACTTGTTTTTATGAAACTGTAGCGGGTTTCAATTTTTTGGGAATTCATTGTGATAAATTCAACGTAACTTCAATAGACTATGTATTTTAGCTAAAAAGTATTCGTAAATAAAAACTAATAAATTATAAGTGTACCAAGTAGTCAACTAATCAGTATCAGTTTTTTAAACTAGTATGATTTTTTTGAGGAAAGTTATTATATACTATCATTGGCCCGATCCGAGACGTTAAAAAATAATTTTATATGAAGAAACAACACTGTGGATCCCAAATAAACCCAAAAATGCAAATTCATGTTTGTTTGTGCCGAATAATGAATTTAAAGATTCAAATCATTCTTATATAAACACTTAAAATACTCCTCCTGGTACTGATCCGCTATATATAGATAATCACTTATGATCAATTGAATAATAAAAGGCTTGATAAATGACAAAAAATTTTGATATTAGTTCCGTAGCTATTGTTGGAGGTGGACCAGGTGGATTAGTCACACTTAATGAATTATTAAACACTTCAATCGATGGAACATCATATATAAATTCCACAATCCCAAAGGATTTTAAACCAAAATTTAATAAAATTACTCTATTTGAACAAAAGGATCAAATTGGTGGTGTATGGGGTACCGAAATTGACAAAAAGGATGAAATCGATAATGATTTTTTACAAAATGGAAATGGTTATAGTGTTGATAAAATCAATCCAAAGAAAGATTTACCAAAAGATTTAAATTCTGAAAATAATTTCGAAAAACCTTTGATAATTGATAAAATTCAATCAATAGGTAAAGATTGGAAAATATCAGCAGTTTATCCACATTTGTATACCAATGTTGCAAAAAGATTCATGAGATTTTCAAGTATCCCACACGAAGAAGACCCAGAAACAGAAATTAAACCATTAATAAAGCATGAACAAGTCACTTCAACTTTGAAATCTTTTAGTGAAAATAACAATCTATCAAAACATATTAGACTTTCAACCGAAGTAATCAATTTAGAAAAAATCGGTTCAAAATGGGAAATAACCCTGAAAAAAACCGAAGGATCAAAAGAATATTGGTATAAGGAGCAATATGATGGGGTAATTATAGCTAATGGTCATTATTCAGTCCCTTATATCCCACAAATTCCTGGTTTAAACACAACCTCTATCAATATCGTTCATTCAAAATCTTATAGGGATGCTGACGAATTCAAAGATAAAAATGTCGTTGTTGTTGGAACCTCATTGAGTGGGATTGATATTATTCAATACATCAAACCGATTGTGAAAACACTAAGAGTAAGTAGAAGTTCAGGAAAACAAGAAATCTTCCCATGGTTAACTAGGGCTGCTGAATCCGTTGAAAATATTCCAAGAATTAAATCAATTGAAGACAATAAAGTGGTTCTAGAAAATGGTGAAACATTAGACGATGTCGATATTATTTTATTTGCTACAGGTTATCATTGGTCATATCCATTCCTTCAATCTGGGTTAATTCAAGTAACAAAAGATGGTGTAGAATCATCCACGAATAGTTCCCGTATTAAAGGTTTATATCAAAATATTTTCACTATTAACGACCCTTCTTTGGCTTTTGTTGGTATAACTTTAACTTCACTTAAATTTCATACTTTAGAAGTTGCTGCTATTGCAATTGCAAGTGCATGGTCAAATGTAACAAACTTACCATCAACAAAAGAACAACTTGAATGGGAATCGAAAAGATTAGAGGAAACTGGTGATGGTGCAATCTTTCACTATTATCCTTATGATACGGTCAATTCAACTTGGGTTTCAGATGTTTGGAAATTAGGTATTTTGAAAAATAGACAACATCCATTAAATGATGAAGATATTAATGATTTGACCCAAGCTTTGGAAAAAGCTGAAGAAGTATTTTATAAGTTTGTTAATGGTGAACTAACTAATGAGAGTTTTTAAATAAATTTCGTTTTTCTATAGAATAAATTGATTGATAGAGAACTAAAAGAATGTAGCTTACGGACATGTAAATTGTATTTGTTTTGTTTTTTGAATATAGTTACCAGCTTAATGGGATAATTATATTATTATTAAAATCTAATAGACGTACTATAAATGATACCAGTTTTAGATTGGCCATAAAACACGACTTGTTGATAATATTATACTAAATAACTCTTAATAGTATCCATGATAACTATAAAACCGACCCTTTATACCTCTTTATGTAGTTTCAATGATCAAAGTTTGGATCTAATTAGCTGCAGACATCAAAGTTGTAACTTGTGTCTTGTTATTCTAAGTGGTAAATTGTCTTATTTTAGATTTATAAGTGTTAAGTTCGCCAATCAATAAGATCATGCTTAATATAATTATTTTATGATGTACTTAAAGGCTTAAAGCGGGAATAGTTCAATATCAAACACTGGTGCAGTATTATTATAAATTTACAGAATAATATCGGTCTGTATATTCTGCTAATAATTACAAAATATTGATATATTGTATATGATCAATTCAAATAATTCGTATTGATATTGTTACATTATACATAAAATTAAGGTACTTATTATATAATTATATTATATTAAGTTAATATAATTAAATATATTATATATATAATAATATTATATATCAATTATAATAAAATTATATATAGCTGTAACTTTTTTTATTATGTAATATCTCGGAATTTTTGAATAAATCACAAGGTTAATTTTTAAATTTTTATTTTGAAATACCTAATATTAAGATAAACAACTTTGCCGCCCGCGGATGGCAGCTACTTACATAATATATTATAAACTGTAATTTGATGTTAGGGTGTGCTTACGTAAAGTCAAGAAATTTGAAATTCCATAGGAATTTCAGATGCATATGGCTCATGGATGGAAGGATAAAACCATCAAAAGTTAAATAAAAATTGGATCTTAAACTATCTAGAACATCATATACCTATATTTGACTCAAATTATTAACAATTCCACTCTTAATATCAATGTTAACACCATGTTTTGCTATGTGACTGCTAAAAGCACCGTAAGAATTCACATGCTATTTTAATATGGTAGCGGAAAAATTTTTCGTTGTTCACGCAGAGAGACCAGAAATTCCGTAAATTTTAAAGAACGTTCAAACCTCCTGAGAACATAATTGATACGAGCTTTTAGTTTGGTTTTAAAGCAGATCATACGAGCCAAGGCTATACCAGATCATCATTCAACTGCTTCTGAATTTATTCGTTTCCAATACTATAATACCGGATACATAGTTAATATTATAGCATAACGGCAGATAATTAGAATTACGTAATCTGTTTTGGTGTGATAATAAACTTACTACCAATTTTAAATTACCAGTGGCAGTAAAAGCTTTCTTTTGATATTTGTGAAAGAAATTTCAAGACTTTCAGCTCATTATTTTGTGATTTTGAACTTCAAATACCGTTGATTAGACAACTTTTACCTTATTTCATTACTGTGCTGTTTCGACCAACGAGATAACCTCCAACAGTGCGTACTAAAGAAAAATTTTCATAGCATGACTTTCAAAAACCTAAAAGAATCGATAAAGACAAACAAATTTACAGTGAGCGATACCAAGAGTAGCTCAACTGACTCTATACGAAGTGAACATCTCGATGAACACTCTATTGGGGGGTTAGGAAAGGAAGTCGAATTAAAATATGATGATCTTAGACAAAATTTTACCATTTGGTCATTATTAGGGGTCGGGTTTGGTCTTACTAACTCATGGTTTGGTATTTCAGCATCATTAGTTACCGGTATTTCTTCAGGTGGTCCAATGTTGATTGTCTACGGTATTATAATTATTGCATCTATTGCTGCTTGTATTGGTATTTCATTATCGGAATTAGTATCAGCATTTCCTGAAAATTCAGGTGGTCAATATTATTGGACTTTTCAATTGGCACCAAAGAAATATAGAAGATTTTGGGCTTATATGTGTGGGTCATTTGCCTGGTTCGGTGCAATTTTTACAAGTGCTTCAGTTACTGTATCAATCGCTTCAGCTATTGTTGGTATGTATGTTATTGGTAGTGGAAGAGAAGAAGGACCTAAAACTTGGGAAGTTTTTGTTACTTTTGAATTAATTAATGCCTTCCTAGCTTTCTTTAATATCTATGAGAAGCCATTACCAGCTATATCACAAACTGCTTTATGGACTTCAATTCTATCATTTATCACCATTACTATCACTGTTTTGTCTTGCTCAAAAGGAAATTATCAAACTGCAGAGTTTGTGTTTTCTGATTTCAACAACGCTACCGGTTGGTCGTCACCAGGTATTGCATTTATTGTTGGTTTGATTAATCCAGCTTGGTCATTTTCATGTTTAGACTGTGCCACTCATATGTGTGAAGAAATAAGACAACCTGAAAGAAAGATTCCCCTTGCTATTATGGCAACTGTTGCTATTGGATTCACTACATCCTTCTGTTACGCTATCTCGATGTTTTTTTCAATCAGAAATTTGGATGATATTTTAAATTCAAATAGTGGAGTTCCTATTTTGGATATTTTTGTACAATCTGTTCAAAATAAGCATGGTGCTTTGTTCTTAGAAGCATTAGTTGTCTTGACTGCTTTCGGATGTAACATTTCATCACAGACATGGCAAGCTAGACTATGTTTCTCATTTTCAAGAGACAATGGTATTCCTGGCTCAAGATATTGGAAAAAAGTTAATAAGAAGACTGGATTACCAGTTAATGCTCATTTAATGACATGTTTCTGGTGTGGTGTCGTTGGTTGTATTTACATGGGTTCAACTACAGCTTACAATGCCATGGTTACTGGTTGTATCATCTTTTTATTGTTCTCATACGCTATCCCAATTGTTGCTTTACTTATTTACGGAAGAAACAATATCAAACGTGGTCCATTCTGGTTGGGACCATTTGGTCTATTGGCAAACATTGTTGTTTTATCTTGGACTTTATTTGCTACAGTTTTCTTTTCCTTCCCATTCACCATGCCAGTTGAAGCTGATACTATGAATTATTCAGCCGTTGTTCTTGTTGCTTTCACTTTATACGCGGTCGTTTATTGGTTTGTCAGAGCTAACAGAACTTTTGCGTTGGATCAAATTCCAAAGGCTGAATTAGAAGACGATTATAGCAGTTCAAGTGATCAAGTAGCAAATATTGATGATGGTATTTTAGAAAAAAGCTAATTTACAAATATTTAGATTGCTGTTTTTTAGTTCTTGATTTTTATTTAATATATTTTAATTGATTCAGGTGTTTTGTAAATTTGCCTTAAATTTGTGATTTTTATACTCTACATTTTCATCGACGATTTCAAACTATTTTCGTAAAAATGATTTGAAGTCATCTCATGCCGCCCTCACCAACTGTGTAAAATCTGTTGGGGCCGAAACTATCAAAATCGCACTGGAAATTTTCCATCGACAAAAAAAAATATTTTACATCGGGGCACGTTCGATGACTTGAAAGTTGACACATAAGGTCTATGGACAAACTTGTGATATAGCAAACATATAGTGATATCCTAGCTTGAAACAGCATAATTTTATTCAAGTTATGATAGAAATATAAACTTTCGCAGGAAACAACTAAATACTGATCATGTCGAATATTAGACTAAATAATTTACTGAAAGGTTTGACTAATTATATCACACCAAAATCACCATTAATTTCAAAACCGAAAGAAAATGCTGTATCCAAAACCCATAAATTAGGTTACAGAAGATCCACTGCACCAACTGCACTGCCCTTGTCTAAAATTTTAACGACAAAGCTTTTTCCACTATCTATTAATGAGTCTTTGAAGGATTATAAAACAAGAAAACGGTTGGATTTTGCTCAAGAAAATCTTTTGTCGTTATTACCGTTTCATAATGCTCAGAACTCTTCCAAAATATCCAAAATCATTAAAACAGATGTAGGTGGTGGGAATTTCATTAACGAATTTATGATTCATCCTAAAGATGCTGATTTCTCGAAGCTCAACCACTTAGTTTTAATTCATGGTTACGGTGCCGGTTTAGGTTTTTATTTGAAGAATTTTGATGAAATAAGTGAAAACAAAAATTGGTGTATTCACTCGTTGGATTTATTGGGATATGGATGCTCATCAAGACCTAAATATTTAAATGATAAAAGTATTGAGAGTTGGTTCATTGATTCTTTAGAAACGTGGAGATGTAAGCGTGGAATTGACAGAATGCTAATGTGCTCCCATTCATTAGGTGCTTATATGAGTATTTTATACACCATTAAATATCCAAAGTATGTCAATAAATTGCTTTTGATCTCACCAGCAGGTATCTACAAATCACCGAACCCACCAGGAAAAATCCCAATATGGTTTGATTATCTTTGGGAACAGAATATTTCACCATTTTCATTAGTTAGAAATGCTGGTCCATTAGGAAGTTTAGTTACCTCAGGCTGGACCTCGAGAAGGTTTGCTAAATTAACAAAATCAGAGCAGTTTTACTTGCACAAGTACACTTATGCTATTTTCAATGCTCCTGGGTCAGGTGAATATTTTATGAGCACAATTTTAGCAGCTGGTGGTGTTCCTAAGAATCCTTTAGTGAACGAAATTGATAAAATTAGCTGTGATTCAGTTTGGTGCTACGGTGATGAAGATTGGATGCCGAAGGAAGGAGGACTGCAGTCAATGAAAATTATAAATAAAAAGGGAGATTTCAATTCAGAATTCAAAATTTTTAAAAACTCAGGTCATCATATATATCTTGATAATTATAAAGATTTTAACCAATTTTTGAATGATGAAATGTTGAAATATGAAAAAACATACTTATAGATTTAATTTTAAACGTTATACTACGCTTTGGAGGTTTTAGAATTTGTATAAATATTCAAAAAGAAAATAATCATATAATCGCATTAATGTCCAAATAAAACTTTATAACCTAGTAAATTTGCGCCATATGAGCCATCTTATATAGTAATTCTATCAATGAGATATAGCTCATGTGAAGACTAAGCTATGTGACTGGTAAAACCTAAATACATTCAATTTTAATATTTCAATAATAAAATTTTTATAGCAGCAGACTATATACAATATGTACAAGTAAAATAAATAGCATGTTGGGACTGAAGCATGAACAGTATTTAACCCCTTTTGATTGGGAATGGTAGTTCTTTACCACCTTTAGCCTCCATTTCTTTAAGGAATCTTTCTTTTTTCAAATCAACAACATATTTTTCTTTGAAGTAATGAACCCATGATTTAGCACAATTTTGATCAAAGTTGGAACTTTCTTTCGAACATTTATCTTTCAGGACTTTGGCATATTTATCATCTAATGGGTTATCAATATTGTTTTTTTCAAGACAGTCCAAGTATTTATCACGAGAGTTCCAACAAACCTCTCTTTTACTTCTATTTGGAGCAATTTGTTCTTTCGTCTCGCTACTGAATATACCCATATCTGTCTCTACCCTTTTTAATAATCAATTTTATTGGTATCTGTTCAAAGTTTCATTTTATTATCTTTTATATATTTGATAACTTTTTTTTTCAAATCTTGTAGTGGGCTTACCAGAAAATCTAGTAGGAGTAAAAAAAAAAATGTTGAAATCTTATGGACGATAGTAACATTGTCTAAATTACTTGGAATATTTTTCTAGAAGAATAATCAAAATGAGTAATTTAGGTATTCAGGTTCGCCAGGCTGTTCCATCAATTGACCCTGTTGTTGCTGATTATGCTGTTGGTTATATAAATCACATTGAACATTCAACCACTGACTCCGTTCTATCTCAACAATTGAACATTGAAGAGGAAATTAATTTTATCTCTGATCTATTGAGAAACGCTGGTGGTGATAATTCTAAGATTGACAAACTATCGGAAAGCTTGATAGCTAAACTAGATGAGGAATATAAGTCTAACCAATCGAAACTAGAATTGACTGGTGATACCTCAAAGAGATTATTAGATATCAATTTATTGAAAAATCATGCCAGCAAAAGAAATATCAATTCAAGTTTAGCTTTATTAGGTGTTACCAAAGATATAGAACATACTGGAAGACATGTTGAATCAAGAGTTGATAAGAAGAAACTAGAAAAAGCTGAAAAGAAAATTGCAGCTAAAGTTGCAAAAAGAGCAAATGCATTCGTTAAATATGAAGCATCTAAATTAATTGATGCCAAAAATGAAGAGGAAAATTATGACGAGTTCTTTCTTAAAATCAATCCTATCGAATTTGGTTCAGGTGCTGGTAAATCTAAGGATATTTTCATCGATACTTTTGATTTATACGTTGGTGCGGGCCAAAGAATCTTGAGTGATGCTCAATTACAACTATCATATGGTCATAGATATGGTTTAGTTGGTCAGAATGGTATTGGTAAATCTACACTATTAAGAGCACTTTCAAGAAGAGAATTGAATGTTCCAAAACATATTACCATCTTACATGTTGAACAAGAAATTACAGGTAGTGAAATCTCTGCTATTCAATCAGTTTTGGATGCTGATGTCTGGAGAAAACAATTATTACTGGAGGAAAAACAACATCGTGAAAGAATAGAGGAAATCGAAAAATTGAGAACCGAGTTTGATGAAGATTCATTAGAAGTTAAAAAATTGGATAATGAAAGAGATGATTTAGAAGTTCATTTGCAAGAAATCGAAGAAAAATTATTTGAAATGGAATCAGATAAAGCTGAATCAAGAGCTGCATCAATTTTATTTGGTTTAGGTTTCACTAAAGAATCACAACAAAATCCTACAAATTCTTTCTCAGGTGGTTGGAGAATGAGATTGTCTTTAGCTAGAGCTTTGTTCTGTAAACCAGATTTATTATTATTAGATGAACCTTCCAATATGTTGGATGTTCCATCTATTACATTTTTAGCCAATTATTTACAAACATATCCATCAACTGTTTTAGTTGTTTCGCATGATCGTGCATTTTTGAATGAAGTTGCTACTGATATCATCCATCAACATTCAGAAAGGTTAGATTATTACAGATCACAAAATTTCGATTCCTTTTATGCTACAAAGGAAGAACGATATAAAAATCAAATGCGTGAATATGAAAATCAAATGGCATATAGAGCTCATTTACAAGCATTTATTGATAAATTTAGATATAATGCTGCCAAATCATCAGAAGCTCAATCAAGAATTAAGAAATTGGAGAAATTACCAATTTTGGCACCACCTGAAGAAGATAAAGCCATTACTTTCAAATTTCCTGATCCAGAAAACTTATCACCACCAATATTACAGTTACAAGATGTCTCATTTGGATATAATCCCAAAGATCTTTTACTTGACCATGTTGATTTGGATATTCAAATGGATTCACGTATTGCTATTGTTGGTGCCAATGGTTGTGGTAAGACCACATTATTGAAGTTATTAATGGAAAGATTATCTCCCTTAGGAGGTTCCGTTGCTAAAAACGGTAGATTAAGAATAGGGTATTTTGCTCAACATCATGTTGATTCAATGGATTTAAATACTTCAGCTGTTGATTGGTTATCTAAAGCTTATCCAGGTAAATCGGATGAAGAATATAGACGTCATTTAGGTGCTTTTGGTATTACTGGGTCTTTAGGTTTACAAAAAATGCAATTGTTATCTGGTGGTCAAAAATCAAGAGTTGCATTTGCTTCATTATGTTTAAATAACCCTCATATTTTAATTATGGATGAACCTTCAAATCATTTGGATACTGCAGGTTTAGAAGCATTGAGTGATGCTTTGAAAAACTTTAAAGGTGGTGTTTTAATGGTTTCACATGATGTTAATGTCATTGATCAAGTTTGTAATGAAATTTGGGTTTCTGAAAGAGGTTCAGTTAAAAGATTCGATGGTACAATTTATGATTATAAGAAATATATTTTGGCAGCAGCTGATGCTAGTGGTGTTGTTAAAAAACATTGAATAAATTTTAATCTTATACGTATATTTATTTTCTTTTTTTATTCATGATATCATATTGTTTTGTAGTAAACAAGTGAAAAGAGCTTTGATGATTTATCTGATAATTTACAAATATTAAATTCAATATTTTGTGTATTATTTAAATTATTAATTATTAAGTGTTACGGAATTATGTATAAAATCTTGATATTCATAATAGCTCATTAAAAGAATGTCGTGCAAGTCATTAAAATATATCTTGATTGATAATGAAAAAAAATAAAATAAATAAATAAAGTAAACGATAGGAAAGTAGCGCAATGATAATGATAATAAAAGTGAAAATAAATAAATAAATAAAGGAATACTCATACTCAAACAATCGAAAGGTTTTCTCTCAGATGAGAAACATCATTATTTGGAAAAGTTGTGAAAATTGATTTAATGAGCTTCTTCATGAACATTAGTTTCATCAGAAATTCTAACTGGTTCTTCACCAACTTGCTTTTCTAAATCTTGATTTTTTTTCAAACCAGCGGAATATAAATCAACACCAGCATGTTTTATTGAATCATATAAAACAACAAATGGGATAATTACAAATTGAAATAAATCCAAAATCCCATTAAAGTAAGATTCTTGGTTTGAATCTAAAATATTTCCCCCATCACTTAAACCAAAGTTAAGTAAAACTAAGATATAAATCAATGAAAATAATGGAATTGATACATAGTTTGATATTAATGTTGTATTGGTATTAGTGATTATTTGACGATTAATCAATAAACCAATTCCAAAGAAGGCGGCAACTGTTGAAAATGTAAAATAACCCCATTTATAAGTGGAATGAACAAGTGAACCAATTAATAATAAAATTAATGAAGCACCAAAAGATGTAGTTTGTAAAAAAGTATGGTTGAAAACTTCAATTAAATCAAAACTTGATGAAACACTCTTGTATTGATTAGCTAATTCGAAAAATACTAAAATTGGAATATAACTTAAAACCCATGAAACATATTTGACATAAAAAATTGCTCTTAAACCATCTTCTGAAAAAGTATGATCACCTGAAGGACCATTGAATTCAACTTCAATTTCTGTCCAACCTAAATTAGATGCCCAAGTGAAATAACCAATAGATAAGACAAAAGTTGAAATAATTGGGGCGGCTAATAATAACGCCTTAGTTTTATTGTTATTATGATAAATAATATAGAATACCGAATGAACAATAGATGAAACTCCAAATATAGAAAAGACTGTGAAAAGCCAATCTGAACCTTTTGAACCTAATGAAATACCAACGGAGTCACCTGCATTAATGAAAACTGCTTGATTACCTGTCATGGTTATTGATATTTATATACGAGTAATTATAATAATATTAATTATGATATAGATTTTTAGCGCCAAGTAAAAAAAAATAATAATATCAATGACAAATGAGTTATTTGGATCTCCTTTTATAGTTTTATTCCAACCGTTGATTATAACATTAATAATTCCCTCAAATTATTAATGACGCTATTTAATATGATCATTTATTTATTTTATTCCTTTTAATTATTAACCTTAAATCCCTTTAAAAAATTAAATTAAAATTAAATGAATTAAATTTTGATTGATTGCGGCATTAAAATAAATAAACACAAACAATTCAACTTTTATAATTTATTTGATATTGTTTTAATTTCTAATACTAAAATCAAAGATTATAAAGAGGGGTTCAATATTAATAAATTGATTAAATGATTGAATGATTTGATCAGAGATTAAATTTTTTATTCAGTTACCGCTGTATTTTATTGAAAGTTTTGAGTTAGCATTTTCAAAAAAAACTAATAAAAAGAGATCAGAACAATTTATGGGTTTTGTATAATGTTTGCTCATTTTTTTGATGCAAATTTGAATGTGTAAATGAATAAGTTTGATTTTAAGGTTAATTAGGAAATAATTGGGAAAAGTGTAATAATTGAAGAGGGTCTTTGTTTTTTTTTGTCACATAGGTTTTAACAATTCTGATCTTCCCCCATATTATGTTATGGAAGATCTTTACTTTTTTTTTTGTTAATTAATTAAATTTGCTTTTAGTTTTAACCATTAGAAATCAAGATCGATCAGAATTATCACGTGGATTTCAATGTTTTTTTTTTTTTGCTTTTCTCAACCTTCTGGAACTAATTTTCGGAGTGATCGGTAAATTATGATTTCCCTAATAAAACCCGAGATATACGGGATCTTAGTAGGTACTACCTACTGGAGTTTAATTTGTAAAATAAATGTTAACACGCCATTTCTTGAACATTATCAATCTTGTAATTCCAATTTGTTCTATACTGTTGTTAGATGATTAAAATTATTATATGCATAATAATTTATATCGGTTATGATGGAAGATTTTCTTCTCTGATGAATTATTGAATGAATCATGATATCTTTAATGTTATAAGCTAATGTTGCTCCAAGCTCATGATAAAATATAGCATAATTTTTAAAATTATAATCGTATTTTATATTGATTGGATAATTTTAATTAAGGAATCGCATCGAAATATTATTAACGAAGCTGACATAAAGTATGATTTTGATCTTTCAAAAGTACTGGACTCATGATAATTCCATTGACTTTATGTGTATAATTTTATATAAGTCTAGCTCACTTTTACAATCAATATAATATTCAAGATTTCAATGCCTAGAGAAATATAATACTAGTTCAAGTATAAAATCAGTTAAAATTCACAATCAAGTAGTTTAACAAGTAATAATATCAATATTATCATAAATAATTTGAAATGGTTCAAGCAATTCGGCAAATAGTTACAATCATCTAGAGACTAAATTTTTAATCTGCATAAAAATCTATATTGGGTACTTTGTTCTTGCATCATGACCATTATATATTCCCAAAACTTCCAAAGTGATACTATCTAGTAAATGATGTGTAAAACAAATGATTGTAACACTAACAATAACAAAAATGTGCTCTTCAATCCCTACTAATAAATCTTGGTTTATAAAAACTATAGTTGGTTTGCAATATTAATCATCAATTGACTGAAAATTGCAACAACCAAATTATATAGTTGCTGGCTGGTTAACTTTTTGAATTCTCACAAAATAAGCTTGATCTATTTTATGACAAGATGACTCATGATAATGATTGCTAAACTTAATATACCAATTCAGCCAATTCACCAGCTCATTCCAGTTTCAAATGGTACTGTTATATATATATATAACGTTGATTTGATTGAATTAGGTTCCTGAATTGCCTAGATAACGTAGATGAAAAGATACCAATACTTCCCGCATTTCAAGTTTTAACATTTATAATAACTTTATTTCCAATCTAGGTGTGCTACTTTCCATATTTGGGTAACAGTAAACACGCGAAAGTACATGAATAATAATACATCCATGCAACTGTATGTAACTAGGGTCTATGTTTTTTTTTTTTTTTTCAATTCTCGGAGGGTCAACATGATCAGTATTCTATCGTTTACAGGGAATTAACCGATTGTTTCCAATCTGAGGTTATTATTGCCCAAGAATAGATACTTGGCTGTTCTTGTTGAAACGTCTTTATGATATAGTTTACATTATCAGGTCAAAGTCTGTTGCGCTGAATTCTTTTCAATTTGAGGAATTATTATACGCATAGATATAATATATTGACCGATATTATAATTCGTAAATTATGATAAAGAAATTCTCAATTAATGTTCAATGGCAGAATTTTATTGACGAATTTGCGCAAGGCCTTCGCATTATAACTCTTAACTAATATGACACATGAGTTACAGTATAATAATGCCACAAACTATAAGCACAAGAGTCAAGACTATCGTATCAATTGTTCATGAGTCTGTAATATATATTTATAAAATTTGTAAATCATATATAGAATTATCAAAAATAAAAACAACGTCGTCTGCAAGCGAAATTTCTAAATCAAAAGATTGGTTATGGACTCAAGAGACACTAACATGACTGAATTATTATATTAACTAGTCTTCATACCAAGACCTAGAAGTTAGAAAAAGCTAGGTCTCAGGGTCCGAGACTTCAGGGTTTATAATTTATAAATAGGTCACCGTCACCTTAGTGTACTAACAGAGGTTACTCACTGTTTAATACTTGCGCAAAGTTTTGAAAATCTCACAGTCTTGATGTGTCAGGGTTTTTAACCCTGCCAGTGCACCAGTGTCTACTGACTACATATATACTTTTTTTTTTCCCGTATTTCGAAAAATTTCAAGGGCTCAAGCCTCAAGAACTCAAGGAGTCAAGGCTAAATCCGAGATTCGAGACGTCGGTATCATCATCCAGCCTCGCGCCACATTACATATGATGTAGTTTCTACAAATATTGAAGATCCAAAATTAAAAATAATGATGCAGAGAATGGGTAAGTTTACGTCATAATTGATCAAAATTCCAATGCCAAAAATAATTACATTTGTTTCGGGGAGGATGCCGTGCTTGAAGTTAGCCTAATTATGAAGTATTTGCCGATTTCGAAAATAACTATAAAAGATCACAGATTCCCTTTGTTATCCAAAGTTCAGGGTGTGTTAATAATGTTCCTTAATACACATTAATTTATTTTCCATTCGCTATATATCCAAAAATGTTCGCCAAAACCTTAGTCGCTTTATCATTCGCTGCTTTATCATTAGCTGACTCACAAGAATTCGGTTTACTTGTTATTAGATCAGGTTCACAATACCAATACGCCTCAATTGTTGACACTGACTCAACTTTACAAGTCGGTTCAAGTAACGCAGTTGATGGTGTCATCACTGATGATGGTCTTTTCAAATTATCAGATGGTTCTTACGTCGTTATCGGTTCAGATTCAATCACTGTTGGATCATCAAAAGCATCAAACAAATTCTCAATCAGCTCAGGTTATTTAACTTACGATGATTCACAAGCTTTCTCAATCGACTCAACCTCAGGTCACTTATTATACAAATCACAAACTGGTACCGGTATTGGTCTTCGTGCTACTGCAAAATCTGGTTCTGCTGTTCCTGATTTTAAACCATCTCACAGCTCTAACTCAACCACATCAGCTTCTTCAAACTCAACCACATCAGCTTTTTCAAATTCAACCACTTCATCAACTCTAAGCACTCACACTACCTCATCAGGTAACGTCACTACTCCATCCGTTTCAACCGCTACTGGTGGTGCTAACGCTTACCAAGCCGGTGCTGGTATTGCTGCTGTCGGTGCTGCTGTCGCTCTTCTATTATAAGTTTTTTGATATGTTTGGGAAGACCTATCAAATTGATTATTATTGCAAGACATTCTGATGATTAAGCAAAATTTTTATTTATTTCTTATTTAAACCGTTGTTTTATATGTTTTTAATTCTCGTTTAATTTAATTCGATTCTATTTAATTTGATTTTAGTTTTTGAACTGTATTTTAGTCGGTATATATTGTTATTAATACAGTACGACACACACACTTATCACTATGACTAGTGCCAACTTGAATAGTTACCTAATTGCAGGAAACATAGGACATACTACTACATGATAACCTATAGCTCATAGATAACCCAAAGACTGAAACTAGGGATTCGCTTGTGGCGCTCTACATTTAATTCTATATAAGTATACACCCTACAGCAAAAATGCTCATGCCGAGTATCTTGTATGAAGTACAATTTCATGAGATGATGCAGGTCCTCACTACTTATGATGTCAAATCTTCTTGTCGTTAATTGTATTGACAAGAATGCTCGAGGATGACGGTTAATAATCAACAATATAAATACTACTTTTTTCATTAATCAGTTTAACGGGATCAATTAGTTTAATATAATTAGAGAGTCGAGAATATTAATTTAAACAGACAAAACAACAAACATAAGTTATGATGTGCTTATTTTTGATAGCCTATGAGATATTTATAGAAAAAGTGACTGTAACTGATTCCAAAACCCAAGTTTAGAAGCCACAAGATAATCACAACACATATCTCTTAAACTTATGATTCATGAATTGAGCGTGCTTTCTGACCAGTGACATCGGAGAGTGGAGACTCGAGACTCGAGAGTAACTTTTAACTTTTAAGTACCGAAGCTCAAACGTCAGTTATCAGTATATAGATTTTTATTGAAGGATGTGTTATCCACAAGTGAGGACAACACAAGTAAAAACTCGTTTTCTATGTCCTATGACCTAAGAGTCTATGACCCTAAAAAAATTCACCTCTCAAATTTTCGTTTTTGTTTAAAAACTTCTCTGGCAGTCGGATATGTACAATGACGTAAAATGACTTAAAGGCACCGAACCTTAAAACTTCCGAGATCTAAAAAAAGAAACAGGTGAACAACTTACAACTTACAAGACTGATGATATTCTCGCTTCAGAAAGCGCTATGGTAATTAATTCCTGAAAGTTGACTTGTACGTTGTTACTTGACCCTGCTTCCTGCACACAATTAAATTTAGCAATGCAAAACAGACAGGAATAATGACGTTTTTTTCTTATCCAATATGTTAGTATCTAATAATAGTGCTTTTACAAAGTGAATTTTTTTTAATTTTTTTTTTTCATCAAGGTGACTGAATCTAATATCTATTTTAGTATTATGAAATTATCTCTCTATATAAGAATTGGTCTAGAAGACTTCATTTTTTTTACTCCTTGTTGTTTTTCGATTTAAATAATTCTCTAATTCAATAAAAATTATCGAAAATCACAAAACAATTACTAGATCGCCCACAATGATTCTTGTTAACCTACTTCTTTTACTGGCCTTATATTTGAACGTCATAGTTTCCTTACCAATTCTAAAACCAATAAAATATTCAATTCAAATATCGAAACCTTTTCATCCACTTAACTTTGAAAATGTATTAGTTAAAAGAGGTGATCAAACGCTGTTTGTTAGAATGACACCTCAAACAGAAGGTCAATACATCGAAAATGAAGAAGATTTATATCAAGCAGAATTGACTGAACAAGGTCAATTTGTTTTAAATGATGCCTCCTTAAAAATTGGCGAAAATGACCAACTATTATTATCCTCAAAAATAAATAACGATTTTGCTTTCAATATAAACAACGGTCATTTAAGCTATAATGGGCAAGATTCTTTTAAGTGCTGCTCACTTGGCGGTGATATATATTCAATTCATTTGAACACTGAAAATTTCAAATGTGAAAACCAGCAACTGGATGTCTCCCTCAACGTTTTCGATGAATTTGGCCTTCAAAAACATGAATTTGAACCAGAACTGTTTCTTTACGAAGCAGGGAAATTCAAGTTTTTATAGACTCTCAAAGGTTTCATCATAAAAAAACTAGTAAATTATACAATTCATTCATTAAGACGTCACAGGAACTTCATGCGAAGCTGAAAATACTCAATTGATACTCTCCAATCATTTCATTATACATAAACAAGATCATGATACAATCGAAAGATATTATCTTGAATAGCCCTAGAGACTGGAACTACTAAATCAATTGTCAAACTGCCAGCTTCGCGGCCCGCAAGTGTTATTCTTTTTGCATATTAAATCGGCCTCTTAGAGATTTATTTGCATTTATACTATTTATTCCCTTATTTATTCAGCTTACCATATTTAATCATTAATATTTAATCATTAATATTTAATCATTAATATTTAATCTTTTTCTTTAACGCTTGTCTATTACGTATGAATTGTTTAATTAATTCTGTTCAAGTTGATAATTTGTAGATTAAATTTGAACTTGACTACTTTCATTAACTCACTCGCGAATTTTTTAGGAAGAGCGAATACTAAAGCCATACAGAATCTTCAAACCACCAATATCGATATATTCATCTGCACTCAAAGAAACAGCTATATCATAGGAACATCATATGAATCCTAAATCGTTCCTATCACTTAAAAAAATGGAAAATATTTCAGATTTAGTCAAAAGTAACATAAAGTCATACATTTCACTTTTCTTTCTTTTGGTTATATCCTTATTGTCAACAATAACTAAGCCTTCAACTCAATATGTCAATATCAACGATCCACGCTTACAATATCCTCATATTGATCCACATCTGGACAAGATAACAGATTCAACCGGTTTTATATTGGCATTTGCTTTACCCCTCCTCGCTATATTATTAGGAGAGCTTGTCAAGGTCAATTTTAAAGTAAAAAAATTACTATCAAAACAGAAACTGGAACATTTTCATGGTTTGATTCTAGGTTTCTTTAGTACTTCTATTATAACTTTGGCAATCGTTTCAGTATTGAAAAATTGGTTAAGCCAACCTCGTCCAGACTTCATTTCTAGATGTCAAGTAGACTATAAGGTTATCCAAAATTTTAAAAATATTTATAAAATTTCTGATATATGCCAGGGTGATGTATTAAAGATAGAAGAGGGATTGAGATCGACACCATCTGGCCATTCGGCATCATCATTTGCGGGGCTCAATTATTTATCTGTTTACTTGTTCTCAAAATTCCAAAACATTTCAGTTTTTAGTTTAATCCTAGGATACTCACCTTTGGTATTGGCTACTTATATTGCCACTACAAGGTTATCTGATTTTAAACATTCCTTATTCGACATAAGCTTTGGATGTACGATTGGGGTAGTAATTAGTCTGTACATTTGGAAATTATTCAATTCCTTTGACAATGAAGAAGAAGACGAACAACAGCTACCTTTATAATTGACTAGAACTTAAATTTATCATTCACCTATACTATTTCTGAAAAATATATAAAATTGCACAATTGTATATAATGAGAGTATTATCTCTGTGTGTTTCCTATCGCATGCTTATTCAAAGTCTCTTGACATTAGTACGGGATCATATTGAATATCACATTAATGCGCCATATAAATACAATATTCCCACAGCTGACTACTTCGTAATTACCTTCGTTTAACTTGTGAAAAATTTAATGAGACAGACGCTATAATTGCACGAGTGTTGAAAGTGATATTAAACATTCTTTTCCACCTGTAATTCTCTGCGAAGCCCAACCATGGTTTTATCACACCTACAAAATTGAATCCAACTGGCTCAATAGATCATTCTCCGTTTCTTTGCTCTTTTTATTTATCTCCTTGTCTTTCAAAATATCATTTTTAAGAGTTTTGGAATCCAAAATAGATTGCTTTTTTGAATCATGCACTTGAGTGGTCGTTAATTGATCGAGTATATCTGCAACTTCAACTTTATCAAGGTTCGCTATCTTTGAGGAGTTTGATTTATTTGATTTCTTTAAAATTTTAAAGGACTTGTGTGAAGGTTTGTTTTGTTTGATCTGTTTGTTGAATTTCTTTGGACCCATATTGATGTATTTGATGTTAAACATTCAAGTTAATCTAACTTGAGATAGATGAACTCGATGACCTCTTGTCAATTTTTTTTTGACATACCCTTGGCTTCAAAATATAAACGAGTTCGCGTTTATGTTTCTCGCGAATTTTCTTGAGTTGATAGATTTTGTAAAAACAATAATATGATTAACGAATCAATCATAAAACAAACAATCCAAGTGGACGCTACTAGTATCCTTACCCACTGCACTAAAGAAAAACACTTCCATTTGGGTATGGCACCTTATGATCATCCTAGTGCAGCAGATGCGACTCCGGTGGCGCTATCAAGAAGAAATGGGGGTGGGCATAATCCAAATAGAAATTACAGAATAGCTCATCAAAAAGTATCGATTGATGTCGATTTAGAAGAGCGTGCAATCTATGGAACTACAGAGATTCAGATCACTCCTTTGGAACAGAATTTGAACTTTGTTAAGTTCGATTGTAGGCAAATGGAAATTACTGATGTATTGGTGAACTCCAGAAGAGCGGACTATTTACACTTAGACCCATTATTGGATGAATTTAAAGAATTCACTCATCAAACAGAGAACAAATCAGTGATAACTGAAATAAAGCAGCATCAGTTTTACAAAAATAAATTTAAAAAGATATTCAATGGAGATAATTCCGAAGAATTGACAATTTTCATGCCTGAAAGATTAAACTTGAAACCATACGATCCTTCAGTCTCAAGTGCTTTCACTCCATCATATAGAGATTCTCCAGGTAGTCACAAGCCAAATACATCTTCAGAAACGACTTATACACCAGTTGTTATAGGGATTGATTTCAGAGTAAAGAACTGTCAAAATGGTGTACATTTTGTAGGCGGTAAAGGATCAAAATTAAACAGAACAGAATGGCATGCTTTCACTACAAATTCAAATTATGGAATAAGTACATCATCATGGGTTCCTTGTATTGATAGCTTATGGGAAAAATGTACTTGGGAAGTTGAAATCAGCGTTCCTAGAACAGTTAAAGATATTGGTGTCACAAAAATGATTGGTTCAGATACTTCGACAAGTAATGATGATTTGGAAGAAGAAGAAAGCATAGAGATTGCAGTGATTGGTTCAGACTATGCAAATCAAAAGGAAACTGCTCATAAAATGGATTTATCCAAAAAACTGGTATCTTATACCATTTACAATCCAACATCTGCTCACCACATAGGCTGGTCTGTTGGCGGGTTTATTCAATGTCCTTTAATCAATTTACAAGAAGAAGACCAACCAGACTCATTGCAGGAGAAAGATTCCACCCAGGTTCCTTCAGCAGTCTATTGTTTGCCTTCAAGGCAAACTAATGCTATTAACTCCACAATATTTCTCTATAAGGCGATCGATTTTTACTCAAAAGAATTTGGTTCCTTTCCTTATACAAGTAATGCACTTGTTTTTGTTTCTGATATAGATTCAGAGTATAGTGGGTTTGGTGGTATAACGATTTTGAATGAAAAACTGTTATATTCACCAAGGGAAATAGAACCCTTGTATCCAACTACTTTTACGCTATCTGTTGTATTGGCAGAGCAATGGTCTGGTATCAATGTTGTTCCTAAAACTTATAGTGATTTATGGGTGACAATCGGTATTGCGCATTTCATGGCATATCAATTCATTAAGAACTTGATGGGACTGAACGAATTTAAATATAGAATAAAGAAGCAATCCGACAAGATTTGCGAAGAGGATATCGATAAATTCCCACTTGCGAATCCCTTTTTAAACTATCCAATATCAACCCACGACTTGGACTTCATAAGACTGAAGGCCCCAATTGTACTATTTATATTGGATAGGAGAATGACCAAAACAGACAAATCGTTTGGGCTCTATAGAGTTATTCCCAAAATTTTTTTACAAGCTATGTCTGGTGACTTACCAAATGGCTGTTTGAGTACATATAATTTCCAACACGTCTGCGAGAAGGTTAACCATAATAGGCTGGATCCTTTTTTCAGACAATGGGTATATGGATCTGGAGTTCCAATTTTTAGAGTAACTCAAAGGTTCAATAAAAAGAGAATGTTTATTGAAATGGGTATAAGGCAGGTCCAACAGCAAGAATCGCCCAAATACCATCCTACTTCAGAGTCTTTTGTTAAAGATGCTAAACAAGACATGAACAAACAAGAAGAAGTTCCTATTGGTGAAATTCAGAATTTCTTCACAGGCCCAATGACTATTCGTATTCATGAAGCTGATGGTACACCTTATGAGCATATTGTCGATTTAAAAGAGGGCTTCACAAAGCTAGATATTCAATACAACACTAAGTATAAAAGGCTTAAGAGGAACAAAAAGAAAACTGACAGACAAGAAAATGGTGAAGAAGAGGAGAATGTGTTACTTCATTGTTTAGGTGATACATTACAATCAGACAAGGAAGTAAAAGACTGGGATCTGATTGAGTGGTCAAAAGAAGAAGAGGATAGAATGGCAAATGAAGCTTTTGAGTGGATTAGAATTGATGCTGATTTTGAGTGGATTTGTAAAATTTATATCAATCAACCGGACTATATGTTTGCATCTCAATTGCAACAGGACCGTGACATTGAAGCTCAAATCGAGTCTGTTTTCTATTTTGCCAATTCGAACCCTAGTGCCCTATACTCAACAATTCTATTACGGACTCTCATGGACTCGAGATATCATTATGGGGTTAGAGTTGAAGCTGCCATAGGATTAGCAAAGCTTTCTAAACCACAATCAAAATGGATAGGCACGTCACATTTGCTAAAAGCGTTCAAAAATTTGTTCTGCTTCAATCATTCATCAATCCCTTTACCAAATAATTTTGTTGATTACCCAACATATTACATTAAAAAATCAATTCCCCTAGCTTTATCAAGAATTAAGGATCAGAACAACAACGTGCCCATTGAAATCAAAACCTTTCTCTTGAATTTGTTGAAATTCAACGAAAATTTCAACAATCCATACACTGATTCGTACTACATTGGCCATTTGATTCAATGTATAGGCTCTTCTTTGGTGGCTAATCCACTGGTGGAAGCTGTCTCTCAACTAACTGATGTTGATAGAAAATTTTTAAAGGAAGCCATTTCTGAAATTTCAAGGCATCAAAAAATGGATGAATGGGTTGCAACAAATAACAATAAGATTGTAACAGTTGCTTTGGGGGAAAAACTGAAATTGGCTAGGAAAGGTCTTTTTGAATTTGAAATCGAGGAACTATTAGAAAGAACTCAACCAAATTTTGATGATGAAATTAGAGTTTTGGCATTTGACGGTTTATTCTCAATAGGTGCATTAAAAAACAAATCAATTTTAACTTATTTCTTTACTCTGGTATCATTTGAAAAATCTTATACATTTAAGACAGATTTGATAAGGCTATTTATCAGATGTGTTGGACGTGCTGCAATTGAAGGCACTTCCTCAGAACTAGATGAATCAGAACTAGATAAGGCAATTGAATTGAATTTTAAAAAGGAAGAAAAGAAAAGCAATGGGAATTTTGTTGTTGTTGAGGAGGGTTCAAATGATCATTTCGAGTCAAGAAGAGATGCTGTTGCAAGAGCAACATTGAAAGGTTCAATTGAATTGCTCAGACGAGATTATGCTGAATATAAGCCATTGGTTGATCTCTTATGGAAGACTGCCAAGCATCCATTGTTGAACTTATCTCAAAGACGTGATCTTTTAGATGTCGTTAGTGTATTTATAGAGGCCTATGACACTATGCCTGTTACATTTTTAATACCTAGAGAAAAGAAAATCGCTGCTTCAAATTTGGGTAACGGTAAAGTTGTCTTGAAAAGAGAGGGTCAGTTTAAAATAAGCTTGTCAAAGAAATTAGTACTGAATTCAGCAGTTTTGAGTGGAATTCCATTGACCAAACCAACATTGGGTGGTACGCCAATCAGTAACAAAAAATCATCGATAAAGATAAATAAACCATCACCAGGTAGATATAAATCAGAGATCAGGCGCTCAAAGAGCGGACCGTTAAGATATGTTAAAATTTCAAGTAGTAAGAGAATGATCATTGTATCATCAGATCCATTAAGACGTTCTAAAAAATTGAATAGTAACGTTTCATCAACCACAACAACTCCAATCACAAAAAAGCCAATTGTTAAAATACCATCAAGTAGAGCAAATCACAGTTCTGCAGGTACACCAAACACAATAAAAAATGAAATAATTGCCATAACTCCGAATGATACTCCAAAAGCGCCAAAATTGAAATTAAAATTCAAATTTTAATACAACTGTAATGTTTTATATTTCATGATATATTAATAGTGAATTACATGTTTCAACTAATGACTTTATATATAAAAAAAAAAAAATTTCAAACTTGATGATCAAATAATGGTTATGTAGTTGAATCGTTTAGATTTTTTCCAATAGTAGATTGAAAAAATAATAAAAAGATTTATAAACTGCAAAGCAATTTTACTAAATTTTAAAAAGAGATAAAATTGTGACAAATAATGTCTTTTATTTTTTCATTTAATCGAATATGATTTTAAATCTAATGAACTGCCAATTAAATACGAAAACAACTGAAGAAAAAAAAACACACACACACACACACACACACAAAAAAAAACAACAACCTTTGATAATAATATACAAAACTAATAATAACAATTAGGATATAGAAGGGAAACTTTATTTTAAAACCATTTAACAACCACCGATCTGTAGAATAAATATCGTTAGTATATATGAACAATTTCATCATTAAGAAAGGGTACATACTTGTTCTTGATGTGCTTCAATGACATCACCATCATCTAAATCTAATTCTTCTGGGGTTTGTTCTGGTTGAACTCTTGAACCATCACATAAAAATCTTAAACTTTCAATTGATTTACCTTGTCTTTTAGCAAAAGCTTCCATTAATCTTTTCAATGGGGTTGATTTTTTAATTTTGAAGAAAATCTCACTTGAACCATCACTAACTTTCAAATTAATGTGTGTTTCTGATTTAACATCTTTGGTTTCATCTAATTGTGGTTTTTGATCTGGAGTTTCTTCAGACATTTTTTAAAAATGGGATTTATATTATTATGTTCTTTTCTTAAGATTGAATTTCTCAACTTATTAAAGATGGCAAAATTTTGTTCAAACTTTACTTCTTTTTGTCTGTTTATAATCGAGCCAACGCGATCTCGTGAAGAAAAAACCAAAAAAAAAATAAGCGTATAAACCAAAAAAAAAAACATATATTAATTAGTTAACAAAATTGAGAAAATGAATAAACCGGGTAATACTATACTAATATTCAATCACAAGTTCACGTGAGAATACATAGGGTTAAAAATTTATTGTAGTTATAGTACCTGGTCCATCTAAGATCTTAGATCCTGGACTAATTCATTTAAACTCATGTTTAACAGTCATGTATGAATAGTTTTGATATCCTAAACAAGATCTGACTGGTGATGGTTAAATATAATGTTTGTATTTTCATAGAGTTTTACATTGAGTAGATTAAAACTTTGGGACCTGGGCAAGTGACTCTTGATCACCTACAGCATTCGAAAACAAAGATAAAAGTTAGATGATTGGATTGGAACCAAAAATTTGAATTCAAAATGAATAAGAGAATGTATGCAATATATAATTTTAATTGCATAGCCCGTTTTACGCACGTAATATTATAACTTTATAAAGCTTTGAAGTTATCAAGAATCAAGGCTTTTTAGGATCAAGTTTATTTACCATTGTCCAAGTTTGAAATATATTAAACATAATGATACATGAATTAATTCCTAATTTGGTCTTTTGGAGGTTTTAAAATTGTTCGAAACAAGTAATTTCAATTACCTCTTTTAATCCAAATCATTTTTACTAAAACGAATGGGAAAAAAAAATATCCTAAAAATATTTCAAAGCCCAAAATAAAATATTGACGCGTTTTTTGTTGTTTTTATAACACGCTTAAATTTCGCGTTTTTTTTTATTATTCAATATCAACTTTTTTTTTTATCCCTTTTATTTTGAGGATCTACAAATTATTAACTAAATTTATTATGCAGATTTATTTACATGTAAAGGGAGGAAAGAAACAACATTGAAAATTATAATAAAAGAATGTTGCAATGTCAAGCTGACAAGAAAAAAAAAATTATTAATAATAATACTAAATTCTTTTTTAGTTTAAACCATACGCGTTGTAGTAAAAATATCTACAATTAAATTAAATTTTTTTATTCTTCTTCTTCTTTTATAATCTAGGAAATCAATTCTTTTTGAATAGAAGTTTGAACTTTTGATTGTAATCAACCAACTTATTTTCACTCATTCATCCAATTTGCTCAATTTTTTTGTTCATTCATTCATTCATCTAACAAATCAATCAATCAATCATCCAATTTATATTTTCAGTCAGTGTATTTAAAGTCTTAAAATTGGGAAAGAAAAGATGTCGTATCATTCAAGACAACCATCTGTCACCTCTACAGTATCATCATCTTTGACAAATATTCCAGCTTCAAATATTAACAAAATTGGACCATGGAAATTGGGTAAAACTTTAGGTACAGGTTCAACAGGTCGAGTTTTATTAGCTGAACATCAACAAACTGGTCAAAAAGCTGCTGTGAAAATTGTATCAAAATCTAAATTGAACAATTCAAATAATGAAGTTTTGGATGATACAAATAAAGGTAGAGATGCTGCTGGTTTAGCATATGGTATCGAAAGAGAAATTATTATTATGAAATTATTAAATCATCCAAATGTTTTAAGATTATACGATGTTTGGGAAACTTCTAAATATCTTTATTTGATCTTAGAATACGTTGAAGGGGGTGAATTATTCGATCTTTTGGTTGAAAGAGGTCCATTAGATGAATATGAAGCTATTAAATACTTTAGACAAATCATTATGGGTATAAGTTATTGTCATGCTTTAGGTATATGTCATAGAGATTTAAAACCAGAAAATTTATTATTGGATCATGATTTAAATATTAAATTGGCTGATTTTGGTATGGCTGCTTTGGAAAATAATGATAGATTATTAGAAACAAGTTGTGGATCTCCACATTATGCAGCCCCGGAAATTGTGAGTGGTAAACATTATCATGGATTTGAAAGTGATGTATGGTCTTGTGGTGTTATTCTTTTCGCCTTATTGACAGGTAGATTACCCTTCGATGATGAAAATATTAGAAGTTTATTGTTAAAAGTTCAAAGTGGTACATTTGAAATGCCATCCTCGGATGAAATTTCAATTGAAGCTCAAGATTTACTTTCTAAAATGTTAACTGTTGATCCAAGTAAAAGAATTAAAACTCATGAAATTTTAAACCATAAATTGTTACAAAATTATCCAATTTCCAAATTGGATCAAGAAACTTTAATCAATTTACCAAGTCCAAATTCTTATTTGAAACAAATTAATTCAATTAAAGATATTGATGAACAAATTTTGAAAAATTTGATTATTTTATGGCATGGTGTTTCTAAAAATGAAATCATTGAAAATTTATTGAAACCTGAATCAACTACAGAAAAGATTTTTTACTTTTTATTGTTAAGATATAGACATAATCAATCAAATTCTTCATTGGTTAGATCATTATCTATTGCAAGATCAATCCGAAATAATGGTTCAAATCAGAATAGATTTTCAATCTCAAATTCCAATTCTAATTCTTCATCGGTAAATAGAACCCCAAAGAGAGCAAATAGAAGATCTGTTATTAGTGCTTCATCTTCACATAGAAAATCTGTTTCATTCAATACAAAAAGAAGATCAGCTTTATATGATTCACCATCAAAAGAAGTTACACATTCACCACCAGCAGTTCCAAAAAATTTGATGCAAGAATTCCAAAAATCACAAAGACCATTACCAAAATCTGTTTCAAAAAGACGTAGTCTTAGAGCATCATATATGGGTAATAAGAGATCTTCAATAACTTCAAAATTAATTGCAGTTTATGCAAAACTATCGAGTGATAATGATTGGGTTTATATTGATAAGGAAGCTAAAAGAACTAGTTCTGATTTTGCTACTTTATGTGATGAAATCTTTGACCATGAGAAATATGAACAAATAAGGTTAGAAAAATTACAAAAAGAGGAGGAATTGAGAGCTCAAAGAGAAGCTGAAATACAAGAGAAATTGAGAATACTAAGGGAAGAGGAAGAAGCTAAAGAAGTTGAAAGAAAGAAACTTGAACTTGAAGCTGAAAGAAAGGCAGCAGAAGAATCCCAAGCTGCAGCTGAGTTGGAAAATGATGTTGTCGAAATTGAAGAAGAAGAGGAAGATGATTTTAATTTTGTTAATACTGATGATAAATTGACCAATGTCAAAATTCGCTCCATTTCTGGTCCAAATAAAACTGAAAGAAATAACAAGTTGTTAAATAAAGATGAAATTTCAAAAATCCAACAAAGAGCTACTACTAATCCTTTACAAAATAGACCGAAATCAAGATTAGACCCAGGTTTAAATTTTACTAGCGATGATTGGAAAACTACGAAAGTTTACTATGATGAAGATGATAACATTACCAAAGCTATTAGAAGATCGAAATTTCTTGGCTCTAAATTCGAATTAAATTTGAAGAAACAGTCTAATATAGACAATAACAAGATATCAGTTGATAAGAATGGTATTGAAGAAATTCCAATCGCCAAAAAAGTTGAAGAAGATTTGAAAAATTATAATGGACCAAAAACTATTGCTGATGTCAAAATCCCTAATGTTACAAGAAAATCGAAATTATATTCTGCATCGAATAAAAGATTATCGGTTTTATCAATCTATTCAACCAAGAATTCCTTTACTGATTTACACTCAAAATTGAGAGATTTGGAATTAAATGATAATGATGCACCAAATGCTAGAAAAAGACAATCAATGCTAAATGATAAACGTCAATCATTATTGAATGATATTGAAGAAGTTCCACAATCTGATACCAATACAGTTTCTGCAAACTCAAAGGGTCTAAGATTAAGTTACGCTGATAGATTAAGCGCGCTAAAGGAGACTGAAGAAGTCAGGGAACCTGACACTACCAAAGAAATTTCCAAACCATCGAAAACTAATACCCAATCGAAAAAACCAAAGGAAACCTCATTAGTTTTACCAGAATTACCTGAACACTTCAATCCAGTTTCCAAGAAAACTCCAAATCAAAAGAAACAAGATTTTATTATTCATACTGATGATGAGTTGAAAGATGAGCCTATTGAATCAGCGCCATTACCAAAGAAACAGAAAGATAGCACTACTGCAGTTGTAGTAGATAATGAAATATTGCATGAATCAACTAAACCAAACAAAAGAAATAATTCAAATGGTAGTTTCTTCAGAAAGTTCTCAGCATCATCAGATAAATCTCAACAAGAGAACCAAGCACAAAGATCATCAAGTGGTGGTTTCTTCAAACTTTTCGGTTCGAAACCTGTTGAATTGAATGATTTAAAAACTATCTATGGATCTAAAGAAATTTTTGATATTTTGGAAAGATTGTTGATGAGTTGGAAAAATTATGGACTAAAAAATATTAACGCTGATCAATCAAAACTAACAATTAATGGTGAAATCTCTAAAGCCAATCTAATGAATTATAATTCAACTAAATTCAAAATCACTGTACACGAAATCGGTAAAAAATCAAGTTTGGTGAGTTTTGAAAAGTTAAAGGGTTCTAACAAGAGTTTTAAAACCTTGTATAATGAGATTGAAAGAATTTTCAACAGAGAAAATGTTTTAGCTTTCAATAATTGATTGGTTTTATTTACGGTCAAAATCTTCAGTTTTCTTTCTTTATTATTACGATATTGTTAGTAATGATATTATAATTTTTTTTTTCTTTCAATTTAACGGACAATGTTTGTGTTTTATGTTTTATCTCTTTGTTTTATCTCTTTGCTTGTTTCTTTCTTGTTGTTTTGGGAAGGTTATATATTTGTGTTTTAATAATATCTGTTTTTTTTTTGCTATCTTTCACTCTATTTTAATCTTTTTATTCCCACATTATATGTATATTAATATATTTAGATACCCAATTAAAGTGCACAATGGTGGTTTTGTAATATTTCAAGTCTTTCAGCTCTCTAGGTGAGTTTATTAACTGAGTATTCTGATTTGGTTTGGAAGAGACTAGATCATAACATATGAGATTTGGCACCATTGATTAGCAATTACGCAACTCAAATCCTGTAATGCTCATTACTACACCAGAAAGGATTTCATTTTATAAATAACTTTTTTAAGTATATAAAGCTAGCTCACATAAAAAAAAGATCATTATAACACTTTTTATTTTTTCAGTTTGTTTGATCCAATTTCATTTAGGAAAATAACACTATATGTTGATATGGTTTCAAATCTTTATCAGAAACAAAAACCTAGCTTCTGTTAAGAATAAACAAATTAGGAAAAGAAAATTGGTAATTTTAAAACATAAAAGTCGATTAATATTTGATTTGTTGTCGGAAATATAAGCCGGTTTTATCAGGACAGTTCATTCCTAATAGTTAAGAATATTAAACCTAATCATTAATTACTGGAGCTTCTTTTACGACCAGTACCTGCCCTTGGTGGATAATTGAGATCAGTTTCACCTTCAACAATATGAGAATGTCTGCAGTCACACCTTTTTAAAGGTTAGTGATAATTCAATTACAGTAACAATTTTCCGATAATAATATTAATACATACCAGTGACTTTTTTCTGTATTATCCATGACTGAAGGGATATGTTTGCCACAACCAGTCCAACTTTTCTTTTCTGATTGAAATAAATGATCTGTTAGTACTTCCACTCAGTATCAGGCCAAGACCTGATGTAAAGTTTGATGGTCTTACTGCAAATTTCACAGATAGAAGTGCGACACATTAATAATAGTGTTTGATCAAAAGATATTGAATAAAATTAAATAAGTTAAAAGTCGAAATTAAAATCTTTATAGAATCAGGTTCATTTAATTGGTATTTATATACAATATCAATATAACCAAAATATTGAACTAATTATCACATATTTTATAAACAATGAACATCACTTAGACGTAGTATATCTTTTTTTTTCTTTTTTTTTCCCTTTCTTTTACCCCGGATTCTTCCAAAATATGAAAAGTACATCTCAATAAGTTATAAAACTTCAGCATTAATCAATTTATCATTAGTACATCGAGATTATAACACATTAAGCCCGGGAACAAACAAATAGGAATGAAAGACATGAGTTTGCTCAATAGAATATTAATTAAAGGATTATATATCGACAAAGACGAGCCAACCGCAATTAAAGCGCCCCGCAGTTTCTTTGCTCGGTCTTATGGGAGATTTTGTCAAAACCAACATTAATAGTAGTAAGTCTATAAACTATAAGCTGGATTCAATTAATCACTGTTGGTACATGATATTACGGTAAATTCAACTACACCAGGAGAAAATTTTTTCAAATCATTTTACTTGCTTCTTGGAAGAAGCTGTTGGGGAATCCCGGAAAAGCGAAGTTTCTCCTATTCATAGCTCTTATATAATGCATAACAGATGATCAGACTTTAAATGTTAAGAGACTATCTTCATTTTATAAATAGCTACAATTATTTGATCATAGTATTATTCACAACTATATGCAATTTACTATAACGTACATTAATGAAGGAAAAAATATCTATCTACCTTAAACTCTATGAACTCTTTCTCTTTCTCTTCCTCTTCTTTTCATTCTCACTTCTCATTCATTAAATATTCTCTTATTTTGTAACTATCTGCCCTTTCTTATGCTGTTTGTTTTCATATTTTAATAAATACCCCAAGCATCTTCACAACCATGACAAAATTTGGAACAAGCAACGGAAGCTGATAATGGGTAATCACTTAACCCAATTTTTTCATCGACAAATTCATCAGCAAAATTATCCTTACCTCTAGCCATTGCACCAACAAACACACAAATACTTTCATCTTCATCTAATTTTTCAACATAATCTTGAACTCTAGTCAATTTGGCTTCAAATGATAATGTGATTTTTTTACATTTTGTTGGTAAATGATCTGTGATTGGGTTTTTAATAACTTTTAACAATTTTTCCTCAGAATTAACTGATCTAATTGATAATGAATGTAATAATTGAACCATTAAACCTGAAAATCTTTTAAAAGTTCTTGGAATTCTAACACTTGGATTTATTTCAATTAAAACACCTCTAGCAGTTTGAATATAAACCTGTAATTTCCCAGCTTTATTAATAGGAGAATCCAATAACGTCAATAGACATTGATGTGTGATATCTGGTCTAGCTTCACTAATATCTCTACCCATCTTCTTTAAAATACCTTGATGGTCATCACAGTTCAATAATGCGTATTTATCATGATGGCCACCATGACCTGAACTGATTTTATGGGTTTCTAAACATGCTGCACTTAATACGACAATTAATCTTTTGGTATTTTTATCTTTTGAGGTCAAAGCTGCTGGTGTCTCTGGTACCAATGAGCTTGGTAAAACTTTTTTGGTAGCTTTACTCATGTCTAACTATGCTTTTTATCTATTCATAAACTGGTGGCGTAATGTAACCTACTGATTCTGTAAAAATACCACAACTTTGGTATTTCTTGAAAAAAAAACCGGCTTTTCCTGTAAACTTATGGACGTAGACAAACTCTTCTTCATCATATATATAATAATCATACATTAGCATTAAAGAAAAATTAAATTTTTTTTTTGATATATTTTTGATTCCAGCACAAAATTTCAATTATGTAAGATCAAAAATTCGCGGAATCTTTGGAAACGCTATGTTCGTTAGCTTCAGATGATCTCAACGTTAACGCAATATAGAGCAGAATTAGCCATTTTAAAGATCTTGATTGTAAATAATTATGGATCTGAGTGAAGATGACTCTTTTGATGATGACGATGAGCTTTTGGAGCTGACAAAGAGGCCGCCAAGGCGTCAAACTCAACCATATACACAAATCTCGAATACTGTCTCTAATAAAACTAATGAAGTAATTGACTTGACCCAAAATGAATTACTTTCAGCCAAAGGTCAAGTTGCCGTCTTAAAATCGAGAATAGAGCAATTGGAAAGAGCTAAGAGATCAGAACTTGAATCACTCAATAAGGCAAACCAGATCAAAAGTAATGCAAACATATCAAGGATTCATGCTTTAGAAGAACAAGTTAAAAGATTGGAAGATGATAAACGGTTTATGTCAACAGAAATGAAAAGTTTAAGAATGCATAATAAAAGGAGAAAAAAGGTAGACGATAGCAATAATAGTACTAATAATAACGATGTTGAGATGGAAGATGCTGTTACCACATCAGCCCCTCCAATCCAAACATTTCCAACTACACCCATACCATCTGTTCCTATTTCAACTTCTAAACAACAACACCAACCAACTAGGATTGATGTGGCCAAAGAAACAATACAATTGAAGTTCACTTCAGCCAAATATATTGAGGAGAACTCGTTGTTTATTGATTATATTTCAAATTATACGGCCGCAGGGCTAGAATCGTCAGTGATTGATGTACTAGATAATATTTGCATTGACGACCAATTCAAAGATGATAACAATAAATATCAATTAGAATCGTATAAACCAATTAAACCCTTTTTATCAAACTTTTTAAGTGAGTATAAAAAAGTTTATCGATTAGACGAATTTCTTTCAAGATTTATCAAATTGCTTATTAATTTGATAAGGTTTGTCATGAAAGACGTTACCATCATAAAGGATTTCAGTGAGAAAAAAAGCACGTCCAATGATAACCGGTTTAAGCTCATATCTATTCCATTCCTGATCTCATTAGTTCATGGAAGCTTAAATTATAGGCCAAAGGCAATACTTGATGAAAACTTAATTGATCAAGTACTTATATTTTCAGTCAATATAATAAAACAATTTAATCATTTAATAAAACCGCTTGAATTTGATGAATTTCATTTCAGAAATAAAAAATTATCAATTAATTCAATTCAATATGAATTTTTAGAGGCGTTGATTTTCATATTTACTAACGATCTCTTTGAAACCGTACTAGTTAATAATGTTCATACGAAACATAGAAATTTTGTCAAGTCATTTTTAACAACAAATTACAGTGGCATCGTAACATATTTTAAATCAGTATTTTCCGTTTATTCTTCGATTAATGTCATGTTTTCTGTTGCCAGCACTCTAGACGCCACCATAAATATATGGGAAGATGATATAGATCACGATTTTCCAATATCTAACCAAGATTTGATCAAAAGTTTAACAAATCTAATATTCGAAAACATTCCTATCCATAGGAATTGGCTGGTTCATGGCTTAAACAGATGCATTGGTAATAATTGTGATGAGCCATTGATACAACAATTAATTCCTCAGGAGGTCAGATGCTTCCCAAATCCAATCCATCCGTTAGAACATAATGAATTCAAATTAAACAATAGACATGAGGAACACTCTATCAATTTAAGTTTCAAAATATTACAGTTCTTGGAAAAATCAATTTTATACAATTTCAACAATTCCAAATTTGACCTGATAGATTTTCTCAATAGTGACTTTACAGTTTTGAAAAATTTGATTTTGAGTATTTCTAAGCTTCAGGAACTCAATTTTTTACATCCAAGATCGAATTTAAGTTATCTTAGATGTCAGCTGATCTCACAATCGGTCAAGGTATTACATCTTATATGGGAATTGACCATTTTGAACCACACAGGAAACACCGATGACATGAATGATGAAGCACAGATAATGTCCCCAAACTTAACTCCTGAATTATCTTTTGAATTAATCATAGTACTTGCGAGAATATCATTCAACAATGATCAAACTAGTAATGAAGCAGTAAAGTTTTTAATAGAATTTAAGAGGAAGTATCAATCAAAATATAAAGACTTAATATTCGATAAATTTGCTAACGAGAGGTTTGAAAACATAAATTATTTGAAAAGTGTTGATTACGAGAATGATTTTGAAGTTTTTAAACTAGTTCAAACCCAAATGAACTTCCCCAATGGGCTTGAATTCCAGTATGACTATGAAACGATCGAATTATCAAGAGATATATTATCCAAATTCTTAACCCCTGATGATTCAGATAATTTGTTTGTTGCTATAAATGCAAACGAAGAAATAGGCTAATCCTGATTAAGCGATCAATATACTATATATAAATTAAACCATAAAATAAATAATGATTAATGATAGCTATTTTGAAACAAATGTATTTTCAGCGAATTATAGCACTATCTTCTAGAAGAAACCCTTGTGATATTTGATTAGTCGAAACTCGAGTTACAGTTGTCTTTGCAACTCGATACTTAACAGAGGAGTCACATGTTTGTATGTGAAAAACAAAGCATAAATACACACAGTAGAAATTTCACAACAATGTATTTGACCCAAACATCATGAAGCGACAATTCAAAGAATGAGCTAACAGACTTTATTCATAGTTTTCCAAAAAATTACAATCATTCGGAACCATTTCTTAAAATAATTTACATTAAAACATTAAACAAAATAGAATTTTATTAATATGATATATTTATTATTGTTTTAACTTGAAATTTAAGCTGATTGTTTTTTAGCAGTACCAGTTTGGAAGTTGTTTTTAGCTTTTCTTGGGATATGTTTCAAGTATTGTTGACGACCAGTACCAGTAGTTCTTCTTCTTTGAGCTTTTAAGGCCCAGTTGTGTGATCTGATTTTAGCTGATGGGTAACCACATGAAGCACAAGTTTTATTTTGAATGTGGAATGAACGACGACCACATCTTGGACAGATAGTGTGGGTTTTGTTGTGACGTTTACCGAAAGATGGAGTACCTTCTGTTTGAAAGAGTTCTGTTAGTAATCTATATCATTGAAATTAATGGTGGAAAGATTTTGAGCCACACAGTTCCATGAAACCTATGTCCAAAGCTCATATTCTTTGAGTTTAATCTTTTCAAACTTTTTGCTTTCAATATTATTGATATTTGTTGGGAGTGTTTCCATAGTTCTCTCCTTGCATTTACTCTGGTTTGATGAAATATTATGATTTTATGATAATAAATTAATCAAATAATCTTTACGAATGGTAATATTATTCCTGGAAACTTTGAGCCTTTGAATCTGATGAGGTTGCTTATAATCTTAAGTATATTGACATTTTTAATATGCATGAGTTTAACTTTTGTAACTACGAAATAAACTGTAATGTGGTCTCTTTATTAGCTTCTACCTGGTGCTCTTTTTGATGACTCCAATATCTTATCCACTGACAATACTAATCTATCATATTTTTACTTACTACCCATGATTGACTATACTTTTTGTGATATTAACAATATATATCACTACTCTTTGATAGATGGGTAAACTTGTATGTTTTTTGGTTTTGAAAAAAAACTTCCAGTAGGATTCACCACTAATGGTACTTCCAAATACGGTAAAATGCGCGAACTCTTAGGTTCTGGGATGAGTGAGAGTAGATGTGACTGCAAAGTTGAATGCACGGGTGTTTGTTTTGGCAATGCATCAATAAGATGTGCGGATGTGAAAAAGATCACAGCCCTAACAAACTACATCACATGACTAACTAGGGTATTGCTGACGCGGTCAGGTTCGAAAAAAAAATCTCAACCCGAAACGCGTAGGAGAAATTCACGAAACATAAACAAAGTTTAGTGTTCTCTGTAGCAGGAAACTGGTGAAGAAAAATGTTATTTGAATCTGTAAGAATTATCAAGCTTTAAAGCAACAAATAGAGGTTAGTATCAATAAAATAGGCTTAGTTCTCAGCAAAACTGTTTGAACATTGTAAGAGATTTTGAAAGATGAGTACACATCAATTTCCTCCATCTTCCCCTTTTCTTGATCATCAAGAAAATGATGATCCATTCAGCTCGGTTCCCTTAAAGTCAAATAACAATGTGTCTAAGAAGTTTATTATCAACTCACCATTCAAATCATTAAAACCCCAATTAGAAGATAATTATCCTACTCCAAATCCTTCATCATCTTCAGGAAATCGTTCATCATCACCTGCCAGGGCACAGATTGAGACAAAAACTTCTAAGCCAGAGGAGGTAATTATCAAGGAGAGAACGGACTTTCTGCCACAGACATCCAACTCATCATTAACTGTGAAACTAACGTTGAGTAGCTATAAAATATCGCTGGGTAGGTCCAGCCAGTGTGATTATTTTATAAGAAGTAAATTCGCTTCAAGAAATCATTTGAACTTGAAGTACGACTCCAAAACTGATGAAATAAGCGTCTTGTGTACTGGTTTCAATGGGGTAATTATCAGATTCAACGACACAATTTTCGGATTCATCACACAATTGGAAGAAAATAAGTACTATTTCAACAAGTTGGAAACGTCAAATCGAGAAGATGAAAAATTTCAAGAAATTTCTCTGTTCAAAGATGAACAATTGATCCTCCCATATAACTCAAAACTTACACTAGATATCAAAGGTTACAAAATTAAAATTTTGAACTTCATTAACAGAAATGAAAAATTAATTGACGAATCAGAGACTGAAGATGAATTACCAATTTTGGAGAACTCAACAAGGTTAACATCAATATCCCCACAAGTCAAAGAGCGCAAATTGAAATTCAAAACAGATGAGTTTGGTGCCATAGAAGGATCAAACTCATTGGAACTCGATTCTTCAAAAGAAACAAGTATTCTAGAAAGATCCAAATCACCAGACCAAAAGCAGAAAACCGAAGAAAACTTCTTAGTTTTGCAACAGAAGTCAGATAATGCACTAAACAAAGAACATACTGAGCGCCGCCGTAAAGCTGAACCTGGAAATTCTCCAATAAAGAAAAAGCCAATTAAATCAGATCAAATGAGTCAAGTGAAAAAAATCTCCAAACCAAAGAAATTTGACAATTCTAACGCACCAGAAATTTTGGCTGGAATCAAGGATGTCGAAACCATTCAAAATGTTTTGATCAATCACCTATCATTTTCAAGACTGTCACAAACCCCATTAGCGCAGTTACAAAGCATCTCCCATTCGACAGCGGAATTGTCAAGACTTCAACTTCGTACTGTTTTACACTCAATTCAATGCATTGGTGTAATTTACAGGCAAGGTAAAGATGCTGCTGGTAAACAGTTAGATGAAGAATATTACTATGATGTGGAAAAAGATGACGATTTGGAAAGAAGAAATTTAATCAATTCTGTCAAAGGATCAAGAAGTGGACTGAGAAACTGCAGAAAAACACATAAACAATATTTCTGGAAAAAACCCGTCTCCAAGAAATAGTTTTTGAAAATAGATTTCGTTTTCTACTTTGTACTTGGTCAATGAGGAACTGTATATCCCCAAACTAGAAGCCAGCAGATCATATTTATGTTCGTTCTTTACAGTACGATAGATAGTTAATATGTATATTAGTGCCACGAATTGAAGGTTTTTTATGTTTTTTTTTTTGTTTTTTTTTTAATTCCTCATGCATGTTGGCCGCAACTCACTTGTAAACAAACTCATAGAGAATCATTAATTAGAAACTAATAAATCTTCCTGTAGAAAAACTGTTCTAAGACGTATACTAGGTTATTTCAATGTGTGATTTTTTCGGTTTCATGAATATATATTATAATGTTCACTTAAGACCATCTCATTTATATTTATGCTTTTTTTTTCCCGGTACTGATGCTCTTTAGTTGAAACAAAGTTTCCAACATATGAAACAGACCTGACACAAAAGTGAATACAGATGTACAATGCAAAAATATACTCAACACTCCAGAAGTTAAACTTGGAGGATATCAAGAATGTAATAAAAGCAATAGTTATTTCTCTAATTTACTTTCTTATAATTGATTTGGGAGTGGGAATCAAGATCTATTTTTTGCTTGAATGATTTCCAAACCATATCTCCGACTACGTGATAGAATATCACAGGTATGGCTTAATAAGTACACTATTGCTCTGGTATTGGTAGCTTTAAAACTGATTCTGTTTCACAAGTCCATAGATAACTCGTTGAAAACATCTCAAAATTATACATTAGACTCATGTCCAACTATCGACTCTTATACTTCGAATGCTATCTCCCTGCCACATTATCTATCAAAATCAGCTAACTATATGATTGTCAAATCTGTGGAAGAAATGAATAAACTGACACTTGAAACTTTAAAAACTTTGATAACAGCTTCTGAGGAAGTGATAATCTTTGCAATTAATATGGTCGTTGGTACTTATGCTTGTGTTCTAGTTTCGACTATCGATGGAGCAGTTGATGTTGCAATAAATGGCACAGAAACTATTATAAGTTATGTGAATAATACATTAGGAACTATCACAGATGACATTGAACTTGGGCTGGATGATGTTTCAAATGTTATTAATAAAATTATTGATAAGGCCGAAAAGATCGAAAGCTTTTTCAGTGGAGACTCAACAAATGATACTAGTTTGAATGCGGTCAATCTAACGGTCAATGGTTTAAGAAATTTATACATTCCTAGTGGAATTAACACCAAATTGCAGGATCTGAAAGAAAATGTTCCAGACTTTACAACTATTGAGAATAAAACTGAATACCTTATCAAAGAACCATTCGAGCTAATAAAAGAAAAAATAGGGAATGTCACGGTTTTCAGTGATGATTTTGATGATTTATATGTCCCCCAAATAAATCAAGTAACAATTTGCTCCGGTAATAGTGATAAAATTAACAAATTTTACAGCACTATTTCGAAGGATCTTAGAATTACAGTCAAGGTTTTTGTAGCTCTGTTAATCGTTGCAGCTACTCTTGTCACTATTCCTCTTATCTATCACGAATGGAGAAGCTGGAAGAAGTTGAAAATTCTTGAGAAAAAACTTATAGCTACTAATAAGAGCCATAGCAACGAAAAATTGGGAGACAGTAGCTTGCATGGAGATATCTCGGTTGATCCTATAGACGCATTTGATCAAACCTTCAACAAATATGTCACATGTTTTGGTATGTTTATTGCAAGAAAAAGCTCTGGAAAAGTAGAGACACAAATTAGGATCAGATGGCTTTTATCATATATATTGTCTCAAAGAGCCATAATTTTATTATCATTATCCTTATTAGGATTCTTTACAGTTTTTGCACAATGGATAATTCTTTCTTCTGTAACAAGAGCGGTTAATGATCATGATTCACCTTTTAAAAATATAACGAATGAAATATCAACCGAGTTTAATGCTTCAGTTACAAATTGGACAATCTCAACGAATGAGTATTTATCATCAAAAGAAAGTGACATCAATGATGAGTTGTTTGGCTGGGTTCAAACTGGCACAGAAAGCATTAATAGTACTATTTCAACAATTGTCGATGACTTAAATGATGTTATTTCCGATGCTTTCAATGGAACAATTTTGTATGACCCAGTTAAAACGATTGTGGGCTGTGTTATAACAAACAAACTCATCAAGATTGAAGAAGGTTTGAGTTGGTTACAGAACAAGTCACATGTGTCTTTACCAAGAGTGAATGATAGCTACTTGACAGAAGCTTTCAAAGATACTTCGTCGTCGAACATAACCACTTACAACAACTATACCAACACAAGTGAGTTAATTTCCAAAAGAGATGATTCAGATTCAAGCGATCAAATAATATCGAAAGCCAAAGATATGATTGAATCAGTCGAAACATTAATGAAGTCAATGTTGAAAACTACATTGAAAGAATATCAGAACAGTTTAAAATTTGAGTTGTGGGTCTCGCTAGCAATGCTTGTCATCTGGGGTATTCAACTTCTAATTGGATTATTACTGTTGTATCTTGATCATTGCAGATTTTCCAATGCTAAAATTCCAAAAAATTATTCTCCCAAAGATTTAAGTATCAGTTATCCAAAAACCTTAACAAACGACGAAAAATTGAGGTATGGGTACCCTTTTACGATGCCATTTGAGAAGGAAACCTCTGATGAAAATCATTGTGATAGTAAAATAACGCTATGCGAGAAAATGCAAAGTAACACAAATGATCCATTTATAGAAAATCCATTTGATGAATCTGAAAGCATAACAGATGATAGTTTTTCAATGAAATCTAACTCGCCCGCTTATCAATCTAGTGAAAAGTCAAAAGTCACTGAACTTGTGGTGCCGTCCAACCTGGCTAATCGTTTAGACTAAATTATTTAATAGAAGTGCATATAATAAATAAATTGTTGAATATTTATAATATTTAGAATCTTAAAATACTGACCAGTATTTGTCACTTTCCGTTTCGATGCTCTAGAAAACTAACTAAACGCCGATGAGAAGTTTCAGTAAGTAATCTCTAATAAATCTTAGGTTTCTTTCTTCCTACTATACTAGATTTTCCCTGCTTGAAAATACCCACTGGGCTGCTTAAGAGTTGCCGGTATCATAAATCGTAAGAAATGTATACATATTAAAGAGATTCAAAAGTTGCAAAGTTGCAATGTTTATAAAATGTTTTATGGAACAAATGAGGGTGACCTCGATATTACCAGCAAGTTATTATTAAAGATCTGTTTCTTTTATTGATTTATTTGAATTTTGGCCATCTAAGTTAAAGACTAATCAGAAAGTTCTTAGACGATTCATCTTTCTTTTCTTTATGTTGTATACTTTAAAGAAGCACTCCACTCTGTCATCATGTTAAACAAAAGTTTAAAAATTGAATTTCAAAATTATGTACAAATTATTATTTTTTTTTTGTTGTTCTTAATATAGTTCACCAGTGAATAATGTTTTCACAATGTTCTTTCAATAGAGCTTCATCTTGAATTTCTGAACCATAACCAATCACTTTGTTACCTGCATCCTTGATACAAAATAAAACATCTCTATAATTAGGATCGAACTCTCTAGAAATTTTCTTAACAATCGATTTCAATTGACCTCTTTTGTCACAACTTGGACCTCCGACAGCTTTGAATTCTTTTATACTAGTATTTGGTATCCCAGTTGATGAAACGGTACAGTGAAACCACTCATAGTTGGTCATCGTCCCATATTTGAAATATTCAACTGCAGCCATTAAAACAGCCAATATGGCAATATATTTAAACAATTTGGCAAATCTTTGTGTCATTATGTGTGAGAGTACATGAACTTTAAAAAAATACACATATACTATTGACCAGAAAGATCCATGATTCTATTGACGTGTTTTTGTATTCAAAACTAGTAAACTGTCTATTAATTTTAAGATTAGAGAATTTAAATTCCGCGAACTATTGTTGTTAAAGAGTCGAGTAACGCCAAATTACTGTAACTACAAGTGATATACATATGCACTATAATAATATACATTATTATCATAGAGCTCATACATTGTGCCGTGTTATATTATATCGAAATCATCTTGTAGATAATTTTTTGAATGAAGCAGCAGATTATGATTTCCAGACTGGTACAAAAGTTAATCTTTGCTATCTGTTTATCTAATCTATTGAAGAAGTAGGGGAGGACTTCAGCATATCATATATGATATCAACTTTCAAGTAGGATAAACATTTAAAATAAGTGTATTAATAAACAATTGTATAAACATACTAGACAAAGAAGAGATAATAAAGATATAATATATAGAGTTGACAAAGCTAAAGGTCTATATTAAAGCAAATAACAACCAAATTAATATTAACCGAAATGTCAAAAATAACAAGCGAAAAAAAAAACTAACTGACTATTAAAATATTTGGAAACAGCACCAAAAAAAAACAAATACACTATAAACAAAATACTAATTTCAAAATGAATCAAACAATAACTTACTGATTGAACAAAAAACCATTTGAAGCAGCATCAATCGTATCTAATCTTCCATCTCTAGCAGCCAAATATAATTGATTTAGTCTTGATTGATCATCTATCGCTTCACTAATCTCGCTATTAAATCCTATGAGGTTGTTATTACTTGTTGGTTGAATATAGTTGACGTTTCCTTGTAAATTGAGTAAATTCTGTTGGGAAGTTGGTAAACTACCATAGATAATGTCCATCTCTTCGGGTTTAGAATTTGATCTACCCCAACTTAGTCTAATTCTTGAATTACCCAATGGAAAGCCTTGCATTTTGGCAATAGCTAGTTCTGCAGAAGCACGGGTAGTATATTGAACAAACCCACAGCCCTTCCCTACTGGAATCTTAACATATGTGATTTGGCCAAAAGGTTGAAAATATAGACGTAAATCATCCTCGGTTATAATTGATGGTAAGCCCCCAATAAAAACAGTGGTATTATTAGGATCAGTAAACTGAGTCAAGGGTGGTTGATATTGTGAATCAAGAGATTGTAATAATTGAGATTGTTGATGGTTCAAGCCTTGAGAAGATGTGGGTTGGGGCAATCTTTGCTGTTGTTGATGGGAAATTGATTGGAATGATGACGATGATGTTGAGTTAGAGTTCAATTGAGGTTTATGTTTTGGGGCGGCTGTTGATACCCTAATTGGTCTTCCGTTAAAAATAATCCCTTGCATTTCAACTAGTGCCCTTTGTTGATCAACTTCATTGATAAATCTAACAAACCCATATCCTTTGGATAATCCAGTCACATTATCCGTCATGATTTTTGCGCCTGACACTGAATTATATTTCAAACCAAAAAATTCGAAAAGAGAAGATTCTGTGACATCTGGAGATAGATCACCAACAAAAATAGATAATTCATTACCTTTGGAGAAATTTGATGAAGATTGTTGGCCTGTTGAGTTTGCATTATTTCCTGAAGCCCAATTTAATTTAAGTATTCTATTAGTATTGATGATTTTGGTACCATTCAATGATAAAGCACGAGATGCTTCATCAATTGTTGGGAATTCAATAAATGAATAACCTGCATTGTAACCCTGTTGAAATCTCTCTTTGATTAGTTTAATTGACACTTGAGCAAACCCAAAACTGTTCCAGATTTGCTTGATGATGGATTCATCCCACCATGGATCCAATTCACCCATCCATAACTGAGAAGAGGAACGATATTGCGGTTGAGAGGTTTGTTGACTTTGAGGTTGAACTTGCTGCTGATCATAACTGTAATTGAATGACATGATGAAACAAAATAGAAAAAATGCAAAGAAGGAAATGAAATTAATTATTAAAAAATTTTGAGACCTAGATTAGATGGTTTTAATAAATAATGTAATTTAAAATTTGATTAAAAAAACTTTTGGGTTAAGAAATAAACGAAAACTGAAAGACAAAATGATGATAAATTTGATTACAATGAAATGATTTGAAATTAATAACTTTGGTTTTCAATTCATTAAAAAAATGTACGTTAAATGATAAGGAGATCTAATAATGATTGACTTGACCTTACCTGCAACGAAATTAAAAAAAAAAAATGCAGACGAAAAACACAGAAACTAACAGAACAAACTAAACACAAAACTGAAGCGTGAAAACGAGGATTTGAATTCGTAGATATAATTGAATAGTGACTTTTCCTCTTAATATATTCTTAATTTTCAATTGAAGTTTTTGCCCCCGGATAAATTTGTATGGATCTCTGTAAGCACCTTTGGACGTGAGAAACTGAGAAAACGATGAGATGCAATGCAAAGAAGTAAGTGTAAGTAAGAAGCTCTCGGATCGATAATTACTTCGAATTCATTCAATAGAGTAATTCAGTATGAATGGTTGAATATATCTTCTAGATGAAGTTTTAAAAAGAAAAATTGTCCCTTTCACAAAAAAAAAAAAAAAAAAAGACTCATGTAGAAAGGAACCTATTGGTGATCTTCTGTATTTAGAGCCCTACAAATATGATTTGTGAAAAAAAAAAAATTACTTGATTTGCACTCTATGCTGTGGTATATGTAAGCATACTGGCATACGTCTGACTCTGAGTGTGAGTCTGTGCTTTATACTGTATAGCGTAGACTATTCTTAGGCAGGGATTCAACACCAGGACTGTCAGCTAGCAATAATTTAAGGCTTACCGCTTGTCAGAGAATATTGACCCTATTTCAGCTAGGCAGCATCGGCGGCAGCCTAAGCTGCGACTCATGCATGATTATTTAAGCTTCCTTGCCATAACACACACAGCGCCTAGTGCGTATAATTAACGAGATCAGAATCCAGGATCCAGTACCGCACGCAGCAATAATTAGATTCATACCTAGCTAGTAGCTAGTATTAATATTTGACTTTACCTGATGAGACCCGGGGCCCAGGGATTGTACTGCCATGCAGTCGGCCATGGCGCCTAGATCATAACATAAGCTGTTCCAGTGACAGACATCTAAAAACTGACTGACCTTGGTTTGGCAATACCATATAATGAAACTCAAAGCCGTAACTTACCGAAGGAAAAAAAAGATATTTTCAGTTTTCAATAATTAATGTTGAATTTGCTCATCAAACATACAATTTCTCCAAGCGCCGACCAGCGACGACTGACAGCGAGCACTCTCATTACCATGTCAGACATTATTACTGTCAGAAAAACAGGGAGTGGAATCCAGGAAACTAAAACCCTGGATTTAAAGTTCATCTCTCCTGTTACTATATGATAGCAGAACTCAATTCAAAAAAAAAAAAAAAAAAAAAAAAAAAACTCTATGACCAGCAGCTTGCGAAGCTTTTGCGCTGCAGCTTACTGGTTCGGTTGAGGTCTTAGGAACTTAAAATCCCGAACCGAGGAAAGAATTAGAGATGTGTCGAGCCCGTGACCTAAAAAATCAAAAATCAAAAGTCCAGCTAAGCAGCTGATTTCCTGAATGAAGTGTTTGAATATTGAATGATCTTTGGGTCCTGATATCCCAATATTACGATATTAGATCAAGAATAATAAATCCCAAATATTAAAAAATAAACAGGTACAAAGCCTTCATTATAGTTTTGAAACTGAAGTGTTCCAATGAGTTACAAACTCATGCCGTAATCCAATTAAATTTATAGATAATTAAATGCTTGTGAATATGCAAAGTATACATTGGTGTTATTCTTTGTTGAAATGGGAGCCTATCATTGTTCAGTGTTCAGTATTCATCACTTAACTGTGTCCCCCTACTTGTTCAAACTTTGTACGTCTGTAAGTTGCGGGACCTTCGGATCTTTATATTAAACAGAGTCCAATAAATCTCGGAACTGTATAACTGGAGTCAAAAATCAAAAATCAACCATGTAGATTCGAGACTCCAGATTCCAGATTCCCAAATATTATCTAAACTCATTTTCATGATGTCTCTCATTACTATTGATCCCGGAGGTTGACTTTGGGAAAGAGGCCAAAACGATCATACTGTGTTTTGAATGAAGGTCGATACCAGCATACTGACTTGTATTGTGAGTCATGTGTCATAATTCCTATATATTTAGTTCTGTAGCACTATTAAGATCAGAATAAATCAAAGTCAAGCTTGAACAAGTTGTATGTTATCTTTTAAGGCAGTACAGCACACAATTTACAATTAATAATTCTTAGTACTCTATATGTCAATTGTTAGTTCCATGTTTCCCCCAAAATACTTTACAGAATATCAAAAATATGGCTATTGGCTAGAACTCTCTAAGTATCTTACGTATAATATGACAAAATTATTTCAGAAATTCTACACTAATTTTCTGGCTTAAGCCAACATTAATAATATATTTATAAAGAGTCCTAATTTTCTCAGAGTCCTTCACAGCTTATATATAGAATGTCCACTAGCTGTTCAAATAGAATGTTTAAGTACACTAGAGTACATATGATCATTGTAATTATGAAGGATTTATATTATCAATATAATTTATAAAACAAATTAAAATATTATTCTGGATCTTTCTTGGATGGCGGCTGTTTGGTATGAATCAGCTCATCGGTGGACTTGGACTTTCGTCCGCTTAGCTACTAATTAAGCTATTCTATCGTAACATCATGAATTATGTTATTAATAATTCAATAATATTAATATATGAGCTGAGTAGTGAAGATTTGTATAGAGATAAAATTAATATAAGTTTACAGCATAAAAAAAAAATAATATAAATATAATAATTATATTATATAATGAAATTATATTTAAATAATTTTACATATGTTTACCATGGTGACATTATATAATCATGCAGCTTTTTGCATGTAAACAATAGTTTTACAATTTGGAAATTTGTATGAAAAATTTAACCTTGTATTTTTTAGTAAATTTGATAAAAATTATTTTTTTTTATAATAATAGATCGTCTGATCAAGATCAAATTATCAGATTATTATGTTGTATCTATTCCAAAAAATGATTTCACAATTATAATAAATAAAAATTAATTATATATCATATAATATTATTGTACTATGTAAACGATGTATAAAATTAAGTATATTGATCAGTCGAATTTCATTTCATCGCACGCCCTCACTAGGCACGGCGGCAGCTTATATATTGGCCTATTAAAAAAAAATATTATATATTATATTATATTATTAACATAATAAATGACATCATTTGTAGAAATTAAGCATTGAATCAGGATGGTTCTGAAGACTAGAGACATTCGAACATAGCGTTAGAGTGACACATTAATTTTCTTCACTATTCAGTTAAATTACTATACATAATTATATTAACATTGTTCAATATATATCATTTCTTTTTCGTCAAAATAAAAAAAATAAATGCTTCCAATCAGAGTCGAACTGATGATCGCTACATTACTAGTGTAGCGCCTTACCAACTTGGCCATAGAAGCTAATATTTAAGATTTTAAGAAATCAGGGGTTTACAGTTTGTGCACGATTATATAAGCTTATCTCAAGCTCACGTGACTTTATCAAATTTTTTTATATTTTGTGTAGAGATAATTGAATATATTAGTTTACAGTATAAAAAAAAACGGATATATTTAAATAATTCATATTTTTCAATGTGTACTTGTAATAAATAGCTCGACCGACATTTTTGCTGCAAAAGAGAAGCTGATGCTGTAGCTGCAAAATTTGTTGGAATTTAAAAAAAAAAAAAATATTGGGCTCGCAACCACATCGCTAATTGACACACTCAAATCTGAAACAAATCTCAAACGTTTTTATCCCCATAAAACAAGTGCAGTTAATTATTCGAACTATATTTCGATGATTCAAAATTGCAGATCTATCCATCACACAGATTCGAAGCAAATTTGATACTGATGTCGTGAATTATATTTGAGTTATCTGCAATGGATGAGTTGCTTGAAATCATTATTTAATATGAATATTTCCCAAAAGCCTTTGTATATATTTATGAAAACTACTTGATAATATTGAGGACAAATCAATGACTACTATAACTACCTTAGAATCATCAACCACGATAACTTCATTGGTCCAAATAACAGAAACAGCAATAGTGAAGGGCGTGTTAGATATTAGTATCGAGTTGGATTCATTGTCAACAAAAGACAGAGGATCAGGTATAACTTTTGACAATAAAGCAGTATCTTCAGAGCCATCAACAATATCGACACTATTTTCAACTTCAACTTCAACTTCAAAAATTGCCTCAAGTACATCATCTACCACGATTAGCTCAAACAACACAAGCACTACGGCAACTTCTCTATTTGGTTCCACATTTCTCGAAAACTCATCTTCTACAAATACATCAAATATTGGTCTTATTGTAGGTCTTCCTGTTGCCATAGTAGGTTCCATACTGGTTGTTGTTGGTTTAGTATATTATTACAAACAAAGAAGAAAAAATGCATCCAAATTAGATCAAAGTTCCAAACAAGCGTATCATGAAAAGCTGAATTATAAGACTTCTCCAATTAGAGACCGCAATTCGCCCTATATAAAGACTACATTTCAAATTAAACCTCCAAATCAATATTTAACAAGAAACATGACCGGTGCTACAGATTCAATGGACACATTGTCCAATCAACCCAACAATCACTCAGAGCTGAGCCTTGAAAACTTACCAAAGCCAAACCCAAGATGGAGTTTGAATTCACCATTAAGCAGATGGTTTGCGAAACCAGGGTCAATGAATTCAATAGTATCTTCAAGAGCAAGCTTGAGTACTGGACAGTTTTCACCAATATTAACATTAAAAGAGTTCAAATTGAAGAGATCTCAGAAATCAGAGAATATCATAACTAAACAAACACCAGTAGTTCCCAGATATCCAGAGATATCATATAAGGGCTCATACTCATCACTGAGCTCAGCTGAATTGGACAAGTTAAAATCACATTCACGTGAATCATCCGAGGGCACCATAGTTCAGCAAGAATTAACAACAGGAGCACCGCCCAAGCCACCAAAGTTACAGACCATTCCAAACTCCAAGAAAAGCTATAAACCATTACCACCGATTAAAAATATTTACAAAAATGGAAATCTGAAATCATCGGCCTCATCATCGCTGGAGGGACTAGAGACCAAAGTGTATGAAAGAATGATTCCAACAACGCCACGTATCGATATATCAAAATATACAAACCCATCAATTTACAAAGTTGTCAAGTCCTACGAAAAGAATTTGAGCGACGAATTAGATATACAGAAAGGAGATTATTTGAAGATTCTTGCCAGACATACTGATGGGTGGTGCCTCGTTGAGAAAGTTGATTCTTTGGGGGACATTATCGTAAAATCATCGAATGAATATTTGAATGAAGGAAGAGGTGTAGTGCCGGAAGTTTGTTTACAAGAATATATACGCTTTTGATAGTATCAGGATTTTCAATTCCATTTTTTGAGAGTCGATGTAATATATATTCTAAAGTAGTTTTGAACTTCTTAAGTTTTCTTACAATAAGTTGTGTTTATTTCATTCCTCTTATAGATTAGTGGTTTATCCCGTTAGCGAGTTGGGGGCCAAACCATTAAAAAACTTATAAGAAGTTATCAATCCTATTCTTTTCTATGAATCTGAAATAATGATTCGTTGGAATGGTTCTGATTTTTAGCGCCAAAAGGTTGCGTTTATAGTTCGCGAATTAACTTTTTTTTTCTTAAGATTTGAAAAAGAAACAGATGCTATAGAATCTAAATAGATCAGGGAATTCAGATCGCAATATTTTAGTGGATTTAAATAATTTATTTATTTCTATAATCAATTTACATGAGAAACAAATTTATATCAATATAGTAAATTGTTTTTTTTTCCATTTCAATCAAGTTTTCGTTCTTATTATTATCATTTTGATTTAATTTATTTTTCGATTTTGAAAAGGGAGAGTAGTTGTCAAACGGATTTAAAACAAACCACAACACAAGCATAATTATTTTACGATATTTTTGTGGAAGGTCATGACAAATGTCAATCAAATATATAAGCGTACCGAAGTGATAGGACGTGGAAAATTCGGAACTGTTTACAAAGGTCTTCATAGGTCAACCAAACAAGTTTTTGCAATCAAAGTCTTGAATTTAGATACTTCCGAAGAGGAGGTTAAGGATGTCCAGCAAGAAGTACAGTTTTTATCACATCTTAACCACGTACCCAATATTACACATTATTATGGATCATATTTAAATGATACCAAGTTATGGATTATCATGGACTACTGTGCGGGTGGATCTTTAAGAACTTTATTGAAACCAGGAAAATTGGAGGAGAAATATATTGGAGTGATTGTACGCGAGGTTCTAACGGCGTTACAATATATTCATAAGCAAAATGTTATACACAGGGATATAAAAGCTGCCAATGTCTTAATAACAAACGAAGGTAAGGTCCAATTATGTGATTTTGGTGTCGCAGCACAACTAACATCCACCAGTGTCCGAAGAAATACAATGGCTGGGACTCCATATTGGATGGCACCTGAAGTGATTATGGAAGGTACTTCATACGATGTGAAGGCTGATATCTGGTCACTAGGAATAACTATTTTTGAAATTGCTACTGGAAATCCTCCGTACTGTGAATTTGAAGCTATAAGAGCGATGCAATTGATAACCAAATCTAAACCACCAAGATTAGAGGGAAAGCAGTATTCATCATTGTTAAAAGAAATTGTTGCACTTTGTTTAGATGAAAATGCAAATGAAAGACTCGGTGCAGAAGAGTTGTTAAAAAGCAAATTTATAAGATTTTACAAAAATTCACCGACAACCTTATTAAAAGAAATAATTTCAAGATATCTTCTATGGAGAGAGAAAAAACATTCGAGAGAAAGCATTTTAATGAATATTGAAGATGAGAGTAGTGAACAAAATGAAATCGAAGTGAAATGGGATTTCGATTCTTTGAGTTCGAACGAATACATTTTGGAAAATGATATTAACATTAATAATATCCACTTAGATGAGAACGATGAACTTAATGACCAAGATGCAGATTATGACGATGGAGATGATGAATTCATGACTGGTTATCAATATAACAATATAACATATAACAAAAACAACCAAACAACGAGCAACACTTATACCTACAATAACGTTGGTTCTACTTTGAAGGCCAACTCAACTTTGAATAGAAAAGAGGCACCAAAATCATTGTTAAATTTATTTGAAGAAAGAACAGAAGAGGAAGAAGAGATTGAGCAAAAGCAAAACGAACGTCAATTCCCAGACTATGAAATACCCAAGATTAAATCTTCAATGGAGCTACATAACATATCAAACCCAGGAACAAATACATATTCGAGAGTTACCACTCCGGTGGTTGAAATTCAGATTCCTAACATGGATGAAATTGAATCGCTCTCATCTCAGCAACTTCAACAGCAAATGGAGCATAAATCCAGAGCAAAATCAAATACATTGAACCATTCACAATCAACTACAGCTATTGAAACTAGAAAAACTCTTGATCCAGCTGTTTCAAGAAGACCAACTATAATCTCAACTCCTACGACACATGCCGCTCTTGAGTCTCAGCCTCCTCATTTACCACAAGTACCACAGTTATCTCAGCCACCCATAATACCAAGAGGTACTCCTTCACCTCAGGGACAACTGCACAATACAACTTCACCTGGAAGATTAAATATTGTTACTTCCTCACCAAATAAATCTATGAAAGCAATCCAGTCCCCATCAAATCCATCTCCTCTATTGCAACCCCTAAATAATACAGTTGAGACTGTTCCAAATAAATTAAAGAAGAACCCAAATTTAAGATTGCAAATGCCGACACCAACCTCAATAAATTTTCCAAAATTATTGCATTCAACATCACACATAGATGAGGGAAACCATGATGAAAATGTCAATCAATTTGGTGTTAATGTTTCGAATGTTCCAATGACAATGACTCCATTGACTGAAAAACCAGGACCAATTCTGTCTCAACAGAAAAGGAAATTGACGAACAGTTCACAACCGCCTGTTTTTCCATTTTTATCTGCTTCCAACCGCACAGTTTCCTCAGTTTCGTCTCATTCTTCAAACGATGCTAGTAAACCTGCAACCAATACTTTTATTGAACCACTCAAATTTTCCGCCCCTAACCTAGATATGTCATTGTTCATGGATTCAGACTATGGCAAAGAAAAGATGAACGAGGAAATCCATGACCTGTTAGGTAGTGTCAATCAAATATTGAATACAATGGAAGAGAAATTAATTGCTATAAGCGAATGAAATATAGTTGTTCTTGTTTCTTTGAAGTATCGGTGAATAATATAAGATGTTTGCTACAGTTTTTTTTTTTTTTAATGTTCTCCAATCGTTGATAAACTCTATACAAATGTAGATTTAAGCATCGACAAATTTCTCATCTTCTGCTTCCGATTCCTTTTCTTCTGAATATGTTTTTTCGAAAACAAAGGGGGTTTCAGCTACTTTGTTATCATCATATTCCCCTCTATCTATTTTTGGGGTTGATACATTCGAGTCGACTAGAAAATCATTTTGAGATCTAGAATCTGTGTCAATTTTTAGACCTTCAACTTCTCCAATAATTGTGTCATCATGTTCTTCTTCGTCTTCAGCTTCATCTTGAGAGTAATCAGCCAGTATTTCAGCTGTTAAATCACCAGAATTATCTTCTGCTCCAGATTTCTTGGTGTCACTTATATTTGAATTTCTCGTTTCATTCTTGACTGGACTTTTAGTCATTTCGTTAGATAGAGGCGATGCCTTATATTTAGAGCCTAAACTGTCTGCAGAGTCTTGCGGATTTGGTAAAGATTCAACCGATTCATTGAAATGGTGTGATAGTCTCGAAGCTGGGTCGTTTTGATCAGAGATGGATTTATAAATAGCATCATCGGAACTAGAAGTAATTTTTGTTGTTATTATATTTGATTCAATATCCCATATACCAACTTTTGACCAGAATAATCTACTTCTTAATCTTGATAATTCAATCCATGCCTTTTTTATCATGGTCTCATTATTTAATTTCCAAACATCTGACTTGAGTGATCTTAAAAAGGCAAATAACTCACAAGTCGATCTAACTCTAAATAAACAATAGCTACATAGCGGATATGTATTATACGAAGCAGTGTTTAATTGGGTTGAATTTTCCTTTGCATGCACTTTCATTAGATGTAATCTTGAGTGTTCTAAAATATCATCTCTACTTTCTCCACAAATTGCACAAGGTTGATTAATTGCAACAGGTGGACTGCGAACAGGATATGCATATAAATTTGAATTAGCAGTATCTGACGATTCCTGTTTTGAAGCTGTTTGAGAATTCAGTCTATAAGTTTCATTGATACCTGAAACAGGTTCTATAACAACCCTGCCTTCAATTATAGCAGACATTAATGGTCGTCTGTTTAGCCAACTAATACCATAAGAATCATCCAGTTTCAATGCATGGTCAATATCATCCGATATCAATTTTTTCAAAAATTTTGTTTCTGTATCTTTAATAGATTCAATTTTATCTAAATCTTGAATGAACTTTTTAAATTCTGCAAATAATTTCAAATCGTACCTTACTGAAGTGACAGTTGGTGAAAAAATAATAGGTTGTGAAGTTGAGATTGAATCTGTTGAAATTTGTGATTCTGACCGTTCAAGATCATCCTTGTCCAATATAGATTCTTTCAGTTCTTTTAATTGAGTTTGTAAATCATTCATTAATAAATCCTTCCCTTTTAATTGTATAATTAAGTTTTCATTTCTTTTGATATAATCGTGTGCCTCTTTTCTGGCATCTGAAACCATTTTGTTAGCCTCATCGAATAAGGATGCAGTAAGATCTTCGACTTCTTTCTGCAATTTCTCCACTTCTGAGTTTGCCTCATTTTTTGCCTTCGTCTCATCTAATAGTTGTTGGCGTATAGTTTGATTATCATCATAGACTTTCCTGTAAGTGGTCTCAAGAGTTTTGAATCTCACTTTGATATTTTCATAATCAAGCAATTGTTTTTTAAGTCTTTCATTTTCTCTTTTAGAATGTGTTATTTGATCTTCTAGCTGGGATTGTTTATCAACCAATTCTAAAAGTTGCGTTGATAAAGTACTGATATGCTGAGTGACCCTTTTTTGCTCATCATCCTGTTGGGCCTCGGACATGTGTGCTCAGATAAAGATCAAAACCAAAAAAAAAAATTAAAAAAAACAGTTTCAATTACAAAATAAATCTATTTCAGTTGGAAATTTCAAAGAGAAGACAAATATTGCTCTAAATATAATATTTTTTTATGGAATGAAACAAATTAAATAACTGTATCAAAATTTGGTTTAAATTCGTATAGATATTTATTATTGATTTTTCAAAATTATTCTGTGTTTCCACATATTTAATCTCCATTAACAAAGTTCGCAACTTCGCGATACTTTACGTTTAGTGGCACATAGGAGCTTGTAAATTAAATCTACATCAACACTATATATAATTGTAAAATAGGGAAAGAGATTCTATACAATATTGATAATTTTTAAATTGTAAGTTTGCAATAAAGAGGAAATAAAACTTAATGTTTTTGAGTAAAAAAAGAAATTGGTTAGAGGTAAAGGCTAATTAATTTATCAGAGTTATTTTACCGAACTAAATCACGATTCTAAAATTAGGTTTCAAATTAGATTTCGCGAATTTTCCTCGAATTTTTTTTTTTTTTTTCCATTTTTGTACTCCAACAGTTTCTGAAGTGTTTGGGGGGACTGATTTTAGTGGAAGTAGTAAATATAATCTGAGGTGCATCACCGAAATTGTTAATTTAGTAACACTGTGTCCTTGTCAAGTTCTTATCTATTAATTTAATTCTAGCTGGGGTTGAACCTGGCTCTTAATATCTCATACTCCATTTCACTTTCATTTAATTGTCAGTATTGTGTTATTATCAACCTTCCAAATTAACCGATAAGCATAAAGAAGGAAAAAAAAGAGGGTGGAGTTGAAAAAAAAAATCATAGAAAACAACCATCAATTCCTCATCTAATCTCTCATAATTTTAGTATAAAGACTATAAGATGAGAAAGAGGCAAGATCAGGAGCCTTCCAGACAGGGATCTTATAGATCAATTGTATCTGAAAACCAACCCACACAATCAAAGGAACCTTCAAAATCAAATTCTCTTCTATCTAATTTTAGAAAGTTATCCAAAACAACATCAAAACAAGATGATGGCCAGCAAACATATGTAATATCCAATCCACAACCCCATAGTAGGACACAATCTTTTGGTCGCTCAGCGGAATTAAATTCGCCTTATTATCACACAGGTGCTTCATACAAACCAAGACAGCAAAGTATAAGTTCTTCATTATCAACACAATCACAAAGCTCCCTACCTTTGAGTCAATCAACCGCAGTACACAATTCCAATCAATTGTTATTCCATGAGAAATCACCTCCATCTAATACCCATTCACGTCAATCTTCACAATATACTCTAAACGCAAATAATGATGAACCTAAGACTCCTATGAGAAAGTCAGGATTACAACGAGTACAAACTAATGCATCAGTAGTATCTTCTGGTTCAGGTTACAACGGTGATATAATATTGGAGCAACCCAAAGAATCATGGGAGATTGACCAATTATTTGATGAATTAATGACTAAACGTGACTTTAAAAGTTTACCAGATGCTGCAAAAAAGCAAATGAAAGAATATTCAACTTCGAAAAAATGGATGCTAATTTATCAAGATGCTCTATCAGAAAGGAAGAAAATGGAGCGTAATAAGAAAGGAAGTGAAACCCCAGAAAATTATGTTAGACTACTAATGGATAAATCAATTAGTGTCAGACAGCTAGGTAATCTCTGGGTCAGTTTGAGGACTGAACCTGTCGATTGGGTCAAAGAATTTATTGATTTACAAGGTCCGATTGCCTTGGCTAATGTTTTACAACAATTGCATACAAGAGCAACGAGTGATCTTCTCAATGATGAATTTCTAGAAAAGGAAATCTCCATTATAAGATGTTTAAAAACCGTTATCAATAGTACTAAAGGCTCCAATTATGCTCTGGATTCTAAAATAGTGGTCCCTGCTATATCTGGTGCTTTATTCTCGACAAAACTAGCAACTAGAAAACTAGTCACTGATATGTTATGCTTTTTGGCTCACTGTAAACCTCCGGAAGGGTATGACCAAGTTTTAAAAGCATTGAATTCTATTTCCCCCGATAACATTCATTATCAAGTCAAAACCCTGGACAGGAGAAATTCTGTGATAGGACAACATTCAACAAATGGCCTCAAAAGATTCGAACAATGGTTAAAAATTGTGGAACAAACAATGGAGGGTAGAGGAAAACTAGGATCGTTGGTTGGTGCTAGTGAGGAATTGAAATCAAGTGGCTCAAATGGAGAATCACAATTGTTAGATTATGCATTATCAACTACTATATTGATACTTTCAATAGCTCAAGGAGGGGCAGACTTCAAAGTGAGGACTCATATTAGAGCACAATTGAAAGCTGGTGGAATACAAAGAATTTTCAAAAAGTTCCATTCTTTACATCATGATTTAATTGATGATAAAATTCGTGAATATGAAGATGGTGCTGCGGAAGATTACGAAGCTCTATTAACCTCTGAGAGAATTGGAGAGGAGGTTGATTTGAATGATCCTGTGTCATTAGTTCAAAACATTTGGAAAAAAGTTCAACACTCAGGAGCTGAAGGATATTTTCTATCGGCTATCCAACATTTATTTTTGAACCAATCAGATCCAAGTAAAACTCCTGATAGTTCTGATAATATACGATCCTTCAGGTTGATTGATGGTTTGATTTCGAATATTACAATGGGTGCCACCTCTGATGATGATGCTGCTTTAAATGTCGCTATTCATAGATTATATGATGGTTTACAAACGGATGAAGTTGCAAGGAGAGCTATTGTAGAATCAAGAGAAGCTACAAAAAAAGCCGAGGAAGCTATTGCTGAAAGAGATGAATTGGCAAGACAAATCTCTCTAGGGACAAATGGGATGTTATCCAAAATTTCAAATGAGTTTAAGGAACAGGAAATCGTTTTGTTAAAGCAGAGGAGATTGAATGATAATCTTTCAAGTGAACTGGAAGAGTTAAAACGTAAACATATTTTAGAGAAACATGAGCAAGAATTAGAAATGAGAGAAATTTTAATCGCCTTAAATAATACTCATGATTCAACAGGTGTTTCCACATCTGAATTAGTTTCAAGATTAAAATCAAAGATTTCCAAGAAAAAAAACCAGATAAGGTTCGAAAACAAAAAGTATGGATCTGTTGAACCAAATAATAGATTAAGAGCATTGAGAGATCAAATGGAAGATATTGAGCAACAGGCAAGAGAGTTGGAAATGACAAATTTTGTTGAAATGAAAAAGTCTCCCACACCATCATCTATTCATTCATCGCCAGAAAAACTCTCACCACCATCTAAGGAAGCTGATTTGACAAAACTAAATTCGTTAAAAAAGAAACTGGAATCTTTACAAAATCAGTCCAATGATATTTTAAAATTTGATACCAATGCCAAACAAAAAGAGTTGATGAATAAACAAAAATTGATTGCAATGGAAAGGTTGAAAGAATTGCAATCCAGGTTCAAAAATTTGAACATTGATTTTTCATCAGGTGAACAATCGATTGTATATCCATCATTAGATCCCAGACTCAATGACAGGCTGCATTCTGAATTAGATGAAATTGAAAGAATCAGTGAAAGGTTGCAACGGGAATTGGCCTTAGGTGAACTACAGCAAGAAGCAACAATTCCATCGAAGTCTTTTTTGGAAAAATTAGAGGATAAGTATACTAGGGGAAAGAAAGAAGTTCCTCAAGCAGAATTTAACTATAGACCTGCTGTTGCTGATAAGATTAGAAACAGCAAAGGGTTTGAACCAGCCTTTCTCCAGGAATTAACCTCATCTGTTGGTAGAAAAGAAGCTATCCCAGATTTACCACCGAATATTGAAGACCCAAAAGACGCTGAAGAATCATCTAAACAGTCAATGGATTCACCCGATAAGATTGCAGAAGCTGGCCAGTCCTTGAAAGATTCAGCCAAACCACTATCTCCCTTGCCTCAGAATACTGTATCAAATGCAGAGGCTGGGAATCCATTCCCGCCGCCTCCTCCGCCTCCACCACCTCCACCTCCTGGATTTTTATCCAAAACAGGAGATATACCACCACCACCACCACCACCACCTCCACCTCCTGGATTTTTATCCAAAGCAGAAAACATACCACCTCCACCACCTCCACCACCTCCACCAAATTTCTTGTCAAAGACAGCAGGCGCACCTCCACCGCCTCCACCGCCGCCATCATTTATGACAGGAAAGGGGGCTCCACCACCTCCACCCCCACCCCCACTTCCTGTTTCAGGTTTGAAAACTCCTGTTCATTCACCGCTGTTATCACAATCGCCTAACATGTTTGAAAGCTACCCAAGGCCAAAAAAGAAGCTTAAACAGTTACACTGGGAAAAAGTCGATATTACTGAAAATTCGGTTTGGGAAAGAACTTCCTCACACCAGATTGCCAATAATCTTCTGTCTCAGGGTATTTTTGATGAATTAGAGAAAATATTCCCTGCGAAAGAGATTAAAAGTTTGCGCTCAAAAAAGAATGGTCAAAATGAAAAAATAACTTTTTTGGCAAGAGATATTTCTCAACAATTTTCAATCAACCTGCACATGTTCTCCTCGCTTTCCCCTGAAGACTTGGTAAAGAAAATATTGAGGTGTGATAGAGTTATTTTAGAAAGTTCAAGTGTTTTAGACTTTTTAAGTAAGCAAGAATTGTCTGAAATCCCAAACGGGCTAGCAAGAAACCTTGAACCTTACAGAACAGATTGGATTCAGGGAGCTGAGAAGTTATCGGAAAAAGATCCAAGCGAGTTAGATAGATCAGATAGAATTTATTTGGAATTATTTTATAGTTTGCAGGATTATTGGCCATCGAGAATGAGGGCTTTAAAACTTATTACTACTTATGAAAAAGATTATGATGAAATTGTCAAGAAATTGAGGGCAATCGATGAAGCAACAGATTCAATTCAAAACTCCGAGAATCTGAGAAGAGTATTTGACATCATTTTAGCCGTTGGAAATTACATGAATGATTCTGCCAAACAAGCTCAAGGATTCAAATTAAGTACTTTACAAAGACTTACATTTATGAAAGATGAAAAAAATAGTACTACATTTTTACATTATGTGGAAAAGATTGTTCGGAGAGCCTATCCAGAAGTTGAAAAATTTGTTGAAGAGGCATCAAAAGCTTTTGATGTTGCCAAAATATCTATTGAACAATTGAGTAAGGATTCACGAGATTTCTCAAATAGCGTTAAAAATGTTGAGGCATCCATCGATATTGGTAACTTGAGCGATTCCTCAAAATTTCATCCATATGATAAAGTTTTGACTAAAGTCTTGCCTGTCTTGCCAGAAGCTAAAAGAAAGTCTGAATTACTCAAAGATCAAACTAAAATCACCATGAATGAAATCGAAAATCTGATGAGGTATTTTGGTGAAGACCCATCAGATAAATTTGCAATGAATAATTTTTTCAAAAAATTTGTTGATTTTATCAATGAATATAAAAAGGCATCAAAGGAGAATCTAGCTCGAGAAGAAGAGGAGAAGCTGTATGAACAAAGAAAGAGAGCTATCGAAGCCAAACAAAAATCCCAAGAACTTCTAGCTAACGATGATGGTGCTAACGGTGAAAATGTGATGGATGCTTTGTTAGAAAAATTGAAGGCAGCGGGGCCTGCTAAGGGGCACGCATTTTCTGCAAGAAAGAGGGCACAAGCCCGTAGAAATTTGATGAAATTGAAAAATTCCAAGGGCGAAGACGACGATGATGATATTATGGATATTGATTATAGTGACAATGAAAACATAACTTCTAGAGAGGGATCGCCAATAAAGTCCAAGCCTGAAAGTCTGTTCACAGAACCATCGAGTAATAATGAGGATAACTCCGACTCAACAGAAAATGATGTTAGCTCTAGGGCACGTAATTTGTTACAAGAGCTAAGAAGTGGTTCTACTACCCCAAATAGAAATGTAACAGAAAACGGCATTAGTAGAGCTCAACAATTGAGAGCAGAACAAAGACTAAAGAGGAAGCAATCAACAAGTCTATCGGTAGCTCAAGTTGAAGAAATCAAAGAAGAATTATCACAAACGGACAAGAAGTTAGAGGAGGGAATTATTGAAAAAGAAGAAACAGATAAAAGACAGTAATTTATAGAAGTCTAATGTTTAATGAACAATTTACACAAAACCATGTTAATACAACTAGAAGCTAATTGTATAACGCTGCATATTAATGAGAACTCAATGATATATATTCTATTGTAAAAAGTCGTAATTCAAATATGCATAAATTGATGCAAAAAAAGAAAAAGTGCAAAAAGTGATAATAATAACAAATTATTGTATGCTAAGTTAAAAATGTTGATTTTTTTTTCTTTTCGTTTCTCCCTATTTTTGTTTCTTTCAAAGCTCCAGCGCTTCAAGAGATAATAGCCCAAAATTTATCCCATAGATTCTTTGGTGTTTCATCTTCCCAAATTATAGCATCTATTTCTCTTCTATCAGTATCGATATCAATTTGATCTAATGGTAAAAGAAGAGGACATCTATACCATAATTGCGCACCTATCCAGAAGACAGCCATCAAAATAACTGATACATAAGCAGTGAAGAAACCTGAAGCGTTGAAGTCAAAGAATACATCATACCCTTGGATGAAAATAATTATAAAAATGAAAAAAGCTGCATAATAAGCACCATATGGCATGAATTTTGCTTTAAATGGTAAATCGTCCCTTGAAATACCTCTTGATTTCAAACATTGCATAAATCTAATATGACAAACAGAAATGAAGAACCAAGCGAACAACCCAGCAACAGTAGTAATGTTAACTAACCAATTGAAACCTACGTTGGCATTGTTACTAGTAACCATATATGCTAATGCTCCTAATAAAGAAGTAGTGAGAACACCATAGTATGGGACACCACCTTTGTTGACTGCTTTATAAACTTTTGGAGCATGACCTGAGCATGCTAATCCATAAAGAATTCTAGAACCAACATAGACGTTAGAATTAGCTGCAGAGATGATAGATGTAAGAATGATAGCATTGAATATATGTGGTAAAACTGGAGTTCCTGAAGATTGAATGGCAATGATGAATGGTGATGAGGCAACAAATGACGTTTCAGAAGATAATTTAGGATTGTTATAAGGTACTAATAAACCAATGAAAAAGATGGATAAGATATAAAAGAATAAAATTCTGAAAAACACGGTATTAATAGCTTTTGGAACAGCCTTTCTTGGATTTTTGGATTCACCAGCAGAAATACCAACTAATTCAGTACCTTGATATGTGAATGATGCATTAATTAATGATGAAACCCAACCTAAAAATCTTCCCTTAGCAGTATCTGGGAATAAATAACCTGGCCCCCATGGACCTGGGTTTCTCCAATATCTGAATCCTACTGGACCAGTAATACCAGCACCACAAACTATAATAAATGCATAGAATAAAAACCCAACAATGGCTAAAACTTTCACCAATGCAATCCAAAATTGAATTTCACCATAGTATTTAACTGGGAAGAAATTAGAAATTGTCATTAAAACCCAAAATATTGAAATCCAAGCTGCTAATGGAACAGCAACTGTCCAATATTCAATAACTTGACCAATAACTGAAATTTCAACGGCAAAAGTTGTAGCCCAGTTGAACCAATACATATAACCATTGGCAACACCAAATGCTGGGGATAGAAATCTAGCGTTAAACACAGTGAAAGATGATGTAACAGGGATGAAAGTAGCCATTTCACCTAAAGATTGAGTAATTGAATAAACTAACGTCCCCACAAATAAATATGAAATCAAACAATTAACAGGACCAGCTTCACTCAATGGTGTCGATATCCCGATAAAAATACCGGTACCTAAAGTACCACCTAATGCAATCATACTAACATGACGTGGTTTTAATGCTCTTTTGACTTGAGTTTCTTTAATTGAACCATGATCTACTTCATCATGGAAATCTGATAATTTTTTACTACTGAATTCAGTTGATGGGGAAGAATCTATTGGGGTAGTTAAATCTGATTCTATTGTATCTAATTGTATTGTATTGGATTGGACATCTTCTAACAATCCATCACCTTTTTCTATATCTTTAGACATGATGGATAATGAATGATTTGTATATAATAAAAAAAAAACCCACAACGACGAAAGCTTGATATATAGATTGTATTGATCCTAATATCAAGGTCTTATAATTTTTCAAAAGAGTGCAATTTTAGACATCATGAGCTATATTTATTTGAATAAATTTTTTTCCAGCATAATATTTCCATTCAATTCAAATGACATACTTTTTGTGTATTAAAACGGTGAAATACATCGAAGATTTAACGTCAGGAAGCCGGTTTGATGCCTTTTCTTTTGTTGGATCGTTCCTTGTTCTAGTAGTTTGTAGAGAGATGTTCATGCCCCAAAGAGTGAGAAATATGTACCGGCAAAGGTAATCCATACAGAGGTTTCGGCTTTCGTTAATACCTGCCGTTAGCTTCACCTGATCCGGTCAAATTATGATTACATAACATCAATGTTTAGTGCTAGGCATTATAATATATTAGCTAATAGTTATAAAAGTATTTGGGGGGCAAGTACTTCTAAGTAGGTTGGCAGATGCTCTATGTAGAGTAAGTTTTTCATTTATACAGAAATCCCACTATCGGCCTCTTTAGAAATCAAGCATTTTGAATGGCTATCCAAAGTCAACTAACAAATACTTTCAAGCTTCTTACTGCTGCCTTGCGTTCATTGCTCATGCTTCTCAGTAGACTAGGTTAGTAGTACCACTAACTATTAAATTTCTACTACATAGTGTAGACTCTACATTGTAGAAGAAAAATGGATCTTGAAAATAATCATGTGACTTAACCGGAAATATCATCTTTCCGAGATCGAGGTAAATATGCACGTAACTTAAAAACTATACATATAAAAAAGAAAGGGAAAAAAAAAGGAAAATCTTGAAAAAAAGAAACGGAAAAGAAAAAGAAAAAGAAATCCGGGTGTGTCAAAATATTCAGATCGACGTTAGTACCATCAATAATTTATTCATGCTGCACTAGTTTCTAATTAATATATCGATTAAATATGAATCTATCTCTCTATATGTAGGCTGAAGAAAGAATATAATTGATTTTAAGCTTATAATTTTAAAGCATGGTGTAAAAGATTCTTCAATTGTTTGAAGTTTTGAGCTTTGGCTAGCTGCTGATGCTTAAAAATTATAATATTAATTATTATATTGGAAATAACGCCGGCTCTGGGGTTAGCTAACTATAAAAATGAGAGGCCCAATTGGTTGTAAACTTATAAGATAAATGTGTTGTCGATATATAATATTTTATATATAAATTACCAATTTGAACTCATTGAACTACTACAATATAGATTATTACAAAAGTAAATTGAATAGGTAACTGCATATATTGATAAAAGCTCACGAAGAACCAAGCAACAAAATAATTATTTTATTAAGTATGGAAGTGAAAACAATACTGTAATTTATAATCCCACCCCATTCTCTTTAGTTAATATCCAATATCCAAGAATTTAGGTTGATTGAAACTTTATATTTTGGGTATGATCATTTTGAGATAGAGATCGCGCAGGATCATCTAACAATTAAAGATGCCGTATAATATTGTATATATAATATATATGCTTACATATATAACTTCTGCAGCTGCGTCACCGGCTATTGGTAAGCAGTAAAATACATTCATGAGTTCATACCAAGTTTTAAAAGTTAATAGTATTGTTAACTTCGAAGATTTTTTTTATTATGGACTATTTCATTTTAACACATACAGACTCAGTGGAAATAGTACGATGTTTACCAGTAATCAGTGACCATGCGAAAATCAGCTAAAGGCCAAAAAAAAAAAGAGAAACGTCAACCATATTGTATATCAAAACGTCTATAATATTAAAGGCGGAATTAGTTTGGATATTCAACTTGAAAAGAAGAATTTAGTTTTTCCTATATAATATTATTCAATCTATATTCTAATCATTCCGAGAATTATAATTAGTAGAGATAAAGGTTGTTTTACTTGGACGGACACCTTTAAAAATATTTAATCAGCTTAGTTAAATTATCATTTTTGGAATTTAGCGTTAACGGAAGGAGAATCCGTGCGCCCTATAAGGCACGGACAACGCCATGTCTTGTGGTTAATTGAATATTTTAACGGCATTTCTTGCACTTAACTCTAGATCACGCTATCTCTCAACTTTAACGGAATTGAAAGGATGGTTAAACTCAATAGAAACATTTATTCCAAACGGTTTTTGAGTGAACCTTGATTTGGGGTGGTTTTTTTTATTTTATTTTGGTGATATCGATAAAAATGCTAATCATCTTCAACAACTAAACAAAATAAAATCATTTATCTTTAAATATTTGGGAAAAGAAAGTTCGATAATTTTGATTCAAATTTCTTCTCTCTCCCAATGTGTCATTAAACGATGTAATTTAAATTTCTTTTTACGGCATCCTTTTTGGTCACCGGTTTTGGAGCGCACACAAATGCAGAAAAAATTTTTTTTTTCTTCCATAGTTCATAGATAAAGACCAAAAGCTGCTATCAATAAAATTTTCGAAAAAAAAAAACGAATTCAATTGATTAAGATATAGGAATTAATTAAAATATTCTGTTATTATCAAAATATTGAACGGCTATATATATAATTCATCATCATTTCTTCTTTCCTCTTTATAAATTCATTGAAAGATTAGAAGTTTGCACTAATTATATATTTACATTTAATATAGCGCGCTCAGAACAACAATGTCTCAAAAAAACTATCATGATTTAGAGAAAATTGGTGATTCATCAAGTCAATCAAATTTGAATGATTCAATTGAAATCACCAAACTTCCAAATATAGAAGATTCAGTATCAATTGATGAAGAAACAGAAGTTCATGAAACTCAAGTCAAGAGAGCGTTAAAAGCTCGTCATATTTCTATGATTGCTCTTGGTGGGACCATTGGTTCAGGTTTATTCATTGGTACTTCTACACCATTAAGTGAAGCTGGTCCAGTAAATGCATTGATTGCATATTTATTCATGGGTACTATTGTATATTCAGTCACTCAATCGTTAGGTGAAATGGCTACTTTTATTCCTGTCACCTCATCATTCACAGTCTTTTCTAAAAGATTCTTATCTCCTTCATTAGGTGCTGCTAATGGTTATATGTATTGGTTTTCTTGGGTTATAACTTTTGCTTTAGAAATTTCAGTTGTTGGTCAAATTATTGAATTTTGGACTTATGCAGTTCCATTAGCTGCTTGGATTTCAATTTTTTGGGTTATATTAGTCGGAGCTAATTTATTTCCTGTTAAATATTATGGTGAAGTGGAATTTTGGGTTGCATCAATTAAAGTTATTGCTATTATTGGGTTTTTAATTTATGGTCTTTGTATGGTTTGTGGTGCTGGTATTAGTGGTCCAATTGGATTTAGATATTGGAGAAATCCAGGTGCTTGGGGTCCAGGTTATTTATTTCCAGGTACTGCTAAAGGTAGATTTTTAGGTTGGGTTTCTTCATTGGTTAATGCTGCTTTTACTTATCAAGGTACTGAATTAACTGGTATTACTGCAGGTGAATCGAAAAATCCAAGAAAAACTGTACCAAAAGCTATTAATACCGTCTTTTTCAGAATTTTATTCTTTTATATCTTATCATTATTATTCCTTGGTTTATTAGTTCCATTCAATGATCCAAAATTAGATTTAGATACTTCATATGTTGCCTCATCTCCATTTATTATTGCTATTGAAAATTGTGGTACCCCAATCCTTCCTCATATCTTTAATGCTGTTGTTTTATTGACTATTATTTCAGCAGGTAATTCTAATGTTTACGTTTCATCAAGAATTTTATATTCCTTATCACAAAATGGTTTATGCTTCAAAATTTTTAACAGAACTACTAAAGATGGTGTTCCATATGTTGCTGTTTTATTTTCAGGTTTGTTTGGTGCCTTGGGTTATTTAGCAATTACTGATAACGGTGAAAATGCCTTCAATTGGTTATTAAACATTACTGCTGTTGCAGGTTTATTCGCTTGGTTATTCATTAGTATTTCACACATTAGATTTATGCATGCTTTGAAATGGCAAGGTATTTCAAGAGATGATTTACCATTCAAAGCTTATTTCATGCCTTATTCCGCTTATTACGCTGCATTTTTCATAATTGTCATTATTTTCATCAATGGTTATGAATGTTTTGTTGGTTCATTTGATGTTACATCATTCTTTACTGCTTATATTTCAGTCATTTTATTCGGTGTTTTTTGGGTATTTTTCATTTTTTGGTTCAAAGATTGGAAACTATTCTTACCTGTTGATCAAATAGATATTGATACTGATAGAAGAGATATTGATAAAATTGTATGGGAAGAAGAAGAACCAAAGAATTTATGGGAAAAATTTTGGGCTATTGTAGCTTAAGATTTTTTTGCATTGAATATTGTTTTGTTCTATAAAATTTCTTTTTTTCTTTATTTATTGTTCATCGATTAGAGTTCATCGTTGTCTGTTTTAATGATTTATGATTATTTTTTGTTTTATCTTATTGTGTCATTATATATATATATATATTATATTTAATATTGTGTGTTTTTTATTCGTTTTATTAATTCTTTTTTTTTTTTTACAATTTAATCATACCAATTCTTTTTGTTTTTGCATTTTTCATGTTTAATAATTTACACTATACATGTATATATATATTTATTATATTTACAATAGAATAATAGTATTTGAACGATTAATCAGTAGAATCAAGCTACATTTCTTTAATAGTCAGTTTAATAAAATTTCGGGAAAGCTGGTTAAGACTAATTGAAGTTTTCGGTTAGCCAACGGAAATCTGTTGGAGAGATGCTCCAAAATAATTAATAGATCCCGAAAAAAAAAAAACTTATAATTCTGTTTTGTCACAATTGGTTATAAAAACATAAAAATGTGCCAGTAGATACAGTACTTATTCACAACTGAAAACTTGTGATAAGCTACTACAAAATATCTTTTGGTTAAAAATAAAATGAGTATTTCAAATCATAAAACTGTTAAGGAATATACCCGTCGCTCTTTGAACGAATCTTCAATGACAAAATGGAATTGGTATAGACATATAAATTGGGTTAATCTAACAGTCATAATAATATTGCCTCTTTTGGCGCTTTATAAATCATTCGATACACCTCTAACAAAAAATACATTACAATTTTCTATTTCATACTATTTGTTCACTGTTACTTGTTTCCAAGCAGGTTATCATAGATTATGGGCTCATAGATCTTTCACTGCAACTTCATCAATAAAGTTTATCTATGCAGTATTTGGGACCAGTTGTGGATTAGGATCAATAAAAACATGGGTCCCAATACATAGAGCTCATCATAGATATATTGATACCGAGAAAGATCCTCATCATATTAGAAAAGGTTTATGGTATAGTCATTTTGGATGGATTATTCTAAATCCGAAAGTTAAAGTGAAAAACTCAATCAAAGAATGTTATGGAGATGATTTAGATAATGAAAAATTGATAGACTGGCAATCTGATAATTATCATGAGTTAGCTATATTAACCGGTCTATTGATTCCTTGTTTGATTTGTGGAATATTTTGGAATGATTATTTTGGTGGGCTAATATACGCAGGTGTTTTACGGGCATTCATTATTCAACAAAATTCATTCTTTGTTAATTCAATAGGCCATGTTTTAGGAACACAACCATATGACGATCGTAAGAGTCATAGAAATAATTGGGCTTTGTCATTTTTGACTTTTGGTGAAGGTTCTAATAATTTCCATCATGAATTTTCTGCAGATTTTAGAAATGGGATTCATTGGTATGAATTTGATCCTGTCAAATATCATATTTTATCACTGTACTATATTGGGTTGGTTACAAAGATCAATAGAACCGCAGATACATCAATAGTACAATGCTTACTGCAACAAGAACAAAAATTAATAGATAGGAAAAGATCCCAGCTGAATTGGGGTGTTCCAATCGATCGGTTACCTATTATATCATCTGATGAATTTACAAAATGGGCGAAAGAAATTGCTCCTGAAAGGGCACTGGTGGCTGTTGCAGGTATAGTACATGATGTCACTCCATTTGTTAACGATCATCCTGGTGGTATTTCACTAATTAAAGCTTCAATTGGTAAGGATGCTACAAGTGCATTCAATGGTGCTGTATATGATCATTCAACAGCAGCACATAATCTACTTGCTACTATGAGAATAGCTGTTTTGAGTGGTGGTACTGAGAAAATTGTTTGGAAGCAACAACAGGCAGAGAACAAAGATGTGCCTTTGAAGCAGGACTCACAGGGTAATAAGATTGTGCGAACTGGAGAACAAGCAACCATAGTTAAAAAAACTTTTAGAACTGCAGATGCAGCTTAGATACGAATAATAATACGACACTAAGGATGTTTTCAATACTGCTCTTCTTTTTTGTAAAATTAATTGATATTTTAAAAAGAGATAGGTGAGATGGTTCGAATTGAATGTTTCAGATCATTATATAATTGTAACCCTATCATGAATGTTGAATGACTTAAACTTCACCAAATCCAAGTGGATATTTCGAATCCACACTAATATAACAATGCTGAGCCTGAACTTTGTTTGTATAAGGTAGCGATCAACTTCTGTAGTGATATATATATCCGAAAACGGAAATTCCAAATTTGGATATTATTCAATTATTTCTCAATCGGTTCTAGAAACTTTTATAAAAATTCTTTAGAGGCTCATCTCTCAAGCTCTCTGACATGTATTCGGGTGAAGTAGAAAGGGACATCTTCAATATTGTTACGAAAATGTCTGGCTACTCATCAGATGAAGAAGAATCTGAAATCCCCAAAACTTCATCTGTCTATCTTGGATACGTTGATGTTGATTTCGAAAGTGCTGAAGAAGAACCAACGATAGAAGACTCATTTATTGGTGGTCAACCAGTTTGGCTTCATCCAGAATCAAAACCAGCTGCTGATTTGATCACCTGTAAAAATTGTAACAAGCCATTAGCATTAGTATTACAAGCATTTTCACCATTGGATGGAACCTCATATGATAGAGTTATTTATGTGTTTAGCTGTAAAGATGATTTATGTAAGAGAAAACCAGGATCAGTGAGAGTTATCAGAGGTGTTTCCAAGGACCCAAAGAGAATAGAAGAAGCAGAGCAACAGCAACAGGCCGAGTTAAAAGACCAGTTAGACGCCAAACTGAAGCTTGATAATGCTAGAGATTTTCTATTTGATAACAACAAGCAAGAATCAAACCCTTTTGGTGCTTCTTCAGATTCAAACCCATTTGGTGGTGCTTCAGACTCAAACCCATTTGGTTCAAATTCTTCAGGCTTTAATTCACTCAGTGATAACCCATTTGGTAAAAAACCAGAAGAGCCTAAGAAAGAAAACTTTTCATCATTTGCATCAGTTGCCGCTAAAGCTGCTCCTCCTAAAGTCACCCCAAAGAAATCAACATTCAAAGAATTGCCAGAATACCCAGGCTATTTCTTATACGTTGACCAAGAAAAATTCCACAAGAAACCAGTGGTGAAGGATATAAAGGTAGACGATTCTGTTTTAGATTTTGAAGCTGAGACTTCACCATCTGGCGGTTCAAATTTGTCACCAGAATCACAAGCAATCTCAAATAGTTTACAAGATAGCGTTTTCCAACACTTTAGTGAAATCGTTTCGTATAATCCATTGCAAGTTTTACGTTATGATCTAGGTGGTATCCCATTATTGTTTTCATCAAGCGATGAGGTTGCTAAAAAAATATCTAAAGATCTAATACCTAAACCTGGTTACAATTTATCAAGTTCGAGAAAATTTGAGCTACAAATAATGCCTAAAATTATTATGGATTTTGAACAAGATGTTTCAATAACCTCTGGAATTGATTGGGCAACTATAATAGTTTACACTGATGTTGAAGATTATATCCCCGAACTGGATGAAAACCATGTTGGATACGTTGAAGAATGGGTTGGCGTCCAATGGGAAGAATCTCTCAAGAGAAAATAGATGGTGAATATAAAAAGGCAATAAATAAATATATTAGTTCTAAACACAAGAATATTTACATGATCTTTCGTAATCTACCTATATACATAACATTATCATAAGAATCTTGCGATTTCCTTTTCTTCATAAGCTTGAACGATATCACCAGGTTGAAAATCAGACCAACCTTCAAAAGACAGACCACACTCTCTACCTTTCTTGACTTCGCTAACATCATCTTTCACGTGTTTTAAAGTATCTAATTTGCCCCTGTAAATTTCTTCCTCATCTCTCATCACTCTAATTTGTGAGGACCTTTCGATAACACCGCTTGTAACTTTACAGCCAGCAATTTTGATAATTTTCTTCCTTTTTCCTTTGATTTCAAAAATTTCTTTGATATCTACTTCTGCTAAGACTTTCAAGTCTATTGTTGGTGTTAATTTGCTTGATAATTCTTCTGTTACATCCTCAATTAAATGATAAATAACATTGTGAGTTTTAATTTTAACATTCTTCTTATAGGCTTTGTTATCAATATCTTTTGGGATTTTCATATTGAAACATAGAATGGTGGCACCTGATATTTCCGCTCTTTCTAGATCGGTATCAGTCGGGGAACCCACACCATCATAAAGAATGTTCAATTTAACCTCATCGTTACCCAATCCTTCAATGGATTCAACGATAGCTTCTGATGAGCCACTGACATCTGATTTAACAATATAGTTGACAATAATTGGACCTGTAGCTTCGGCTTCAGTTGATTCATCAGTTGTGACATCATCTTTAGCTAAGCCATATTTCTTCAACTCTTCTATTTTTGCACGTTTTTCAGTTTCCTTCTTTTCATCCAACCTTAGCTTATTCATTATTTCAATATCTTTAGATTGGTTTTTTCTTTCTTCTCTTAATGTTCTAGTTTCAATTGTTTCCTTAGCTTGCTTTTCATCTTTGGCTTGTAATACAACATCACCTGCTTCAGGCAAATCTTTCCAGCCCCAAACTTCAATAGGAGTAGCTGGTGTAGCAACTTTCACAACCTTACCTGCTTCATCTTTCATCGATCTAACTTTCGCATATGTTTTGCCTGATACAATAATGTCTCCATTTCTCAAGCTCCCTTGACGAATCAAGACAGTTGCTAATGGACCCATCCCTTTTTTAAACTGAGATTCAATGATCCAACCTTCAACAGCAGTTTTCTTATCACTTGATGCTTTTAAATCTAAAATCTCACTCAAAGTTATAATGGATTCTTCTAATTTATCCATATTTAACCCAGTTAACCCACTGACTCTAACTGTTTGAGTTTCACCACCATAATCTTCAACGTCAATACCGTTGGCTGCCAAATCAGCAATAACTTTTTCAGGATCAGAATTTTCTTTATCACATTTATTCACAGCAATTATCAAGGAAACCCCTGATTTTTTGATATGCTTTATAGCTTCCTTAGTCTGTGGCATAACAGAATCATCAGCAGCAACAACCAAAACCACAATATCAGTCATTACTGCACCTCTCTCTCTCATTTTGAGAAAAGCAGCATGTCCAGGAGTATCTAAGAAGGTGATTAATTTTTTCGAAAGAGGAGTTTTAACTGAAAATGCACCGATGTGTTGAGTGATCCCACCGTGTTCACCAGCTACAATTGAAGACTTCCTTAAATAATCCAAAATAGTAGTTTTCCCATGATCGACATGACCCATAATTGTGACTATTGGAGGTCTTGGTTTCAATAACTTTTCAGGAATATTATCATTAGGCTTCAAATCAAAACCTTCATTTTCTTCACCAAAGTTAACCTCAAAACCATATTCATCAGCAATTAAACCGGCAGTTTCTTGATCCAAGATAAAATTATAACTCAATTCTTCAAATCCCATTTCCGAGAGACGTTCAGTTAGCTTTTCATATCTAACATTCAATAAATTTGATAAATTTGATACTGTGGTGAATGTAGGTATGCTTAATTTAGGCTTAGCTTTTTGTTTAGCATAAATAGGTATTGTAGATGATATGCATCTCTTAGATTGGAAGTTGTATGTGTAGGTTATGATCGAGGCGGTTGGATTAAAGGACCCACTTCGTATGAAGGAAGATGCTAGTTTGCTTCTCAACATAGCTATTTGAAAGGTCTTGATTGAATAATCACGAATAGTTAACTTGGATGGCTGTTCCCAATATTCAAAAGTTATATTCTTCTAACATAATGGAGAGAAAAAAAATATTAATTAACTATCCTCTATTGTTAATATTATATAATTACGGAATTAATGAAAAAAAAAAATAAATAGGTAATCTTGGTACAGGCAACAAAGTCCTTTATTATGTTCCGCCTGAGAAGTAGATGGTAGATGGTAGATGGTTTTATGATAAAGAGACCGTATCATTCAATTCCTACAATTTTTACTCTAATATATATGGATCATGATATTAAAGATGTACTTTTTATACATATATCAATTCATAATTGATTATATAAAAGTGACATTAATAAATTAGTTTTAAATAAAAAATGCAATTTGTTTTATGTGTTGGTGCCATGTGAAGCTTATTCAAATAAATTAGAAATGGATTGGAATAAATATAATAAATGGGTTTATCTTTTGTTTTGGATATCTTGTTTCAGCCTCTTAATGAGATCATCAATATCCCGAAATTGACCATCATCCTCAGCAAATGATCTATGTCTACCACTGACAATATGTTCATCGAAATCTTCGAATCCTATACGACAATTCTCACAGTACCCAGATACTTTTGGTTTGACATTTGAGTTTGAATCATTGGTAGTTTGTAACTTTTGTCTTTTTTCGATAATTCTTTTGGTTAAAGAACTAACTTGTTTGGAAGCCACTGATGATACTGCAGGAGCTAGCCCATTTTTGGTTTGGAATTCCGTGGATCGCTGTGAAACATTTGTAGATCCATTATAACCCGAAGCTTCAATTTCAAAACAATCTCTCTTCTGAGCTTCAATGTATTTGTTATTTAAAGTTGATGCTTGTCTAGATAATGTGAATTTTGGTGGAGGTGGTGGCATCGCTTTAGTGATATTTGAAACATCATAGATTGTATCCTCCTGTGGTGAACTTAACTCACATGATGATGGTGAACTACTCTCAGACACTTTGTCTTTATCATAAACTTCCCGTAGTCTTTCTCTATATGGTCTTTGCTGTTCGTACCTTAGTCTTCTTCTATCGACTTTCTTTTGGATATGGGCGTCAGCTGGATCAGCTTGGAATAATGAATGACCATAAGAAGATTTATGTAAATGAGGCCATGGTTTTTCATTTTTCTCTTTAGGTTTCCATTCTCTGATAGCAATTGGTTTAATAACATTACGTAAATCATGAACAAAAAAGTATGGATGTTTGAAATAGTAAAAATCATCTCTCTTGGCGTTTGGATCCCGATCATTTGCTCCAAACACTTTTTCGTTCTGTAATAATTGACTCAATGAATCATTAGGATCTGAGCTACTGGTTTCACCTAAATTACCCAAAAATCTTAATGCTTTGGTATAATCCCATATTTTCAAGTGTTGTTGATATGCTAAAATATTTTTTGATAGTTCATCATGTGGTTTACTGGTAATAACAATAGTAACATTACTATCAAAAAATGCTTGAATATGAGCGCCTACCCTTGTAAATAAGGTAATTGCTTTAGATTTTTCTTTAATTTTTCCCAAATCTCTAGTATTAGCATGGCTATCACTCCCATCAAAATATATCGTTGAATTCAACATAATTTTCCTCCATTTCCTTTGCCATTCTGAAAAGGGCAATTTATCTACAGCATACTGTTGCTGTATTTGTTGTTGAGATTCTTGTTGCTCTTGATGTTCTTGTATATGATTATGTTGTTCACCTTTGTTATAAAATGTATGGATAGATGCTTTATTACTCAATCTCTGCCTCTTCACACTAGGAGAATTAGTGTTTACATCACGTAGAGGTTGTCTGATATTCTCCATCTTGAATTTGGCGATATATAAGACTGACACCCAAGTCGATTGGTTGTATAGTTTATCAAATAAATTAGTTTAACCTCTATATAAGTGAATATGGAATACTTTTGTTTCCCTATGATTGACTTTTAACCCTTAACAATTTTTATAAACAAGCGCCAATTTTCCAATATTCTTACAATTACAAACAAAAAATTTAGTATCGCGGTGCGCGACTTCCGGGTAAAGTAGAAAAACACCAAAATAAAAAATTAATATAATTTTATACGCGCTAATGTCGCGTGTGTTTAGTTTGAAATTTGTATCTCTATGGTAACATTAACCATTTACTTCTCTTGTTATATTTGTCTTCTTCATTACTAAAACAGGAAATGATATGATGTTGAACAACGATAAAACAAGAAATAAATCAAAAGTGGAATAAAAAAGTAGAATAGTAGATGAAACTGTTCTTCTTAGTGACTTTGTTAATAAATAGGCCATCTTTTCTCATCTGAAAAAGGCGCAATGAACAATGGAGAATGGAACGTCCGTTTGTAAAACATTGTCTACAAAGATTAGGTTAGGTTTGAGTACATAAAAATTTCATAAAATCATATCTATTAAGAAAATTCTAATCGTCTGTGTCTTTTCACAGTAAAGTAAATACAATCAATTGGCATTTTTAGCTAATGATCCAATAGCTTTAATTCTATTCCATAAACTATTATCATACCCACCGACATTTAAAGCTCTAACAAAATTCCATGCTTTTGCTTCATCATTGATTGGATAATCTAAAGGTTTTGGAATTTGGGTTGAAACAAATGGGATTTTGTCATAACATACACTTTTTAAATTACATAAACCTTGTAACCCTTCTTCACCGCCAAATTTCCCATAACCTGAACCACCTTGACCTCCAAATGGTAATTGACAAACATAAAAAGTTGCAAAATCATTAATAGCAACATTCCCAGTTTTCAATGAATTAGTAACATGATTCAATTCTTTCCAATCGTTACCAAATACCGAGGCACCTAAACCATAATCTGTAGAATTAGCGATTCTTATAGCATCATCGGTATCTTGTGCTTTAATAATACTTAATACTGGACCGAATACTTCATTTTGTGCAATGTTCATATCTGATGTAACATCAACTAATAAAGTTGGTAAGAAGTAATGACCTTGGGGATAATTAGGATGTTGAAATTTAGTACCACCGGTGATTAAAATGGCACCTTGTTCAACAGCTTCGTTAATTTGGTTTGTTAATGTTTCAAATCTGGCATCAGTGATAGTCGCACCCATATCAATATCTTCCAATTGGTCAATATCTGAACCTAATCTTAATTTTGGAACACGTTCCTTTAAAATATCAACTAACTTATCATAATTTTTAGCAGTAACAATGACTCTTTCAATCCCTATACAATTTTGGCCAGCTGATTGGAAAGTACCACGCATGATAATACTGGAAATAGCATTAAGGTCTTTGACATCATCAAGAACTATAAATGCATCTTTACCACCTAATTCTACAACAACAGGTGTCAAAGATTCAGCAGCAGCTTTAGCAACATGATGGGCAACTGGTTTACTACCGATGAAAGTGATGTGTGACAAACCTGGGTGTGAAGTGAAATAATTTGCATCTTCTGGCCAAGTACAGACCAATTGAACTAAATTTGGATCATGACCACAGGCTTCTAAACAACTTCTAACCAATTGAATATAAAATTGGGAGCTCCAAACAACTTGCTCCGAACATTTAACAATTATAGCATTACCAGTGAACAAACTTGCAATAATTGGACCCATCAAATTATGAAATGGATAATTCCATGAAACTAATGATGCAATCACACCTAATGGTTCATAACGAACCTCGGCACCTTTATAACTCATTAAAATATTTGAAGGGCCTGCTCTTTTGGATGGAGTCAATGCCTTTTCACCATGTTTTATAATCCAATTCAATTTTTCCAACGTGACTAAAATTTCACCCATTGATGCATCAACCATTGTCTTCCCTGAATCTCTGCATGCAACTCTAGCAATATTTTCTTGATTATTAACAATGAATTCACTCAGTGACCTTAGTAATTGGCGACGTTGTGAAAAAGATGGTTTCCAATTTTCTTGAGCCACTTTCGCAGCAGCAATGGCATTATCAATATCCAGTACCGTATCACTTTTATATTTTCCCAAATATTGCCCAGTAGCTGGACAATAAGATTGTATAAACTCAGGTTCCTCTGAATTTTTGATGGAAACAGGGTCGACTCTTTTACCTTTCCAATGTGGTTTGGCTTCTTGTGGAATTTCTATGGAGAATTTGATAACTTTTTTATCACCCTTTTCATATTTATTATTCCAGAAATGACGAGTCAAGAAAAATGCAACTATTGGTAATGTGATTGTTAAAAACACAGAAAGTGAGAAACTGTAAACTGAAGCAAAATGACTTGATAGATATTCATCCAATGTTATGTTGAAATATTCAAACAATGTGTCGTTCAGCACCAAATTCGTGCTATTGAGATATATTTGAATATTTTCCATTTTAACCCAAAAGAACACAAAAACCAATAACAAAAAAACCCGAAATAACAATGAAAAAACTCTTCTACTTTCAATCGAAATCAGTGTCTATTTTTGTTGGTTTTATAAGATATTGAGATAACTTATTGATTTCTGTTAGATTGGATATGTTGAATGAACCTAAAAATTGAAATAATTAATTAGGTGAGGTTTCTCGGAAGAGCTCATAACCAGACCTATTGTATGAACAGTAACAGCAATATATGCATCTCTTTGCTAGCTCGTTCTCTACAAATTACCGATGTTAGAGAGAGGTTTATATCTAATATTTGTATATTAAGATCTTGGATGAGGTAAAATAAAATCTAAAAATTGGAAGGCAAAAGTAAAAAAAAAATGACAAATAAATTAAGGAATAATACACAACATCAAGTTGCGAGTCTATAAAAGTTGCAGCCAAAAATACAGAAAAGATAAACTTAAGCAGCATTAACATGCAATTCTGGAGTTGGTTTAATAACAGCATTGACTAGTAATTTGACAACTTCATCTTTCTTTTTAGCAGCAAGTTCTTTGATTTCGTGCAATTCAGTTTGGACTTGTTCTTGGGCTTCTTTATCCGCAGCTTCATTCAATCCTGAGTGCTATATCAAAAATCCAGTTAGTATTCAATCAACAAAAAAAAAATTAAATATGTATATATCGGTTTAATACTCACTTGAGACTCGAATTCTTTCAATTCTGCTAGTTTCTTTTGTTTGTAAGCTTCAACTTCAGCGTTGGCATCAACTTTCGCTTGTTTTAATCTATCAGTACGGTATTGTCTAGCTTCAGCGACGATTTTATGAGCTTCTTTTTCGACTTGTAACAGAGCGTTGATATGTTGAGACTTTAAATATATTAATAACTAATGACAATTGAATAATGAATGAATCAATTACTTACCATTTTAGATTGATTTAACTATTGAAAACTTCTATTTGTTTATTTGAGTCTCCTTATTGTCTTTCTTCTTTTCATCTGGAAGAATTGATTGCACAACTTGAGATTAATCAAAAGTGATTAGAAAGGTTACCCGCGAAAAAAAAAAACTAAAAAAAAAAACTGCCACTCAGTACAAAAAAATATGGATTACGTAAAGAAAAAAGAATTGAAAAACCTCCAGATATGGAAAATCACTTAAATCATATGAAAGAAGGAGCTTTCACGAACAAGTTTTATAATCTTAATCTTTGTTTTCATAACCTTAATCTCAATCTTTTTAAATCCACGACGTACTCGAATAATTTTTTAAAGAAATCCCGGATTTTAATATAACAAACAATTTAAAATATTGACACAAAAACAAATATATGTGTATATTATGTATAAGTATTCTAATAACGAATAATGTCATTTCGAAAAAAAAAAACAACGCTCACAATATAGTTTTTGATGATATTTATATTTTTTCAAATATTTAGCTGCTTCTAAGCAGCAGTCAAGCTGACTAAACCCTACTCCAGGCTCCTTCTTGAATCTTTGCTAATTAGTTACAAATTACAACTTACTACAAAGCTGACTTCTAGGCTACCAGCTAGGATATTCATATGTTAAGGGAATCACCCGAATCGAGCTCACCATTGAGTAGTCTTGGATCAATTCAATCTTCAAAACCTGAGTTATTAATTTTTGATAACTCATTTTTCAATGGAAAAAAATCTGAACTAGACGTAATTAATCCCCAAATTATCCCAGACTCAATAAGAAATCATCAAAATGAAATTTCATTTAGCAATAATATAAATAATGATGAAAATTACCAACTCAATGATAATATTTTTATCATTACAGAAGATACTAGTCCATTTTTGGAAAACTATAGACTAACCTTATCAAGCACCGACATCACATCATTAGCTTTTCAAAGAGGTTCATCCGAAATTAAGGATGAGTTAATTGATGAGTTCCCTTATACAACCATTTCTTATATATTTAACAAAATATCTTCAGGTTTAAGCAGGATCAGTTCCCAAATAAGTGAGATTCAAAGCTCAGATTTCACTACATCATCTAAATTATCCGAAAATCATCTATTAAAAACCAATTATCAAGATCTATCACCCAATTCCAAGAATGCATTTCATAGAAGAAAAGTTATAGAAGAGATGATTGAAACTGAAGAAGGATATATAAGCTCATTGAAAATGTTGTCAGGTATATACCTAAGCCCTATCATTGATAAGGGAAATAATGGCATTCCAATTCGTCAACTACATCATTATGTTGAATTACTAACAGCACTACACGAATCGTTTGTTTTTGATCTTACAAAATTGTATTATGGGTCATATACTTCCAATATGAAAACTTCAAATATTGTGTACTCTTTTGCTCAAGGTAAATCTAATCTAACAAATACCTCACCCGAAATGGCCGCATTAGTTGCTGAATTGGTTTCTGGAAAAACTGTGAATGTCAATCTTTATCAGGAGTATAGTGGTATACACGATTTAGTCTTAAAACTGATCAAATCTAAGCAAAATGACCCTGAATTCGGATCAATATTGACAAAAGGGGTCCAGAATTTCCTAGAGTCTACACAATTGGCCAATGAGAGATTAGATCTTTCATTAAATTCATTACTTCAAAGACCAATTGCAAGAATTTCAAAGTATAAATTATTTTTACAATCATTAGCCAATTTAACTCCTATTTCAGAAGCGTTAGAATGCCATGAGAAGATTCAAAGTTGTTTATTTCAAGTAGATTATTCTTTAAAAGAGATTAATAGATATGGTTCACAAGAAATTATCAAATCAAAAGTATTATTTGAAAGTTTAAAATTTAATTGTACAAAATTGAATTTCCCCGTTGAATATTTAGGTTTGCCACTTTTATTGGGATCTTTGTATGTCTCATGGGTATGTAATGATCAAAATCAAATTATGACTGAATTATTAGGAGCATTTCTATTTAAAACACATATGATATTTGCTAAAGTGAATAAACAAGATAATTTTGATGTAAGATTTTTGATCCCATTATCAGTATCTCAATTAATTGATAATAATGATATTAATGGAGGAATCTTCACTTTATATAAAAATTGTTTTAAGATCAGATTTGAAACAAACTATACAATTGTTGAATTGTTATTGATTCAAATTGATAGAAATGAATATTTAGTTTGGAGAGATAAATTAGATTTAGTAATCAACCATATAAATGGGATCTATAATTTAGATTATTCATCCTCTAAATTCAATGAAGAGCAAGGAACAAATTCATCTACTATAATTCCAATTTCAGAGATTCAATTTTATGATGTTAAAGTGGAAAAAGTGAAACCAACTCTTTCATCATTTAGAGATAAAAGTTATTCATGTTATAGAGGCAAAAATTTAGATATACTTTCCCAATGTTATTTTGGAATTATTATTCCTGTGAAAATTGACAAATTGATATTGGATCAAAATTCATCCTCATCATCAACATTTAGAGTAGCTGATGATGAACAGGTTGAAAAAATTTATATTAAAGATATAGAACGAATTAAAATTGAATATCTATTAGAAAATATTTGGAGTAAAGAATTATTAAGTAGTATGTTGATCAAACAAGATCCAAATAGTTATAAATTATCTTCAATAAAACGGAACATTACATCAACATCCACAAGAATGAAATCTTCAGTCAAAGAAATTTCAAAACAACCAGAGAATAAGTCACAACTGAAAAAAACAAGGTCTACAAAAAGGTATAATTCATTAATTAGAAAAACATCTATAATTTTCAGTGATGCATTAAAACTAATCCTATCTAAGGGTTAAATTAAGTCAAATAAATTAGGTGGTTAAGGAGGAAACTCCTCCCCTTCCAAAAATTCATTCTATATATGATTTCAGAATAATATCACATGCTAAGTTTCGTTGATTGTTTGTTTGAACTGAAAATGATAATAACATTAAGTTATAAGTTAATTTTCCTTGACTTTCATTAAAATCTTCCTGTATAAGAATCGTTGGTAGAATTGTATGAATTTTTATTGATATTTGTGTTGGATTTATTTTGTCCTTCTTTTAAGATTTTTTCAATAATTGAATCATCTTTAGCCCCATTACCAAATTCATTTTCCAAATCTTGTTTAGATGCTTCATGAATAACACCTTCAACACCACGACCACTTTCAGTAGTGAATACTTTAAAAGTTCCAACGACATCTACTAAAGGAATTGTGGAATCTTTGAAATATTTATCAACTATATCATCATTTTCAGTAAATACGATAAAATCTTTATATTGACCTTTGTAAAAAACTTTTGATGGGTTTGTCATTGTGATTATAATTTATAATTCTTTAATAAAGTAATTAATAATGATATTTATAAAAATGAACCTTGAAAAACCATGATAATTGAGGTGATAATCTTGACTATTTATATATCTTGATATTATATCTTAAACCCTCTTCTATAATCATACAACTATTGCTATATACAAATTGTCGATGATGAATTATTATAGCAGCTAATTGTTATTTGCTATGACGTATGGTAAGTGCAACAAAATAATCCAATTGCCGACCACCGAATGGGAACCTGGAGGGAAAAAGAAGTATTAATTACAATATATATGAGTACTACGACGTTATTACAGCAATAATAGACAATAGTTCATTCTTGTCTAATTGAATGTATAATAATAATTTGCTAGAAAGTTCTAAGAAGCAAAAAAATAAAATAATAAATTTATAGAAAATCTTTTTATTGTGTAATATAACATCATCATATTGACAACTTAGTTCCTACACGTTAAATTTCTTATATAATTTGAATGCTTTATTCTATAATGCTAATATATATATATTGATTAAATAAATATTTGTTTTATTAATTTTAATTATCAGTCTTTACTCTTCCCAATTTGGATGTAGTTTCTTCCGTTACCGTTGTTATAGATTTGGGATTATCATCATCTACTATGTCTTTGATCTGTGGCTTTGATGAAGATTCTTCTGGTTGATCATTATCATCATTGTCATCACTTGAATCTTCCCCACTACTGCTATCGCTGCTATCGGAACTATCACTATCACTTTCACTATCACTTTCACTATCATTGTCATTATCATTATCACTATTATTATTATCATCATCACTATCATATTCTTCATAACCTTTAATCTCTCTCTTATTACTGACTATAACTGTAGGAAATTCAATCACTGTTTCATCCTTTAATAATATTCCTAAAGGTTTATCATTGGTCCAATGTTTTAATTTTGGTGATTTAACAGATGTATTGATCATTTTGAAAAAAAACACCATATCTTCATCAGGTTTAAACATATCTTTAATCTTTGAAGGTAAACAATCTTTTAATATTGTATTTTCAGCAACTCTATAGTTGTAAAATCTAATAATTTCTTTCCCTGTTTCCGATTCTAAATAAATAAATTCAATAGTCCATACAAATGTATCTTTTTTTTTATCCCATGATGATTTATTCATAGAAGATCTTGACATACCTTTAGGTAAAAGTTTAACATTAACCCCTCTTCTAATTATAATTCTTTCATTTGACTTTTCAAAATTTTGAGAAATGGGATTTTTTTGAAATCTTTTATTTGATTGAATATTATAATTACCATTATAATTCATCAAAATTTTTTTATGTTTTGTTCGTACATCTTGTTTAGATATTGTTATAGTTCTATTTAAATTAGTTAAAAAATTATAATCTCTTTGAACTAAAAGTTCACATTTTTCAAAATCTTGTCTTTTAATAAATTCTGTATTGTTTAATTTACCATCACATTGAGTTTGTTCTTTATGAATTTTTACACAAGTTAATGAACATGATTTTGTTTGACATTTTGGACAACGATATTTGAATGGATTTTCAAGACATATTTGACATTGATTAGATATATTATCATTCATTGTATTATTTAGAGGGAAATAAAATTAATCCTACGTATATTGTATAATGTATAAATTGAAAATTTTCTATATTAGTATAGGAATTTTTTTTTTTTTTTTTTTTTTGGAATTTTTTGGGTCCAATCCTCAACTATAATAATCCTCAACTATATATAAAATATGTATCTTTAAAACTACGATATTATAAAAAAGATTAATAGAATGCTTTCTAAGAAATTTCCCTCAATTATTAATATTTCACATTCATCATATTATCAACTGAGATCATTTTCTCAAACGTACACCATTTGGAAAAAAAATAATAAAAAACCAGGAGGGAAAAACACATCAAATTTATCAAATGATGAAATAATTCAAGAAATTGATCCAAATGAATTTTTACAAAGATATAAAAATAATTATTTAGAAGTTGTTAATTCATTTAAATCTAATTCTAAAAAAATTAGAACTGGGAAATTTGATCCAACAATTTTTGATAATTTAGATATAAATTTTGATAATAAAATTTTTAAATTTAATGAATTAGCTCAAACTATTTTAAAGGGTAAAAATTTATTTATAACTTTATACGATCCAAAATTTAAAAAATCAATAATTGAATCGATAATTAATAATGAAAAAAATTTAATACCAGAAATTGATCCAAATAATAATCAATTGTTAATAATTAGATTACCTTCATTTACTAAAGAAGTTAAAGAAAATTTAATTAAAGAAATTAAAAAAAATCATGATATTTTTAAAAATTCAAATCAAAATAAATCATTAACTTCAATTAGATCTAAAGCATTAAAAGAATTAAAAGATTTTACTAAAAACGATTCTATTAAAAAATTAACTGCAGATATTGAAAAATTTTATAAAGATTTTGCAAAAGAATTAGAAAATGAATTAAAAGATGCTGAAAATTCAGTTAAAAAGAAATAATCTAATAAAGAATGATACCGTGTATATAAATTTGAATAAATAATGATAAATTAAATAAATTGAATAAATAATAATAAATAAATAGTTGACGAAATCTCATATAAAATAAATATATAAACTTATTAAATTTCAAATCAATTTTTTATCTTTGATCATAAAAAGTTTTATCTATTGGAACTTCATATAAATGTCTATCTTTTTCTCCTAATCTTGAACCTAAATCTTTAGCCAATCCATCTGGAAAATTTCTTGGAACTGCTTTACGATTTGGATAAAAAAATAAATAAATAATTGAAGAAAATAATCCAATTGAACCAAAAAAATATAATTGCCATTTAATTGCAGTTAAATCATTAACATCATCATAATAATGTGGTGACCATAAATTTAAAACATCATCATCAATATTTAAAACTTCACCAAAATTTCGTCTATTTTGAACATCATCCCATTTAAGATCAGGATCTCTATAGAAATATAATTGGTCTGAAACTTTTGGATATTGTTCATCAATTATTGTAGATTGTATAATATCGTCATTATCTAATGGTTGATTATTATGATTATCTTTTGAATTGATGGGGTCATTACTATTGTTATTATTAATGGTTGAAATTGATTGAAAATAGATACGAGGAACTAGGCGATTAGGTATAAAATTTCTAGAAATGAATAATGATCTTTTATTTCTCAAGATATGATTCATATTGATATTTAATTATAGCTTATTCAAATCTCATCCTTATTTTTAAAGAGTTTTAGTTTGAATAATTTTTGACAGAATTATAATTTGTTGCTAAACTGCGGGGGGGATCAAAGTGATTAAAAAAATCTGTTGATCGACTGCGTTTGCAGTTGAATTGCAAATTAGAATTATAATTGTTTGAAGCCCTTGCGTGTGTGTGGGAATATTCCACGTGACTATTCCTTCGAGATCCGAGATTCCAATATCGGATATTGATCTTACCGTTTCGGTATAATTTCTTATTTAGGAAATCTATTATTATAAAAAAATTAAAAAAATAAAAAATGTTGTTTTAATTTTTGTCGCGAGAGTTTTTTTAATATTTTTTTTTTTTTTGTTTTTGCCCTTTCCACAAAAAATAGATATTTTCAGAGGTTTATTTCTGTTCCTATGAAATTTATACTGCTTTTTATATATGTATATATTTCAAATTATCAAGAAATAAATTTAAAAACCATTCAATTATAACTTTAAAAAAAAAAAAGATATACAATTGTTGTTATTATCTATATTTATATATTATCCTATAAGTTTTATAATCATCCGTGGTGAGAGGGAGTGGGTAGAAATTATTTATCATTTCATCACAAAACAATTTTAATCAAATATAGAGAAAAGGTTACAGGTAAATGTCCCTACTTACAAATACAAAATGTCTCCAAATTTAACGCCCACAAGATTACGTAGGCAATTATCAAATTCATCAGAATCTTTAACGGTTCAAAATTCTCAAGATAATAATATTATGCCTAGTGCAAAAAGAAGAAAATCATCAAGACATCATACTCAAATTAATTATTCAGAATCAAGAATAATCCGTGATTCAATCGATCAAAATATTGGGAAATCAATTGAAAATAAAAAATCATCAAATAAAGATCATAATCATTCGATAATATCGTTAAAAAATGGAACAAAATCATTGGATCAATTGGAAAAATATCAAAATAGAGAATTATCAAATATAGATCAATTATCTCTTCTTCAATCTAAACATCAATTATTGGTTGAAGAATTGTATCATTTGGATAAATTTACATCATTAGCTACTTGGAATCCAGAATTGATTCAAATGAAATCACCTTATGATAATTATGAACAATATGATTTATGGAAATTAGATATACCCAATGGAAGATCAAAAAGATCAAGTTCAAGAGTTCAACCTATAGATCCATTAAAATCTATTGTTGATCAATCTCAATTAAAATTTAATCAAGAAGTTAAATCACCATCAAAATATTATAACGAATTTGTAGTACGAAAAGATAATAAAATTGTCAATAATATTGTTGGATCAATCCAGAAAAATGGGAAAACAATTGATCAAAAATTTGATAAATCTATTAAAATTGAGAATAATAATAAACCAAATAAATCTAATAATATTGAATCATCAATTAAAAATAAGGATAAACATTTAAAATCAAAATTAAAACAAGAATCTATAGTTGAAAAAATTCAACCAATTAAGATCAATAAAAAATTCAATTCTAAATCAAAAGGAAAGATAAAAACTTCAAATGGGAAATCCAATGAAGAGGAAAAAGAAACTATATCATCAGATTTAGAAGATTTTTTAGATTCAGATGCTGAAGATTTAAAAGAATTGTTAAAAGATCCTCGTTATAACATTGATAATCCTGAACCATTATTCTCCAATGATGAACCAATTCCTAAATTAAGATTATATGTTCAATCATTACCACCAAAAGCCACAAATCCAGATCAAATACCAGAAATTGAATTCAATGGATCGTTGACAAAATTTTTAAATTCTTTTAAATCTTTAGAAGAAGATATAACAAATGAAGAATATGAATCTTATATTGATGAACAACAAGAATTAGTTTCCAAATTAAGAATAGCAGTTGATAAAAAAATAATAACAGTTGATTCAAAAGATTCAACAATTAGAAAAGCACCACCTCCTATTCCCTTTAAAGACCCTTTAATAACACAACCTAGTCATCATGATCATATGGTTGGTCAAGCTATTCATCTTTCAAAACTTTTAGGGGATTTGAAAAAACAACGAATTCAAAGAGCTAGAAAAGTTTCACAAATGATTGAATCTCATTTTAAAAAATTAGCAGGTGCTGAAGAAAGAAAACTTAAAGAAGAAGAAAAAAGATTGAAAACTCTTGCAAGAAATGCTATTCAATCTGTTAAGAAAAGATGGGTATTGGCTGAAAAAGCTTATAAAATTTTGAAAAATCGAGAAGCTGAGGAATTGAGAAGAATTAAAGGTAAAGAACATTTAAGTCAAATGCTTGAACATTCAACACAATTATTAGAAGCTCAAATGACCAAACAAACAGATAATGAAGAAGAAGAAGAAGAAGAGGATGTGGATAGAGATCAATCCAATGATTCAGATAATGATCAACAAATAAATGAAGATGATTCTAATTTAACAATTGAACAATTAAAGATTAAATATGCTCATTTACAGAATCTTAAATTTGAAGAAGTTAGTGAATCTAATTTAGATAGTGATAAAATGGATGTTGATGAAATTTCAGAAACACAAGATATTGATTCTCCAGAGATTGAAATTCAATTGAATGATGATGAAAAATTAGCTGTTGAAAATGCAAATAAAGAAAAACATAGTTCATTACTAGATAGTGAAAGTGATAGTTCTTTAGATTCAGATGATGAAAGTGATTATACAAGTGAAGAAGAAGATAATGAGGAGGAAGAAACGGGGAAATCTACTGGTGGTGGTTTAGCTTCATTATTTGGTACTGCTGTTCCAGATGAAGATGATAATGATGTCGAATTTGCTGATTCTGAACATGAGGACAGTAATGACGAAGATGAGGTTGAAGAAGAGGATGATGGTATTGAAACGGATGCTGCTACGGAAAAGGCACAAGATACACCAAATTCTACTCCAGAACCTGAAAAATTGAATACCGATGACTCTAAAATATCAAGAATAGCATCACAAGATTTGAATGATGGTGTTGTTGATGTTCCAAATCCATCAGCTATTTTGAGAGGAGATTTGAGATACTATCAAAAGCAAGGTTTGAATTGGTTAGCTAGTTTATATAACAATAATACCAATGGTATATTAGCAGATGAAATGGGTCTAGGTAAAACTATTCAAACAATTTCATTAATCAGTTATTTAGCAGTTTCAAAGGGTATTTGGGGGCCTCATTTAATTGTTGTACCAACTTCAGTTCTTTTAAATTGGGAAATGGAATTCAAAAGATTTGCTCCCGGTTTAAAAGTTTTAGTTTATTATGGATCTCCACAACAAAGAAAGGAAAAGAGAAAAGGTTGGAATAAACCTGATACATTTCATGTTTGTATAACATCATATCAATTAGTTTGTCAAGATCAACAGATATTTAAAAGAAAACGTTGGAGATATATGATTTTAGATGAAGCTCATAACATCAAAAATTTCAAATCAAATCGTTGGAATGCATTATTGAATTTTAATACAGAAAATAGATTGTTATTAACCGGTACCCCTTTACAGAATAATATCATGGAATTATGGTCATTGTTATATTTTTTAATGCCCTCATCAAAAGTTACTAATCAATCGATGCCATCAGGTTTTGCCAATTTAGATGATTTCCAACAATGGTTTGGAAAACCAGTGGATAAAATTATTGAAAATGGTGTAAATTCCGAAGTTGATGAAGAAACAAAAAAAACAGTTTCCAAACTTCATCAAGTCTTAAGACCCTATTTATTACGTCGTTTGAAAGCCGATGTTGAATCCCAAATGCCTGGTAAATTTGAACATGTTGTATATTGTCGTTTGTCGAAAAGACAGTATAAATTATATCATGAATATTTAGCTAGAAGTGATACAAAGGAAATGTTGAAAAATGCCAATTATATTTCAATTATAAACTGTTTGATGCAATTGAGAAAAGTTTGTAATCATCCAGATTTATTTGAAGAACGTCCAATCACAACTTCATTTGTCATTCCAAAATCAATCGCTTCAGATTATGAATCAACTAATAATTTAGCCAAAAAATTACTTGGATCTAATTTAAACAATGAAATAAATTTTGATGTTTTAAATCTGAATTTTTCGGATTTGGAAAAGACTGATTTGACAACATTTCAATCTAACAAAATTAGATCATTAAGATCTTCAAGAACTTTATTGAATGATATTGAAAAATTATCTAAAGAGGTAAAAGAAAATCAATCAAAGTCTAATTTCTCGGATATTCAAAAATTTTACAAACATTCAATCAATCATCAAAAGCAAGAACTTTTGCGTAAATTAGAACATGTCGTATATTTGAACAATTTGAGATGTGAGAAAACTCCATTGTATGGTTGTAATTTGATCAAAAGGTTAACTGTGGTCAATCCATTAAATATCGATGTGACATTCCATGAAGAGTTGATCAAACCATTAGATACAAGGATGTTATCATTGAATGATGAGATTGAAAAATTTGCCTTTGTTACGCCCGAAGTTGTTACTTTAGATATGCCAAAATTATCCCTTTCTAAAGAATTAGCTATTGAATTAAGCTCCAATGAAAACAAAGTCACTAATCCATTGCATAAAGTTCAGACAAAACTATCCATACAATTTCCAGAAAAGAGTTTATTGCTATATGATTGTGGTAAATTACAAAAACTATCTAAACTATTACAGGACTTGAAAGATGGTGGACATCGGGCTTTAATCTTTACACAAATGACTAAAGTGTTAGATATTTTAGAACAATTCTTGAACATCATGGGTATAAGATATATGAGATTGGATGGTGCAACAAAGATTGAAGACCGTCAAATTTTAACAGAAAGATTTAATTCGGATCCAAAAATTACGGTATTTATATTATCAACAAGATCTGGTGGGTTAGGGATCAACTTGACTGGTGCCGATACTGTTATATTCTATGACTCAGATTGGAATCCGGCTATGGACAAACAATGTCAAGATCGTTGTCATCGTATTGGTCAAACTCGTGACGTTCATATCTATAGATTTGTTAGTGAATATACCATAGAATCAAACATTTTGAGAAAAGCTAATCAAAAAAGACATCTAGATAATGTTGTCATTCAAGAAGGTGAATTCACAACTGATTATTTCGGAAAATTGTCGGTGACCGATTTGATCGGTGCAGATGAAGCTGAAAAAGTTGGTATTCAAAATGATTCTAAACCATTAATAGGTGACTCTAGTAAAATTGGTAATGTTTTGGCACAGGCTGAAGATGATGCTGATGCAGTAGCTGCTAAGGAAGCCATGAAGGAAGTCGAATTAGACAATGATGATTTTGTGGAAGATGAAAGTAAAAAAGTGGGTGAGGAAGATAATGATTTATTTGATAGAGATGAGGATGGCATTGGTCATATTGATGAATACATGATTAGATATATCGCTAATGGTTACTACTACGATTAAAACAAAGACGATAATTGAAAATAAAAAAAAAAGAAAAGAAAAACAAAAATTTATAAATGACAATTTTAATGAACATGTATTTTAGCATTATAAGTTATAACTGAATGCGCAATTTTTAAAAATGTGATCAATCATCTGCTGCTACTTGTATACCGCTATCAATGATCTCTTGTAAACTCATGTTTCTTACCATTTCCATCAATCTTTCATCATCAATTTCTTGGTTTAACAATCTATTATCAATGAAATCACTTAAATGTTCCACATTGCCTTCAATTGGGGGTAAGACATCATATTCAAAAACTTCAATTTGATCCCATAGCTCTTGTGGGATTTTGGCCATCAATTTACCTTCTCCTGATAGAATAGCAAACCTCAAGAAATTTTTAGGTATTATTCCATCTTTATCCTGTTGAAATTTCAATTTATTATCAGATTTTAAGATTTCCAAAAGAGTATCATGTAAGAATTTGCGTTCTTTTGAATCTGACCATATAATAGGGGCTCTCAATAAATAAGCTTCTGTTGAGATTTCAATTTCTGGACCAACTTCAAAGATTGAATAATCTGATACTGGAATATCTGAAGCTAATCCAATTGCTTCTAATAATTTATAGCCTACATAAGGGTGTTTGATAAATGCCTTTTTCAAATTTTCCTTGGATTTAGTTAAATTTCCAAGTCTGAAATATGCCAATGCAGTTGAATATGCTAAACCTGGTGTATACCATTTTGAATATGTCGTAACCAATGGACTCTCGACTAAATCAATCAAGTATTTATAATCTGCTGATATTATAGCATAAAAATCAATGAAATATCTTGCACCCAATGGATCTTTTGCTGGATCTAATGCTAATAATAATTTTGAATATGTCAAAGCTGTTGCATAAGTTCCCTTTTTAGTCAAGACTTCAATATATCTAAATATTGTTAAATAAAATTGTCTATTCAAGTAATAGTTGTACGGTAACCTGGTCAACCCATTACTCAAATCAAAGTTCTGTTTAAATGCTCTATCAAATGCAAACAGTGAACGTTCAATTAATCCATTACTATTTGATTTGTCACCTTGTCTGATGAAGATTAATGCAACTTGCAAGATAGTCTCTGGATGGTAAGGAAATCTTTGTAACAATTGAATTAAACTCTCATGGTTTGGGTTAACCACAACAGATGAATAAAATTGAGAATTTGGTAATTTTGATTCAGGACCTCTTTCAAATTTATAAAATTTAATTCCATTTTTCAAAGCAGTTGCAACATCTTCTTTAACTACATCAATCCAATCTTCAGATTCTTCTAATTTATCTTCGATTAATTCTTTAATTGTTAATTCTTCCATTGTCATATCTTTTTTCTGGGTCGGTATCCAATCATCCCGGATTTTTGTCAAAATTAATTTTCTTGAAGTCCCTGGAATTGACCTTCTATCACGTCCACCCCATCCTCTGATTATTTTGGACAGTTTTTTAATCTGAGCTAGTTGTTCTGGAGGAATTGATGTAGATGTTGTTGAATCTGCATCTTCTATTGCTTCAGCTGATAATTTACCAAATAATTTCTTGAATTCATTATCTGGATCTAAATCTTTAACATCAATTTTCAACAAATTTGCTGATTTAATTTGTTTTTTAATTGTAAAAAATCTATAAGATGGGTCAATTGTAGGATGTGTGATATTCAACTCTAGTTCATTCTCTTCAAAAGTGGAATCCTCGGTCAAATCAATAGTTTTACCTTCAGGAATTCCTTCCTTTTCATTAAGCTCTTTCAATATCTGATTCAAATTATCTTCAAAATCATCTTTTATGTTTTCTTCTTCTTCTGTCTGTGTCTTCTTTTTATTGTTCTTCTTTTTCTTATTCTTTTTTTGGGATTTGGTAGCTATTTGAACTTTTGGGATTTCTTTATAAGGAATTGCAGCTGAATTTTTCGAATCGTTCTCTTCATTTTGGTATTGAATTTGATCTTCTTCTCCTTCTTCTTCTCCTTCTTCTTCTTCTTCTTCTTCGTTTTCCTCGTCATCACCTATTAAGGCAAATAAATTCTTTGCTTTATTAACTGGTTGATAATTGGATAACTGTTCATCATCGGATGCTGAATGCTCTAGAGATTTCTCGCGTTCTCTTTCCAGTCTTCTCAATGCTCTAGAACTCATATTAGATAGTACTTGGACGTATATTGAACTATTATATCATACAAGTTACAGATAATATACAATATTTTTCACTTAAAGCTTTATACAGTTTAAAGAAATTGGACAATGGCAGCGTCTATAGATTAGCAAGATATGTCAAACATGTTCGCGGGTACTTAACCAATTTTTTAAAAATCTCAAAAAATTTTAAGAAAAGCTCATCGCATAAACCTTTATTGGATCCAATCTGGAGAATATATATCTATAGATACTTGTTTTAAGGATAGATTAAAAAAAAAAACAGAAAAGAATATAATGGGTTCAGTCAGAAAGAAGAAAGAAAAGCAAAAAGATTTCCAAAAGGCTAAACTGAAAGTGGGGAAAACTAAGGCCAAACCAACAAATTATACAGATACTTCGTTTGTAGCTAAGGCAATTTCCCTTCCAAACCAATCAATTACACGTAATGTTGATTTTGAAACAGATTTAATTAAAAGACTTTCATTAGTTAAACATCATTCACATCAAACAAGAAAGGAAACATTGATATATATTGAGCAACATTTACCAGAAACACCATCTCTTTATAAGCAAATTTTGACTGCAGTTGTGCCGTTAATCATAGACCAATCAAGTTCAGTGAGGACTTCATTAATAAGTTTACTTGTTGCTGCTTCTAAGAAACAGCCAAATTTAATGGAATTACATGCAAGATCAATAGTGCTATTCATTCAAAGTGCAATGACACATATTGTTCCTGAAATAAGAAATGATTCAACTAAATTTTTGGATATACTGATCGAATATGGGAAGGATTCATTAGTTAGATCAGCTTGGATTAAAACCTTAAAATCTTTCTTCTCGTTATTGAGTTGGACTTTGAATGAATCAAAACAATCGGTATCATTGGCAGTAACAACTTCTTCAGTTACCAACAATTCATCAAAATCTAAAAAGCAATCATTGGAATCGTTATTAAGATTCATTAAAGCTGGTATACTTGACGATCAAGACTTAAAAGATACTCTTATAACAACTCATCCATTAACATCACACTACCTTTTGCCTAATATTCCCCAACCATTCGCACAGCTGAAATTGTTTACAGTTGGAGTGTCACAGTTAAAGAATAAAAACACAGTAGATAAAACAATTGATTTGAACACTATAAGTTGTGAAGATTCCCAAACAAGAAAAAAAATCTTTTTAGAATTTTTTGTGCCTCAAATTATGAAAAATGTAGTGAATATAATTAAAGATGGCGGTGAAGTTGGTAAAAGTGCTAGGAGTTTAGAAAAATTTATTGAGAAATTGTTAGAGGATGAAAAAACCGACGATGATTAGTAAACTATAAAAATATAAATAAATTTTTGTGTAATGCATACAATGACATTCTAATATTCTAGTTTGAATTTGTAATTTCATTGAAGTAGAAACTTGTAGTACTTCAAATACCCTTTCTTTTTTCTATAATTAGGAATCGAGTTTGAAGGATGCTCTCTCACTCAATGCAGGCAGCATTTGGTGCAGATTAGGAAAAAAAAAAATCTGAAAAGTAAACAATGGATCAGAGTTTATCACCCATGATTTAACAAGCGATGGGTTAAAGGTACCATAATATTAATATAAAACATACCCATATCGCTAAAATTAATTAAATTAATCAAGAAATGGATGTAAATTTAGACTCATTAAGATTGGAAGATAGGGACCAAGAGCAAGATCAACTGGTAAATTTGGAAACCCTTAGTATTGATTCAAAACCACATGAAGAAGAATTAATTCTTAATAGTGCATCAAATCTGTCTTTGAATGATAACTTTAACAAAGATAAGGATGGTGATTTTAGTATGGAAGATTCTCCAATATCATCAACGCCTATAATTAAAAAACTCAACAAGCATATATATACGCCAAGAATATCATCCCCTTTAAAAATAGATAATAATGAACTATTGGTAGATAATGAGGAAGAACATGATGTTACCATGGAACATGATGATTCAAGTTTTACTAACTCCATAACAAAGACTGCGACACTTGTCTTCAGTCCAACTATATTAGGTGCCAAAGTTGCTACTCAACGTAACCATAAGAATTTTTCACCTTTCAAAAACAAAGATCTAACGGAAAAATTACTGAATGTTGGTAACAATGATAGTTTAGTTCAAGAATTGGATACAGAATCAGAAACCTCGGCATTAGATAGCTCACCTATTAATATTAAGAACAGAAATACTAAACCTAAAACCTCATCCAGGTTAGCGGAAGTCACAACAAGTCAAACAGAAGATGAGGAAGATACAACAGATCAAAATACCACTGAACAAGATTCAACTGAAGATTCCCAAATAATAAATACCCCACAGCAAATGAAATCTTTGATCAAATCTAAAATAGGGAATGCCCCTATACATGTTCAAATGCATCATCATCATTATTATCCACCCTCACCTTCGATTAATTCATCCTCATATTTAGATGATGATGGTGATGAAACGGAAAATACTATTATTTTACCATCCCCATGGTCAAAATTTGCATCCCCAAAGGCCCCTGCCCCATATTTAATAAGTTCATATTTACAATTACTATTCAATGCATTAACTTCAAGTATAGCCATCTATGTGTTGATAAGTGCTATACTTACAGTTAAATCAGATATTAATTTGAAAATGGAGGAGTATGCTATTGAGATTGCATTAGAAGTTTCTAGATGTACAAGGTCATATGTTGAAAATCGTTGTGAACCAGATACTAGGGTATCTGCATTGGAAGAATTATGTTTAGATTGGGAAAGGTGTATGAATAGAGATCCTAGAGTACAAGCGGGTAAAGCTAGTGTTAGTGCAGAAACTTTGGGGATTATTTTAAATTCATTGATTGAGCCAATTGGAGCTAAAGCTATTATTGTTTTTGGTCTAGGGTTTTTAGCCTGGGCCTTCACTTCAAATTTCATCTTTGGGTTTTTAAGAGCTAAATCTTACTATGGATGGAATAGTAACAATGATGGCAATGAACAACAACAACAATTACAATATAATCAGCAACAAAACCAACAATTTCTAGCTAACCATCAACCACCATTAGGTCCTTTACCTGCACCTAACACACCTATGGGGTTTTATACACCTAGCGGACCAAGAAATTGGGAATATGACTACTCCACAACCCCATTGAAACCATTAAGATAAATAAACTAGAAACCATAATTTTTAAAATACACAAGTTTTTGAAACAAAATAAAATTCAATTATATCTTCGTATAATATAATTTATTTAACAAAGTTGTAAAAATATGAAAAAAAAAAATCTTCAATAGGATACTCAAGATTATATTATTTGTATGTTGTACGTTGTATTTTGTTTTGCCAGTATATTGTGTCTCTACCGGAACTTTTCAATTGCAGCGTTGGATTTCTCCAAAAAAAAAAATTGAAAGAGAATAAAATGAAAAAAAAAAAAAAATGAAGATTTATATAGCACTAATTTTAGATAATAATAAGAAAGTGATATCAACAAAAGAATAAATATTTAAAAATGGCTACACGTTTCCGTTCAGCTAAATGGCTAGAGAAAAATTCATTTGCTCCACAAGTTTTTGTTTTCAGAAATCTAGAATCAGGTCAAGTTATCTATTCTCAATTACCAACATTTAGTGAATATCAAATCAAATTATTGTTTCAAAGACCAAATTGGCAAAATAGAAAACCATCAACACGTCGTGATATTTGGAAAATTATGGCTGTTGTTGATTTTAAAAATTATGATTCTGCAGTTGTTGCATATCAATCGTTAGTTAGATTGAGATCAATGAGAGATTTGAATTTGAAAAATATTGCTATGAAATTTAGACCAAGAAATCAAGATGGCAATATATGGTATAGTGCTCAATATAGACCTATATATACCCAAGAAGCTGTGAGTGATATCAGTAATGTTTTGGAAACCTTGAAAAAGGAAGCTAAAATACATTGGGAAGATGAATGGAGAAAGGGTGATTTACAAAATTGGAACAGTGACTTGGTGAGTCATGAACTTTTAGATAGAGTGGGTTTACAAACTCCAAAGGAATTACTTGATCAATTAAGAATTAAAGCAAGGGAAGAATTCAAAAAATTAAAAGAATCACAAAGTGTGGTATCAGAAGAAACTAACGAACAAACGCAACCAGTTGTATGATTAATAAGGGAGAATTTTTTAAAATTAAAATTAAAAGAAAAAAAAAGAAATGTATATAGAATTTCAGATAAAATGCATATTTTTAAAAGTACTGTTTTAATGGCAATATCATGTAATAATATTAGGCTTTATTTCTCAATATTGAGTTTATAATATTATGTGTAGAGAATCTATGTACAATACTACGCCAAAAAAAAATATTTGATCACGTGCATCTGTTTCTTGATATCATTCCGGTATTAATTTCTTTGATTCGTCAGCTCAATGTTTAACTTACCCCATATTAAATTAAACCATTGTTGATTTGACAATTTTTCATTTAAACCTATATTCAATCTGATTGAAATATCAATATTATAACTCAAAATAAAGGCTCAATAAGAATCGATAATGGGATGGTTTTTCAAATCGAAGGAAAACTCAACATCCGTTGGACATCAAGATGATTCAGAACAAGCTAAAGAATTAAAACTCTTGAATGAATTATCTCCTGAAGTTACATCATTTTATAAACTTCAAACTCGATCAAACTTTATATTTCAAGAACAAAATACAAATTCTGATTTGATAGATTTCAAAAACTTTAAATTGGATCCTGCTAATTCAGAAAGGGAGTTCATCAATGTGAACTGTTCAGAATTTCAATCAAAATATCTCGAATGCTTACAAACTGATAAGAGAAATTTATTAAATTGTGATCAGTTAGGAACAAATTTAGAAACATGTTTGAATTTTCAAAAAGAATTGTTTGGACTTTTAGGATTGAAACATACCAAAAATGTTGAAAGATTTCAAAATATTGTGAATAATGCCGATGATTTAAGTGTTAAATGGACAGAAAAAGTTGAAAATATCAATAATTTGAATGAGGAAGTTTTAAAAGATGTTTATGATGCACGAGATAAAATTTGGCACCCATAAGTCATAATTTGATAAGCAATTATTTATTTATTGGTTTATTCATTTATTTATTCATTTATTTATTCATTTATTTATTCATTTATTTATTCATTTATTTATTCATTTATTTATTCATTTATTTGTTCATTTATTTATTCATTTATTTATTCATTTATTTGTTCATTTATTTATTCATTTATTTATTCATTTATTTATTCATTTATTTATTCATTTATTTATTCATTTATTTATTCATTTATTCATTTATTTATTCATTTATTATATAACACATTTATCTCTTGATTGATTTTATTGTCCCATAATAAATGAAACCATAATGTTTGGGGATGTTTGTCTTTATTCGAGTCGTTTACAATATTTGCAGAATCAAAATTGATCGGTTTTTTCATCATTAAGCTGCTGATCCCTCATCTCAATTGTCAAGTATTTAGTTATATTGCTTTTTCAAAAGGGATACAGCTAAGGTGTGTATCCCACTGTTTACATATAGATATAATGGATTTCATTATATATCGATTCGAAATCCCCGATATCAGGGTCAATTCATATATTGGTATCTAAAATTATCAATTACATATTCTTGATGAACCTGATTAATTGAACAAGTCAGAGAATTGAAAATCTAATGGTTCACTGTAAGTTTTACATCCAACAACACCACAGACTAAACCAGTAATTAATTCTTCAACAGCACTAACTAATGCACCAGCATAGAAAACATAATGGGTATCAGCTGTAATTTCCCAATCAAATGCAAAATAATCACCAATTGTAAAGTCTAGATATTCAGTGAGGAAGGTAGCGCTGAAGAATTTGGCTTCATAACTATAAATGAAAGCACCTTGTTCTAAGTTAACTTGACCTTCAGCATTACTCAAACCTGGACCAAAAACGGCGTTTAAGAAGAATGATTCACTTGTGTAAACGTGGAAAGCAAAGGCATCTGGAGCTTCTTTAAATTCAAAAGCCCAATTGAAAGTATAGGTGTTATATGAACTAAATCCTAAGAAACCTGCATCGGTATGGACATCTTTGACTTCCAAGTAAGCTATGTAAGATTTACCTTCAACAGTACCGGTAAAAGTACTAACATCAGCACCTTCAGTGAAAGTAGTTGTTAATGATGTAGTAACAGTACTGACAGGTAAAGTAGATGCTGAACCAAGACTGTTTGAAGCAATAGCGGCAGCAATTGCGTTTTGAGCTTGTAATAAGACTGCTAAGAAGGTGAAAACCAAATGTTGAAATCTCATTTTAATAATTATAAGAATTATTCTTTTCAAAGGAATGTGATCAATTTTTTGAACCAAAATCACAATGCTGTTATAGCTTCCAATTTCTAGGTGGAATTAAAGACATATTTAAATAAATTTTTTTACAAATTTTACAAATAAAATAAATTTAAACAATCCAATGAGGTTTCAAAATCCAGATTAACAAACTAACTTGATAGCCTTACAATCAAGTATGCTATACCCATGACGTATTGAATAGATCCATTTAGTTTAAACTGATTCGCACATATATTCTTGCAGAGATCAAGTGGTGATTTCCTTGTTAGAATTTTCTTGTAGTGCATATAACTGAAATTCTGCCAAATACATGCTTCATACTTAATGTAATGTCTACAGTTTAACCGTAACCTCGGTACTGTCGTCGCCAACTGTTATAACATTTTAACCATTGATCACATAAACTATATTAGCTAGAATATATATGATCAGAGTCACATTAGGTTTCTTCCAAAAACTATTTCCAAAATGGTTTTTTTCAGAAATAATTTTTAAAAAGAAAATATTATAATACAAAAACAAATGAGTATGCTACTTATTAACATGAAAATGCCTTTGAGGTACAATTTCGATTACCTTTCAATAAAATTTAAATGAAGAAATCACAGGTAACAGAACAAAGAAATCATGGAATACATTTTTACCTGAGCTTAAGACCTTGGGGATTTGACTTAGATGAAACTAGCAAAAGCATCAATGTAACTTTCATGTACACAACATGAAGTTCAAATGTGCACACTGCAGTGAGTATTCCAAAGAATAATGCATATCGGTCGCTTTTGGTTATATTTGAATAAGCGAGAATATGCAGATTTTGAATTTCAGCATGTTCACTGCTCTAATTTGATTGTCTTCTTAGTATTTTCTACTTTATATCTCGTCTAAATGTTCAATATTCGGTTTAACAAATCAAAATTCAACTTCTCGAGACTGCGCGAAGTTTTAACCTTCGATGATCCTGAAAGATGCACATTGAACATTGCATATAGTTTTTGTAAGCTACAGCGCTACATCTGTATCGTAATAGTTAGATCCAAGTAGCGACTGGCTACTAGCCCAAATATTAAATAAAATGTGATACACTGTATAGTGTACTTGAAGAGAAGCTATTGGCTTGGGAAAGTCGGCATTTAGAAGTCAAAATAGTAAAATAAAGTTGTGAATCGTGATCGTGACTATATGTTTGAAATTTGATTCCAACATAATTCTTTAAACTGACCAAATAATAAGTACAACTTTGAATCATGGATTAAAACCCAGCACCAATATAATTATAGGTTTACTCAAATAAGATAACGTATATTAAATATATAAGTTAAAAATTAAGTTCCATCATTGACATAGACTTGTCATTGATCTGTTAAAGATGTTGACATTAATATTTAAATATAAGTTATATTAATGACCTTGAATCAATAATTCTATAATGTCAATATTATTGATTCTTGAAGTGGTCGAGTAATTTGAATTTTTTATATATTTATGATCAACTTTAAACTCATTAATGAGTTTTTTTTCACAATATCAATAAATGAAAATATCAACAGGTTGTGTCTATATTCCATATCAAATAATCTATATAGAACTCATGAATAAACTCATCGACAACTAGAAGTCTTATGGATATATTCCAAATGCGCTATATCACTAAGTCTAATTGTAAGAGATATAAGAAATCAATTTTGGTACACTTTGTGAAGGACAAGCAAATCTGGGAAAAGATGCCAGATCAGGCGGTTTTCTCCCGAATTAGGCAAAACTTCAACATGCGTCATCCTACATACATAAAAAATACAGAGACTTGCATATCAAGACTTGATAACAAAAAGATCAAAACTTTCCACTATCTTTTAATTGATAACCCCCTTTAAATGAGGACTAATCTACAGATGTTTTTAAATATCTCAAATATGTTCTCTACTAGTGCTTTACTCTAATCATGTTTATTTCCTATCTATTATAGGTCTTTGTTCAATAGGGACTCAATTGGAAATTAACTGTCAATTGTAACTCCCATGAATTGTAGATTTATATTCATAAAAAACGTTGCTAACCAAGCTTTGTAGGGCTTCAAATGATACACGTCGACTAAAATCAACGTATACCATGATTGACTATTTAGAATTATTTTCAGTCAAATCAGAGTTATTATCCGGATAATTTCGAATAACATCGACTAAAGCTAGTATAATTCATTTTTTTAATGCAATTGTATCATTATTTTTTCCGCTTTTTGATGACATCTAATAAAGTGTAAAAATAAAAGAAAAATGTGTATAACCATATACCAAGACTTTATAAATAAATGTATATATTTGGTCATCTCCAGATTAAAAAAAAACCTTCGAATTTTGGAGTACACCAATTAAAGCAATCTCATGGAAATTGAACTTTTTCTTTGCCAATTCACTACCCATTTAACCCTATTTCATTGACTTGAAGATCATGAGATCCTATTATTCAATACAAAAACTCCCAATTTATGATTAAATTTCAAAAAAAAAAGTACCTTTGAATGTCTAAAAAAACACAATTCATAAAATTTCCCTGAATTCATGGAATCCTAATTCATAAGTAAATCCCAAAACCAATTTGACAAACTCACCAATATGATCAAATGATAATCTATCTAAAGTATCACCAGTTGAATGAATGAATGGATTGGTATATTTAAATTCACTTTCAATTATAAAACTTGAAGGATATGAATTTTGTAAAGCTGATGAATGATCAGAACATGCATATCCACATAAAGTTTCTCTCCATGGAATATTTAAATATGAATCAATTATTAATTTGACAAATTCAGTCAATTCTGGCGAAACATTATCACTGATAACTCCAACATGTTCCTCTTCACCAGCATCTAAAGTCTTTTGAATAAATCCTGTCATATCTTGTTGTAACATTGACACAACTTTTTTATTTTGAGATTTATAAGATCTAAAAATATCCAATGAACCTAAAAGACCACCTTCTTCAGCTGAGAAAAAATGGAATTCTAATGAATTGTCAAACTTGATACCTTGGGATAAAATAATTCTTAATGCTTCTAAATTAGTAACAACTCCACTACCATCATCATCTGCACCAGGTGCCTTTAAGATGTTAGGTAACAATAAATTAGCTGAATCTTGATGAGATCCAACAACTATAATATCTTCAGGTGTTTTATGACCTTCAATTTTAACAATAATTGAGAATTGAGCCCAATCATGGATGAATTTTTCCACGGTAACATTCAATCCATAATTGTTATTATCTGCAATGATCGATTGTAATCTTTCAAAAAGCCAAGTTGATGATTTTAATCCATTATCTGATTTATAATATCTAGAATAAAATGATGAAAATTCTGCTAGATTTGATTTCAAATTATCCTTGTTGATATCTTCAACTAAATCTTCAACTTGTTTGGAGTAACTTATATTAGTAGGATAGTTATAAATTGGGACTTTAACTTTTTCCTCTTTGGTTGACCAAAACCAATTTTGATGGTTTGTAATATCAATGAATCTAACACCATTTCTTCTAAATTTCAATTTATCTGTTTCAGTGACTTTAATTGGGGAAGAATCCTCACTTGTAACGATTAACCGTTCTTCATTTAAAAGATTGACTAATGGAGAAAATATAGAATAAGCGAAAGAGTAATTGGCAAAAAAGACCAATATCAAGATAGAAACTTTCATTATTGAGAAAGATGATATCTTATAATGATTATATTGTTTCCTTAAATTGGTTGTGAAGTTTATATAAATTTTGAATATTCTGCTTGCGATTATGTCAATTCATTTTTTTTTTTTAATCAGTGCGGACATTGACAATACAATATTTTATTTCGGACTAAATATCAAAAGACTTTTTCTACAAACTCAAATAAAGTGAAACATTGAAAGAATTTCTATGATAAAAAATATTATACTATAAATAATGAGCAACAACAACAGGACAAACTTCAATAAAAGAATAAAACATTGGTTTTGCAATGACAGAAAAAAGAGAGACAGAGAGAAAAAAAAAAGATAAAAGAAAACCAAATATTTTGGTTATAGGATGAATCGAAGTGAATGGGAAATAAGATTTTTAATTTGTTCTAGTGGATTTATTTATTATTTGATTGTTTGTTTTTTTCTTATCTTTGAGACGTTTATGTTTTCGACTTGGATTTAAAAGATAACATCATCATCTTCTTCATCTTGTAATATATCTTGAGGTTCATTATCCGTTAATTTTTCAACTTCATGAGATTCAAAATGTGGATTATTTTCATTTTCAGCTTCTTCAATCAATTTCTTCTTCAATTCCTCATCGGCTCTTGCTAATGCTTCTTGTTTTTTTTCTTGAACTTTTTTCAATCTATAAAATTCTTCTCTATCTAATTCATCCAATTCTGAATTGATATAATTGATTGTATTTTCTGTTCTTGGAATAATGACATGTTCAATAGCATTGACTCTTCTATTAGTAACTTTAATCACTTCATCCAAAATCCCAAATGAGACTTGTAAAGATGCTAATTCTACTAATGTTTCCACTGCTGATGAATATACCAGTTTTGCCTTCGTCACTTGTTGACCACCTCTTCCTAACCCGGTCAATTTGAAATCGTTAATTTCTTCATCAATATACTTCTCAAAAGTAGGTAAGATAACACCACTAACATTTTCAGCTCTTGAACGAACTTTAAATCTTGCATTTTGAACACTTTCTTGCACTTGATAACCAATATTTTCACCTGTAGCATATGTCACCTCAGCTAAAGAAAAAGATGCAGTTTGCATAACTGTACCCATTTTAGTTTTAGCATCTTCAATTCTCTTCAGAATCTCTCTAAATCTTTTGGTAAGAGCTTCTGATTTTCTCTTTAATAAACTATGACCTTGTTGGGCACCTTTAAGTTTACCCTTCATAACACCAAGTGTCATACGAGTTGGGAAAACTGCTTCTCTATTGAAAAGTTAGTATATAATTCTGAATTGAGCCAATTTAGCATTCATTCGTTTTTATAATAGATTAGTTGATCGAAAGCGGAGGGACCAACCCCAAAAAAACCAAACCCGCAATACCATTGAAAAAAGAAGAAAAAAATAAACACAAAGAATTGAATAACCAATTGTTTATTTGTTATATAAACACATACCTATTAGCACCAGACATCTTTCATCCACTCCTATATATTTGATTTAATTATTTATTCTAATATTAATACTTTCTTTAATATTGTAATCTTTTCTTCGAAGTTTTAAACGTTTTATTTTCAATTTTAATTGAACCAATTGTCAAAATAATCTAGGAAAATTACCCTTTTTAGGAAATTGTCAAAATTGAGTGGAAAAATCAAAAGGCTTTTTATATAAAAAAAAATATTAAAACCCAAACACATCTGAATTGGGAATAGGTTGATTATCATCTTAAGTTTAATGATTTGTTAGTTGAAAGATAACAATATTCCAATCTCTAGTGTGTTGTTTTTTTTTTATATTTGATTATCTTTTGTTGGTTTTGGAGTTTTGTTTTGTGAAGGTTTTGCATATCTAGAGATGTCAATAGAAAGAATATCTTTAGATTCTTCATCTATCACTGATAAAGATTTACCTTTTGAATATCAACTTCAAGAGGATCCTTATAATTTAACAAATTGGTTAAGATATTACTGGCATAAGAACTCCATTGTGGAAAAAGTATATATTTTAAGAAGAGCATGTTATCAATTGCAAAATAGTTATAAATTATGGATATTATATCTCGATCATAGAATTGAATTATTACAAGGTTTACAACCTGTGGGACCTTATCAATATGATTTTAGATTAGTAAATGAAGAATTTGAAATTGCGTTATCTCATTTAAATAAAATGCCAATGTTATGGATAAAATATTTGGAATTTCTAATTCCTCAACCAGATATCAGATTAACTATTAGAACATTTAATACCAGTTTAAGGACATTACCTTTGACACAACATGATAAAATTTGGAAATTATTTCTAGAGTTTGGAGATGAATTGGGTGGATCTATTGGTTCTTCTATCTATTCAAGATATTTAATTTATAAACCTTTAGAAATTGAATTGGTTCTAGAGAAATATTTAGAATTTGGAGATCATTCAAGAAGTTTAGATCTTTATAAATTAATTTTAAACGATGAAACTTTTATCTCTTCGAAGGATAAATCACCTTCAGATTTTTATTTGGAATGTTTGGAATTATTACAAAAATTGCCACCAAATAGCAATTCTAATGATGATGATAAAATCTTTGAAACATTTATAAGGCAAGGATTAAATAAATTTCCTGATCAATTCGGTCATTTATACACTGAATTAGCAATCTATTTTACGAATCATCGTTCAAATATTTTAAAATCACAAATAATTTATGAAGAAGGGTTATCGAAATGTCAAACTATAAAGGATTTCACGACAATTTATGAAAGTTATACAGAATTTTTAGAAAAATTAATCAAGGAACTAATGATCAAAATTGAAGAATCTCCAGATCCTGAATTAGATGATGAATTAGATTTGAGACTTCATAATTTTGAAAAACTTATGGATAATAGAGAATTTTTAATCAATGATATCAAATTGAAGCAAAACTCAAATAATGTTGATGAATGGCTCCATAGAATTTCAATAATATCTGATTCGGATATTTCATTAAAATTACAAACATATGTTAAGGCAATCACAACTATAATTCCACAAAAATCAACCCCGGGTTTATATAAACTTTGGTTAGGGTATTCCAGAATATATGAAGATAATCAGGATTTACAAACAGCACGTTCAATTTTTGATAAAGCTACTAAAGTTCAATTCAATTCCATTGATGAATTGGTTAATATTTGGTTGGAATGGGCAAATTTAGAAATCAGACAAGATGATATTGATACTGCAATTAGAATTATGGAAGTTGCAACAAAATGTCCAAATAATTCTAAAATTGATATCAATGATACAACAATTGCTGTTCAAAAAAGAATTCATAAAAGTGTAAAACTTTGGTCATTCTATTTGGATTTGATAGAATCTTCAGGTGATATTGATGAAACCCGTAAAGTTTATGAAAAATTATTCGATTTAAAAATTATAACTCCATTAATATTGATCAACTATGCTAATTTTCTTGAAGATATGAATCATTTCGAAGAAAGTTTTAAAATCTATGAAAGAGGATTAAGAATTTTCAAATTCCCCGTTGCTTTTGAAATTTGGAATATATATTTGGTAAAAATAATGAAGAGAAAAGTTGGAATTGAAAGAATTAGAGATTTATTTGATAGGGTTTTAGAGAGTTGTCCTAAAGATTTAAGTAAACAATTTTATATACTATATTCAAATTTTGAGAATGAAAATGGGTTATATAACAAATCAATTACAATTTTATTAGATGCAGTTACAAAAGTTAATGACGATTCCAAAGTTGATGTGTACAAAAATTTAATTTTAAAATTAAAAGAAACTAATGATATTGATAAATTGAGATCTGTTTATGAAGATGCAATTTCCATCATTCCTATAGGTAAAAATTTGGATATTCTATTAGATTTTATCAATTTTGAGACTTCATTATCGGAATTTATTAGGGTTCGTGATATATTAAAATTCTCCTTGAAACAAAAATCTTTACAAAAATTATGGGATGTTTGGAGATCATTTGAAACTGAAAATGGTGATAAAGATACTTTCAAACAAATGTTGAAATTTAAAAGAGAATTGAATACACCAATTGAAGTTGATTATACTCAAACAAATATAGGATTTGTAAAATCTTCAGAAGGACCAAAAGTTTCAAGTATCAATGCAAGTGAAAATTCAAATATTAATCCTGATTCCATTGATTTAGATATTTAATTGATAATAATGGGAAGATGAACAATATATGTATATATTGGACCTTTTTTTTAAAAAATAATGATGTACATATAAATAATCTATGAATTATGACGAATGACTATATATAGAGATATGAATTGAATAGTTTTTTTTTTTTTTTATGATGATTTATAATGATTATTATCAACCCAATCTTGAGTAGACATTTGAGATAATCTTGATAATGCTCTAGCAAATGCAAATCTTTCCTCATCCAATTGAAACATTTTAGAATTTTTAACAATTTGTTTATCAAATCCATGAGTTTTAATCAATTCATCATCTTTTAATTCTTCTTCTTTTCTATCTAATTTTTCCTCAGATTCTAAACTACTTGGTTTTAATTCATAATCATTTTTTAAATCTTCCGGTTCAACAAATAAATCATTGAATGGAGCAACTGCAGTAACACATAATCTTCCATGATTATCATAAATTGCATCTAAAAATGTAATAAATCTTCTAATTTTATCACGATTTTGAATTGATAGATAAGGAATATCAGTAACAATGATTGCATTATAAGCAGAAGCTAAACTTAAATAATCAGCAGCTGATAATGGAGATCCACATAATTCATCGAATGAAAATTGTGCCACATATGGTGGTGATGATTTAGGAACATTTAAAGATCTTCCCCAAATTTTTAATTTTAAATCAATTTCAGCTTCATGATTTTGACTTAAAAATTTATACCAAGATTCTATATGTTCATTAGCAGATTTAATTGAATGAATAGATTTAAAAGAAATACCTGGATTTGGTGAAAAATAAATTGAAGAAATAGGTTTTGGTACTTTTCTATAATCAGTTGGTGAATCTAAAAATACAACTTCAGTTCTTTGATCCAATAATTTAATACATGGAATAAAAGATTCTCTTTGAATACCATTCATATATAATTCATCTGGAGCTCTATTGGAAGTGGCAAATAATACTAATCCATGGCTTGGACTTAATGCAGCAGTTAATAATCTTCTCAATAACATTGCATCAGCAACATCTGTAACTTGAAATTCATCAAAACATAAAACTGTTGATTCTTGAGCAATTTCTTTGGCTAAAGTAGGGACAGTATTAAAATCTTGACCATGTTTCATAATTAATTGATGGGATCTTTTATGTAAATTTTGCATAAATTGATGGAAATGTAATCTTTTTTTAGTCAAATGTGTTGGAATTGTTGAATAGAATAAATCCATCAACATTGTTTTCCCACAACCAACATCACCATAAAGATATATACCTTTAGGAATTCCTTGATATTCTTCATCACTATATAAAATTTGACCTTTATTTTTTTGTGTGTTACCAAATAAACTACCAAATAATCCACTCAATCCTGAATTATTTGAAGTATGAGAAATTTTATTTGGATCTGGTGGAGTATATTTTTGTAATTGTTCATGTAACGATCCTAAATTTGAAATAATATTCTTTTGATAAGGATCATTTTTCAATTTACCTAAAGAGACTAATCTTTCATACTCTTCTATTGGAGATTTTGCCACTTGAAATAATCTTTTTGAAGTGTGAAGAAATCTATGGAATACCACCATAATATTTCTTATCGGTCTCGGGGGTTTTAACTAATTTGATGCAGGATAACTATAGGATATTTTTTATGTGATTTATGGATATAGAACTTATAAACGAATGAGATTTTGATAAGAAAAATTTTTGAATTCTTTAAATACTATTAAACTTTTATTAATCTATTTATTGTACAATTAAATCAAATTAAACAGAATATAATAATGAATAATCGTATTTCGGCTCCTATAAAATCTCGTGATGAGGTTGTACTAAAAAAAAAAAAAGTCGCGGGAACAAAATCATATTTTAAACGAAAGCTTTTTTTTTATACCATTGATTTGATCAATAATATAAATAATAATTCTATATAATGGTTAATATAATTGATATTAATATCAGTTTCATCTAATCAACTATACCATCTCATAAATTATATAAATTTAGTATTGCTTGGTACAAATTAAAAACAACGTTGTCGTTTGATGTTTTGCATGTGTGTGTGTGTTGAGAGCCCTGGTGGGTTTTGGACTGACAGCGGGATCAAAATATTTTGGGAATTTTTAAAAACCCATCTTTGATGGGATATATATTGAATATATATTAATCATGATTTAATTTTAATGTAGTTATTTAATTTTAGCTATATTCAGTGCAAATATTAATTCAATAATATAAATATAATTTGTCTTTGATGAGTACCGATATCACAGAATGGTTGCTTAAAAAGGCACAAAATTCAATTCCTGTTGGGAAAGTTGTCAAATCTGATAAATTCAACCTATTCCAAGGTACTCATGCACTTGAAATTGGTAATGATAAATTGGATACTGGATTAATTCAATTGAGTTTGGAAGAAATTGAATTTGATTGTTCCAAGGCAAGATCTTTAAAAGAAGTATTATGGCTTAGTGATTCTATATTTAGATCAACTTTTGTATGGTTACAAAACTCATCTCTATCAGTCACCTTATTCAGTTGTCGATATGTTGAAGAATTATTGTTGAACTATAAGGCAAATGTTAGGGCGGGTTTAGAAAGTTGTAAATTTAATCAAGATAAAAAATCAAATGTATTGATTGATAAAATATTTAGAAGTGTTATATTAGGTATTTTAAATTTTGTTAGATTATCACTAACGATATCTCAAGGTGGGGTTTTATATGAAGAAGAAGATATTAATACCACAACGATGAATTTGGATATCATTTCATTGGTTGATTCAACTGATATTGCCAAAGAGATTGAATTTTCAATCAATTATTTAGTTCAAAATTATAGAACTGATAAAGATTCTCAACTATTAATTCAAATATTGACAATTTTAATGAATTTTTTAGATATACCTTATTATATGAGTGTTAAGATACCTAATAATAATAATAACAACTCATCACCATTTGATCTATCAATATTTGATAAATTATTAGATTTATCCAAATCGTTATCTCAAAATTTAAACTATTTGAATTCATTGGATGAAATTAAAGGTTGTTATAGTATGGGGATTCAAAAAAGATTGGATAATTCATCACCTCCCAAAGAATTATCAAGTTATAAATTGGAAGATTATTCTTCGTTAACATTATTAATCAACGATTTTATTCAAATTTTCCAAATTACTCAAAGATCAATCCCATTGGATGTTTTAAACTACGTTAAAAATTTCAGCAATACTTCACATCATGTTATATCAAGATCAATATTTGCTCTTTTTTTAATAAGAGATGATACTTCAATATTAGGAGAAGAATCTACGAAAGATTTTATTAAAAGAGAAATAATTGAATTCAATGGATATGGGTCTGAAACTTTTAATTCCAAAAATAATTTATTGATTAATAGTCAATTGGATGAATTTTTAAATCAATTAAGTGTTGGTTATTTAGAATATTTTCAAATGATGAATCAAAATCCATGTAGACAGAGACAATTTTTACAAAAATTAATTTTAGTATTCGATTCATTACAAGTTAATTCTGAAAATTTAGAGATTAAATTCCAAGAAACTTTTAAATTGAATGATTTATTCATTGAAAATAAAGAATTGACACCTGCATTACCTCTAACATCTTGGATTTATTATAAAAAATTGATAATGATGGTTGAAATAGTATTGAAAGGATTTGAATTAGAACTATATAACATTTGGGAATTTTTGGAAATGTATTGGTATGTTTGGTATTTAATTGAAAATCTTTTGGAATTATTGAATAGAATTAAAAGTTATAATGAATATAAATTACAAAAATTAAATAAATCATCTAAATCGTTTAATTTGGATCAAAATTCAATTATAAATTCAATCAAATTTATAAATTTTGAAATTATTCATTATGAAACTATAAAACATTTATCCTTATTACAAGCATTAAATTTGAAAAATTTATACAAATTCCATCATTTAAAATCTCCAAAATTTCCCTATGCAAATCTTGAAATTTTATTTGATTTAAGATTGAAACCATTTAAATCAATTGGATTACCGAATCTCCCACGTTATGAAGAATTTATTAAATTTCAAATTGAAGAATTATCAATCGATGAATTTAAAATTAAATCCAATGAATTAAAATCAACAATTAATAACAATTTAAACATTTTATTGAATCAAAGGCAATTTTTCCAAATAAGTTCTGATTCATGGTTAAATTGGTATAATTTATACAAAAGAAGTTGTATTGGGATCACTCTTAATCTATGCAAAGATAATAAATTAAATCCTCAAGATTATAAAGTTGTTGTTGATCAGAATGGGTTTCATAAATATTTCCCTGTAATTAAATTGATTTCTAAATCAAATCTAAAGAAATGAAAATCTAAATACATAAAGCTGTATAAATTTTAATAAATTTTAATAAATTTTAATTATTTAACAATATTTGTTTATCTAGAACTAAAGTTGTATATAATCCTTGATAAGCCAGGAATATATTTGTAATGTGCATGGTTGAGGTGTAGCCCTGGTAGGTTGGACTGATATACATCACCTGACCTCATCTCAATCTCCGAAGAAAAACCAGAATGTTGCCCTATAAATTCTTTCCCTCCGGGAGTGTTCAATGCACCGAACTGTGACTACTACATCCGCACACCTCCCAATCAGTTACTTCAGGAGACGAAAGTCTTATGTAAGCATAACTCGACCTTTTTTCCCCTGCTGTAGCAGCAGTATTTTCTATCTGGAAAAATACTGCTATTACATAATCAACCGTATAACACATAATTTTTCTCACACAAACCCGCCAAAATCAAACACCCAAACAATTTTCATTTTCACTTTGGTGGAAAATAAAAAAAAAAAATCAACACTCTTTTAAAAAGCTATACACCTAGGGATAACCAATTATTTAAATAAAATACGTCTCTATTTAATATCTAAACATGCCTCCAAAATTCGATCCAACTGAAGTTAAATTCATCTACTTAAGAGCCGTCGGTGGTGAAGTTGGTGCTTCAGCTGCTTTAGCTCCAAAAATTGGTCCTTTAGGTTTATCACCAAAAAAAGTTGGTGAAGATATTGCCAAAGCCACCACTAAATTCAAAGGTATTAGAGTTACTGTTCAATTAAGAATTCAAAACAGACAAGCTGTTGCTTCAGTTGTTCCATCTGCTTCATCATTAGTCATTACTGCCTTAAAAGAACCAGTTAGAGACAGAAAGAAGGAAAAAAATGTTAAACATAACGGTAACTTACAATTAGAAGATATCATTGAAATTGCTAGACAAATGAGAGAAAAATCATTCGGTAAAACTTTAGCTTCAGTTACCAAAGAAATCTTAGGTACTGCTCAATCAGTTGGTGCTAGAATTAACTACAAAAATCCTCATGATATTATTGAAGCCATCAATGCTGGTGAAATTGATATCCCAGAAAACTAAAAAAAAAGTAAAGAAAAAAAACTATAACATAAGTTATAATAATATTAAATTTGTATATTTTTAAATTTTTGGGGTTTGTTATGCAGAAAAAAAAAGAACACACACAGTTTTCAATTTTTGTAAATTGAATATTTTGGGGTGAAACAGGAAGGGGGGGAAATAGATCTGGATTTTGTTTTTTTGCAACCAGGGAAAAGATTTGATTGTTTGATTTCTGATTTTTTTTTTAATTCAAAACACATACACACAAAAGATTATTATTATTAGTATATAGACAGTTTGCCAACACTCTGGTGCTTAGTTCAAATTTTTTTTTATAAGTTTGAGCCATACTATGTTCCTATTTTGGTGCAAACAAGATTCATTGTTGCTAACTACTCACCAAGATATACTTTAGAAACAAGAAACAAGAAAAAATTTCCATTTGATCAATTCTTCGGTTTTGATTCGGTTATTTTTTTTTTTAATTTTCATTGTCAAATATAGTTATATTGGTCCATTTCACTAGCACATATCTAATTGATAAATAGAGAAATTGTGTTTAGATTTTATACCTTTTGTGTGATTGTTTAAGAAGAAGAAAGAAAAAAATCAGAATTATATAAATCAAATTAATCATATCAAAAGAAGAAATTTTTTAAATAAAAATTGGGTTTAAATTGATTTGTCCCATGTTGCAAATTATGATCCCAAATCATTTCCCTTCTCCAGTTCCCTGAAATCGAACTCTATTAAATTGTAATTTAAAAAATTTTTTGTAATCTTGATACTCTTCAAATCTTTTAAATATTCTATTAGTTATATAGAATATAATATATTGGTGGTATTAACTTGTAAGAATCTATTTGATATCAAAAGAATATTAAATTATCTTGGATCAAAAAGATAAAAGAAGAAAAAAAAAGATCGCGATGTTGTTTTTTTTCTTTTTTGGTTATCAGAGTTTTTTAGAAAAACCTCTTTTAACCCAAACAAATAAATATAAATTTTTAATAAAGTTATAAATTCAAAACTATCTTTTTATAAATATTATATTATCATATATGTCAGATTCAATAGGTTAGTATATAATACTTTTTTATTTTGTTTCAAAAAAGTATTAACAATTATAATGATTTGAAATTCAACAAGATCGTGTATTTGTAAAGGCAATATCTACAATTCGTACCTTATCAACAAGAACAGGATATGGATCATTACCACGTCCACCTTTAGAAAATCGTATTAAATTATATGGATTATATAAACAATCAACTGAGGGAAATATTTCAAATATTTCTAATATTATTATAAGACCTATAGGTAATTCAATAGAAGATGAAAATGCTCAAAGAAAATTTGATGCATGGAAACAATATGAAGGATTGAATAAAACTGAAGCTAAAAGATTGTATATAAATTATTTAATCAATACAATGAGAATTTATGGAAGTGGGACTTTAGAAGCTAGAGAATTATTATCAGAATTAGAATTTCTTTGGGATCAAATTAAAGATATTAAACCATCACCAACACCAAGTATAAATCATAATAATTCATTTCAATTTAATAACAATTCAATTATAGATCATAAATTAGATAATCCTAGTAGTAGTGCATTAGAAAGTTATTTAATTAATGATGATTATGAAATTTTAAAACGAGAAATTATCAATATTAATAATAAAATTGATAAAATTTATGATCGATTGAATAAATTTGAACAATATGAATCTTTTAATAATAATGGATTGATTAAAAAATTGATCAATTTTGCGAAATTTATTTATAAATATTTATCTAAAAATATAATTATTAAATTGATTTATGAACTGATTATAATTTATTCAATAATTAATTTTATTAAAATTTATAAAGATATTAATAATTATAATAGATTGATTGATATTTCATTAATATTAAATAAAAATTTCCAATATTTGATTCATAAATTATATCAAAGTTTTTTGAAAAATTATATTTCTTGAATTATATTTATTGATATTAATATAAAGTATATATATAAATATAAATTTAAGATAACCAATATTTATGATATTACCTCAATAATCTTTTTTTATTAAATTTCTCTTTACTAAAAAAATATATACAAATAATATAAAACCAATATAAATCAACAATTACAAGAAAAAATAAACAACATGAATTAACTTTCAAATACATTCCCCCGGGCCAATAATATAGAATTTTTTAAAAAAAAAAAAGACAAAAACCAATTTATATATAAATGAAAACAAAAAAAAATCCCCCAGATATAATTATTATTATTATTTATTGTTCATATGGTATATTATTTTTAATAACATTACTAACATCAGAATAATCTATAACAACACCTTTATCAGAACATTTTGCCTTTGCTCTTAATTCAGAACATAATCCATCTATATCAATATCTGAATATTTTGGATGTGAAGTTATTCTATCCCAAATTTCTGTACATTTTAACATATTACCTTCTTTATTTGGAACAATTTCCTCCAACACACTACTTTCTAAACTTTCCTTTTTATTTGAATCTTTGGAATTAGAAATTGATTCACGTTTTTCTAAAATTGGGGATAAATTTTTATCATTTGAATTATTATTATTATTACCACCTTCTTGAAAAATACCAAATGGATCATAAATTGATTCTTCTGTAGTTAATTTTAAAATAGGATCTTCATCAATATTAGATTTATTAATATTATTGTTGTTGAATTCATTATCATCGAATAAATCATTGATACCTGAATCTTCAGTTATAAATGCTAAATTTGGATCAAATACATATCCATTAAAATTTTGATCGTTAAAAAATGATAATGAATCTTCAGGTTTATTAATTTCAACATTATTTGATAAAAATGGTGTTGAAATTTTAGATTTAGGAATTGGTGCATTTTTAGTACCACAAGCTGAATTCAAATCATTACAAAAATCTGAAACACCTTCATCAAAATGTTGATTAAAATTGAAATCATTTTCTTGTTTTTGTAATTGTAATTGTTGTTTGGAAATTAATCCATCATCACCCTTATTGTTGAAAAGAGGTAATGAAGTTTCATCATCGTTGTTATAAAGTTCAAATGGTGATGAATCACATGATGATGATGAAGTGGAAGAATCTGGTGCTAATCCAGGTAAACTATTACTATGAGAACTGGTATTTGTATTAAAATTAGGACTTATTTGTGGAGAATTATTGGTATTGGTATTGGTATTATTAATTGATGAATTTTTCCGACTCCATGGAAATTTAAATGAAAATTTCGAATTAATCGATGGCGATGATTCATCATTAGATTTTTGTGAATTATTTGAAATACTTGATGAACGATCTTGATTTGAAAAATCAGAATCCAAATTTGGTGATGAATTTTTACTATCATCATCATCACGATCAATAATTGATTGATTTTTAAATTTAACATTTGAATCAAATTTTGGTAAATTTAAATCACTTATATCATTTGTACCTCGATGTTTTGCTAATTCATTCATTAACATTTGAACTTGAATTCTTAAAAATTCAGATTCTGTAGTTGCTGAATTTTTTTCATCTTCTAAAGATAAAACTTTATCTTCTAATTCCTTCATTTTCCGTTCTTTTCGTTCTCTAAAAGCTCGTTGAGCCGCTCTATTTTGAGCAGTTCTTTTATTTTTAGGTTCTGTATCCAATGGTTTTCTACCTGGTTTATTAAATTTTTTATTGTTATCTTCTTGTCTTTTAAGTTCTGATTCTAAAGAATCATCAAATAATTCTTCAGTTAATTGTCGTTTTTGAATTAAATCACTCATTTGTAAGTATATATAGATGATTTGAAACTGATATTGTATAACTATATTTAAATTATATATTCTTTGTTGAAACCACCTTCACCCTCTTCCAATTTTTTTTTTTGCCACTGAAAAAATTCAAACTATAATAAATTTTCCACCGATTTAATCCTTTAATTCTTTGAATTGATACAAATAACCTTATTCTTTTGAATATAATAGATATCTAGATGATAACTATATATAAATATAAATATATATCACCTCTGATTAAACTTGAATGTCTAAATCTTTGATGATACGTCAATAAAATCTATTTTTTTGGGGGGGAAATATTTTTTTTGGCCTGTTTTTTTAGAATTTGTCAGCTTATAAAAATTTAGAGAAATTTCAAATCCCGGGGATTTGAAATAGAATCAAATTTTAATCTTATTAGAAAAGAATAGATATAGAATATATTGAATATAATTGTATTATATGTATATTGATATTGATATATTATATATGATATTGATATATGATATTGATATATGATATGATATTATATTATATTATATTATATTATATTATATTATATTATATTATATTATATTATATTATATTATATTGATATTAATAGATTTAAAATGGTTGTTGTATATAGTTATCAAATCCCCGAATTATTGGACATTTAATGACACCATTCAAATATAATGAGATATAATATATGATATTATTAAAGTATATTATCTTATCTACACTATATGTATTCTTGTCTTCTTTGAATATTCATAAATATAGTTTCTTTAAAAATTTATATATAATTTATATATTATATTATATTTAAATAGCTTCTTTTAAAACTTGATTTAATTTAGAAATTTTAGATGAAACTGATAAATCAACAGTTCTATCCCCAACTTCAACAATTAATCCACCAAGAATATCTGGATTAATTTCATTTTTTAAATTTAAAGTTTTACCTTCACCAACAAATTTTGATTTTATAATTGAATTTTCAATTTTTTTCAAAATTTTGGAATCCAATTTATTTGAAGAAATTACAATAGCTTCCACAATTCCATTATAAGAATCATTTAAAATTTTAAAATTTTTAAAAATTAAAGGTAATAAATTTAATCTATTATTTTCACCTAAAACTTTTAATAAATTTGAAACTGATGAATCTAATTTTTCAAAATTTGATAAAATTTTAACAACATTTGAACGATCTTCTGATGATAATGCAGGATTTGATAAAAAATTTTGAATTTTTGGATCTAATTCAATAGTTTTTTGTAAATTAATTAAAGATTTTGAAGCTGATTCAATTGAAGTAGTTTTAGAAGCAGCTGTAAATAAAGCAGTTGCATAAGTACCATCCAAACCAAATAATTGAACTGGTGGTTTAATTGATTTAGTAGCAGTAGCTAAAGTACGTTTAAAAAGCATTTTTAACTAATCCTTGATATATAATATATCTATTGTAGTGATATGTATAACCACCCTCTGTTGATTTTTATTTCCCAAATTTCTGTGTTTTTTCCTTCGAACGAAAAAAACCCAAAAAAAAAAAAATTAAAAAATAACCAAATTTTGATTGGAAAGTGTGGGCATAACAAAATATAGTGTATATATAAATAATATAACAGATAAGATATTGAAAGACAAGTTATATAATAAGTATAACAGTTATAAGATATATATTCTAATATACTTATATACTATATATATATATATATATCTATATATATCTAGTTGATGAAATGGTAAGAATATGAGAGATTGGGAATACAGATTACGCCGGGTAACATAACACTTGATATCTTTTCTCCAACAAAAAAAAAAACTAATTCGCGTCACTGAAAAAAAAGATCAAAAAACAAAAAACTCAGCTCGAAGATGAAAAAAAAAAATAAGTTAGTCAAAAATATTTAAATAAAAGTCTAGTAAGAATACAATATTATTTATATTAATCATACCCTGAAAAAATGTTTAGAAATGTGGTTAATAAATCTTTTAAATCTTATAATATAATAAATCATTATTTAATTCAACCCCCAATAATATCCTATAGATTTAATTCATCATCTTCTTCAACCTCCAATGATCATGATCAAAAATTATCAATCAATCAATTTTCAAGATCGAATTTATTAACAATTCCTTCAAAAGATTCAGATTTAACAATTTTAGAAAAACAAGATCAATTGATTAAAAATCGTCGAAAATTAACGAAAACTATTGTAGAAATTAAAAAATTTAAACCAAGATCACCAGGTAGAAGATGGTTTAGAGCCCCAATTTATACCCATCTCCATAAAGGATCTCCTTATAAACCTTTAACGAGATCAATTTCAGGAACTGGGGGTAGAAATAATACAGGTCATATAACTACAAGATTTAGAGGAGGAGGTCATAAACGTCGTGCAAGATTAATTGATTTTAAAAGATTGGAATCCGGGAATCAAAAAGTTTTAAGAATTGAATATGATCCAACAAGAACTGCTCATATTGCATTATTAGAAAATTTAAACAGTGGGAAAATCACTTATATATTAGCATCTGATGGTTTAAGATCTGGTGATATAGTTGGAAGTTATAGAAATGGAATTCCAAATGATTTAATTGAAGAAATGGGTGGGAAAATTGATCCAGCTATTTTATCAGCAAGAACTAATCAAAAGGGGAATTGTTTACCGATTAAAATGATACCAATTGGTTCAATAATTCATGCAATTGGTATAACTCAAAATGGACCTGCAAAATTTTGTAGAAGTGCCGGGACTTATGGAAGATTGATGCAAAAAATTCCAGAAAAATCTAAAGCTATAGTCAAATTACAAAGTGGAGAACATCGTTATGTTTCAATTGATGCATGTGCAACTTTAGGAATTGTTTCAAATATTGATCATCAACATTCTAAATGGGGGAAAGCAGGGAGAGCAAGATATAGAGGTTTTAGACCTCATGTTCGTGGGGTTGCAATGAATAAATGTGATCATCCTCATGGTGGTGGTAGAGGTAAATCTAAATCTAATAAATTATCAATGTCACCATGGGGTACTTTAGCAAAAGGTTATAAAACTAGAAGAGGTAAACATAATAATCCATTAAAAGTTAAAGATAGACCAAGAGGTAAAGATAAAAAATAAAAATATAAATAAAATCCTGTAAATATTTTTCAACATTTTAATTCTGGTTCAATAATTTTATAATTTTTAAACAATTGTTTTATAAAATTTGTTGTATAAATTGAATTAATTTTAAATATAGGTGAATTAATTTCATCATAATCTAATACTTTAAATTTTTCCACTATTAAAATTGGGAAATTATTTAAACTGTTACTATTATCTAAATTAATAAATTCATTAAATTTTGATAAAAATTTAAATTTATTTAACCAAATAATTTGAAATTTTTCTAAAATTATTATAGTATTTTTTAAAAATTTTGTAATTCTAATTTGATTAATTGATTCCCAATAATTTATACAATTTTGAGTAAAAATTCCAAACATTAAAATTTTAGAATCACTAAATGAAAATAAAATTTCATAATTAATATATTTTAAAAAATATAGAATTTTAATGATTTGTTTATATTCATTATTCTTTATTGATAAATGACCAGGTTTATAATTGGATTGTAAATAATCAATTAACCAAGAAGTTAAATATGGTTTAGAATCAATAATTTGATTATTCATTACTTAAAAATAGATCGATATATATATTAAATATTCTAAAGTTTTATAGTTTTATAGTTTTATAGTTTGTTTTGATTTTTTAGTTATGGTAATTGTCCGGGTAATATACATATATCACGTGATTAAGTATTAAAATATTAACTACAATAATAATAATATAATAATATAATATAGTAATATAATATTATATATTTTATAACTATAATGTTAGTATATAATTATAAGATTTATGATTAATTATTTCTATCATCAATCTGTTTTTAATTCTAATTTTTTTGATATTTTATAAATTTTTTTTTATTAGCTGTTTTTTTTTTTTTCATACAGAGAGAAAAAAAGAAGAAGAATAAAAAAACCAAGAAATAAAAGAGAACTATAGAATAATTGTAACTGTACTATATTTTATATAAAAGTTATATGTGAATATAATAAGTATTTATATAAATTATACTTTCCCCCTACATTCATTATCCATACGGCTTATATACAAATAAGATTTTTATCATTCCATCCATTCTCCCCCTATAATATTAATACATCACCTGTATTTTTTTTTTAGGGAAAAAAAAAGAAAAAAAGCATCTCATTCTATAAATACCCAAAGATTTGTGGGAATTGAAAATATAATATAATATCTTAAACCCACGATTTAAAACTCTATGATTAACTCTACAGAATCAATTACTCAACAATATACTTTAAATCCAACTTCAAATTTAATCAATGGAATCCCAGATAATATATTGGCATTAATTGCACCAGTTATTGCATATTGGATATATTCTTTAATATTTCATATTATTGATACATTTGAATTGGCTGAAAATTATAGAATTCATCCATCTGAAGAAGAATTACAAAGAAATAAAGCTTCAAGATTTGATGTATTAAAAGATGTTATAATTCAACATATTATTCAATCTATAGTTGGTTATATATTTGTTAAATATGATAATACCAATACCGATAATGAATTATTACCAAACTTTTTCAATTCTTCAATTCAATTGATACCAATAAAATTGATTCCAATTTTATTGAATTATTTAATTCCATTTATAAAGATTTCAATTGCATTTTTTTTCATCGATACATGGCAATATTCTTTACATAAATTGATGCATATGAATAAATTTTTATACAAACATTTCCATTCAAGACATCATAGATTATATGTACCTTATGCTTATGGTGCACTTTATAACGATCCATTAGAAGGATTTTGTTTGGATACTTTAGGTACAGGATTAGCTGCATTGATTACATCATTGACTCCAAGGGAACAAATTATTTTATATACATTTTCTACTTTAAAAACAGTTGATGATCATTGTGGTTATTCATTACCATTTGATCCATTTCAAAAAATTTTCCCCAATAATTCAATTTATCATGATATTCATCATCAACAATGGGGGATAAAAACTAATTTTTCTCAACCTTTTTTCACATTTTGGGATCAAATATTTAATACAAGATTTAAAGAATTGGATGATAATGATGGATTAAATTCTAAAATTACATTGGATAAATATCATCAATATTTATTAAAACGTGAAGAGAATAAATCTTTGAAAAAGGCCAACAAGAAATTGATTGAGTAAAAAAAAAACTTTTTAAAATAATGTCAATAACGATCATAAAATATATATCAATATATCTATATCTATATTTATATCTATAACAGCTATATTATATTATATTATATCTATATTTATCTAGTTGTTTGCAGTTGGCTCCACGGTGTAGTATTACATAATCAGTATTTTCCTATCCTTTTAAAAATTGTCAAAAATAAATAGATCAAAATTTATATCAATTGATTGACAATAGATATATAATATTAGATTAAATTATACATTGTTAGTCAAATATATATTATAATAGGTTATTTTAATATATTGCTTAATTGATCTTTTGGTAAATTTTGTTTGTATTCAAAAATTATTTATCTTTAAATATCTCAATAAATGGTTGAATTAAGTCGAACAAAATTGTTACAAATAATTACTGATGAATTAATTAAATCCAATCATGATCAAAATCATAATTTAAATGATTCTAAAATTGAATCATCATCAAATAATGAATTAAAATTGATTGGTTTATCAATAAATTCAATACCTCCAGAATCAATAGAATTAATTAAAGATCAAATTGAAAGATTATCATTACAACAAAATAATTTAATAAATTTACCAATTTATTTCAATAAATTGATAAAATTAAGATATTTAGATATTCATAACAATCAATTTGTAAAATTTCCTGAAATTTTAACAAAATTATCATGTTTAGAAATTTTAGATATAAGTTTTAATAAATTATTGGAATTACCTTTAGATTTAGGGAATTTAAAATCAACTTTAAAAATTTTAAGTATAAAAAACAATCAATTTGAAAAAATTCCCTTAGAAATTTTACAATTTAAAGATTTAAAATTATTAGAATTGGATAATAATCCATTTAATCAAATTCATCTTTCATTTTTAAATAAAATTAATACAATTAATTCAGGAGATTGGTTATATGAAATTCAAAAATTTTTATTGAATAACAATAATAATGGTGATTATATGTCCAAATCACCCTTTATATCTCCTTTTGAATCTCCATCTCCATCCCCATCAAATAAAGTATTGGATGAAGATCAACCAATAGTTCCTCCAACTCCAACTCTATTAGAAAGATCAAGAAGTGCAAGTGAAAGTTATGTTTCATCAAAAGCATCTAAAAGAATGGGATTTATAATCAATAGACCTTCAAATTTTATAACTAATGATTCGGTGATAGTAAGGAATAGATCATTTACAACTAATGAAAATTTATTGAATCAACATTTATCAAATGAAGTAAATGATACTGATTCAACAAATAGTAATAATGATAATAATAATAATAATAATAATAATAATAACAATAATAATAATAATAATAACAATAATAATAATAATAATAATAATAACAATATTAATAACAATATAAATTCTTTAAATTCAATTCCAGAACAAAAATCAAATGATTATTTTAAAAGATTATCAACATTACCTGAATCAAGATTAAATTTACAAAATTTTAAAATTGTTGATATTGCAAGAAAATTGTTGTTTTCATTCAGTGAATTTCAATCAGTTTTGAAAAAATTGAATTCATTTTGTAATGATAAACAAATTTTAATTGAAATAGTTTCAAATTTATATGGTTCAAAAGATTCAATTGATAAATTAGTGGAATTTTTAGAAAACTTTGAAAAAATTGATGAGTTTAATAATAATAATACAAACAACAATTCAACTCAAAATGATGATTTTTTACAAATTATTATTCAAAATATTAGAATTTTCAAAAAATTGATCAAATTAATTCAAATTAATTTATCAAATTATTTATCCAAAATTGATCCACAATTCTTGAGATCATTTTATTTATCATTATTTCTATCATTTAATGAATTATTAAATGGTTTAAAAATTTTATCACCTGAATCGTTTAAAAAAAATAAAAATAATTTACAACCTTTAAAAATTCCTGATCAAATTTCAAATTCAAATTCATCTATAACAGGATCAACAATATTGAATAATAATCATATATCATCACAATCATTAGCAAGTGCAACAACTATACCAATGACAACGACAACAAATACTGGTAGTACTAATATAATGTCAGCAACTCCAATAACTTCATTAACTCAACAACAATTAACTGAATATAATGAAAATGATGAAAAATTATACGATTCTTTAAACGTTGTTTTATCAACATCTCAAACAGTTTATTCAGAATTGAACAATTCAATTTCCAAATCTGCATTAGCAAATGCAACAAAAGATGAAAATCAAATAACACCAAATTCTATCAATAAAATTAAAGAATTGACAGGGATTTGTGTAAATTCTATGGATTTAAATAAAAAATTGAAATCTAAATTGATCAATTTAATAACTTTGAAAAACATGAATTTAATAGAAAAGAAAAAATTTTATGAAGAAATTAATTTATTTTTAAAATCAATCATTACAATTTTAGCTTCAACAAAATCAATAATTAATGAACAACCTTTATTACTTCATGAAATTAAACCATCATTATCAAATTTAACAAAGGCAACAAAAGATGTTACAATTATGTTAGAAAATAGTTCATATAGATTAATCAATGATAATTATCAATCATTAGGTCCATCAACTACTTCAATTCCTCAATCAGCAATTCAACCACCAAATTTATCATCAATTCCCTCGGTTATGTCAATTCCTCAAATGAATACCCCATTTATAAATATGAATAATATCAACAATAACAACAATATTACCAATAATACCAATAATATCATTGGTAATCCATTGTTAACTAATGCTTCATATTTACATACCCCATCATTACAACAACCTAATCCTTTTGAAGCTTCAATGGTTCATAATATGAATGCAAATAATGAAACTCATGATTTGAAATGAAATTATTTTTAGATATTGATAAATACTTATATACGTCGTTATGAATGTTCTTTCTACGATTGTAAAAAAACTAAACTTATAAAGTGCCAGCCTTTTATTCTAAATAAAAATCTATTTGTAAAAATATAAAAAAAAAAAAAATCATAGTATCCCTCATTTTCCTTTGTTCCCTACAATGAATTTCTAACTAGTTGAATAAATTTTACCCTCTTCAGTAATCATAATATGATTATCATCGTATAATCTCCTCAATCCTTCTTCATATTCTTCATTAGAAAATTTCTCTTCATCCAATAATTTTTTATTTATTTCAACGAATAAATCATCTTTAGAACATCCTTCATCATCTTGGAAAATTTCTGAACTCATTGATAATTCACCAACTACTTTCATGAAAGTTCTATAACGATCTCTTGATAAACTAACCCTTGTAATATTCGATTCGTTTGTTTCTCTTAATGCTGTACTAGTACTTCCTATTGTTGTTGTTGTCGGTATCGTCGACGAGGTTGTTGATGTTGATTGTCGTTCATTGATATCAATTGATTCAATTAATCTTTCAGGTTGTGAAGTATCTTGTGATTCAGCTTCTTGGGTATCAATATCTACAGGTTCATAATCATTTTCATCGAATTGAGAAGAACTTTGTAAATCTCTTTGAGATCCATCTTCATCTTGAGTGTTTCTTAATCCCAATGAATTTCTTGAAACTCTAGGTTGTGATGCTCTTTGAGATAAAGGTTGGACTTCATAATTGAGATCAGCATCTCTTTTAGATTGGGAACGTCTTGATCTATTGGTTGTTTGGCTAATATCTTCTTCATAGTCTTCATCATTTTCATCATCATCATCGTCGTCATCTCCATGATCACCACTAGCACGAGTAGTGGATCTTGAAGTTTGTTCCATTCTTTGTCTTTTAGTTGGTTTTTTAACAACTTCTTTAAATAGAGCAAAATTCAACATTTCTTCCGCAACTCTTGTATCAACAATGGTAACAGTTTTACTCAATCTAATTTTCGCATGAGCAGTTGATAAACGAATCAAAGTTTCCAAAGTACGAGCTGTTATTGGAGTAGTATTTTTAGCATCTGTTGGTTGATTTCTTAATTTTGCATAGATATCAACGATATGATTGGATGCATTATCGGTTAAAACTGGTTCAATACGAGATTTAGCATATTGAACATATTTTCTAACAAATGGAATTGTGACAATTTTAGGTTTTCTTAATCCTAATTGTAATGCAGATGCTTGGGCACCAGCATGTAATAATGGATTAAATTTTTGATAAATTGGTTCATCATTATCTTCTTGATTATCATCTTCATCCAATTTTTCATTACCAACAGCTAAAGATAATCCAGAACCTTCTCTAATAGGTTCACCTTCGGAATAACCTTGAGGAATATATCTATGAGTTCTTAACATATGTTCAGAAATTGAACGATCTCTTGCAGTATTAACATCATCAGTAACAACAAATAATAAATCAAAACGAGATAATAATGAATCAGGTAATGCAATATTTTGATGAGGATCTTTATGAACATCATATTGACCATAAACTGGATTAGCCGCTGCAATGACAGAACATCTAGCATTCAATGAAGTATGAATACCACCTTTAGCAATTGTAACAGTTTGTTGTTCCATAACTTCATGAATTGCCACTCTATCAACATCTGACATTTTATCAAATTCATCAATACAAACAATTCCTCTATCTGCTAAAACCATTGCACCTGCTTCTAATCTTCTTTCACCGGTTTCAGAATCATGAGTAACTGCAGCAGTTAAACCAACACCTGAAGAACCTCTACCTGTAGTGGCAATAGCTAATGATGCAGTATTCAAAACAAATCTTAACATTTGAGATTTAGCAGTTGATGGATCACCAACCATTAAAATATTAATATCTCCTCTTAAATGTGAACCATTTTCTAAATTTTTTTCCACCCCACCCATTAACATTAACAATACAGCTTTTTTAATATAATCATGACCATAAATTGATGGAGCTAAAGATTGTGATAAAATTTCAAATACATGTTTCTTTTTGGAAAGTATATTAATATTTCTAATATCTGAATCTGTAATTAATTCCTTTGCAGAAACCCCTGTTGATCTTGCATGTAATGGATAAACTGAATTTGCCAATATAAGAGTTTTAAAAGAAGAAGTTGAATTTGAACCACCACCTAAAGATCTATAAACCCCAACAATTTGAACTCTATCACCTGGTTTTAATAAATCAACCAAATCATCGTTCAAAACAACTTCCAAAGATCTAGGTAATTGACCTGCAGGTGCTCTTTCTGGCATCTCTTGAACTGTAATCGTTTGATGATCTTTATAAGTTGAATAACCATATTCTGTAGTCAATTTATTACCTTCTGGATCTTCTTGTGGATAAATTGGTGGGGTAGAAATTGGACTAAATGAAGTAGTTTGATCTACAAAATCTCTTGCATGAAATCTACCTGTAACATCACTATAATGAACAGATCTAATAACTTTTGGACGAATTAATGAAGCCCTTGTAACTATCCCTTCTATCGAAATTAATTTCGATAAAAAAGTTGATTTTATAGTTCTTGGTGAAACTGAATGATTTCCAAATGATCCTTTGAATGAAATATGAAATAAATCTTGATCATTAATAGGTTGAAATGCTTGATTATTTGGATCATAAATTGCTATAATATTATCCCTTAAAGCTTTTTCAAAAGCAGGTAAATATTCACTTGGTTCATTCAATAATCCATTCCAAATTGATCTATCAAATTCTCTAATTTCATCTATAGAAATAGTTAATCTTTTATTACCTCTATATAACAATTCTCTAATCAATTCTCTATAATCGGTAGAACCTTCTTCAAAATCTAAAAATTCTTGGAAACGACGAACACGATCACCAAATATAGCATCAGCAGTTTCATTCAATTCATCCATATCTCCTTTATCCTTAGTTTTAAATATATAGTTTAAAAAGATTGGAATTAAATTCATTTCTTTTAAAGAGTTATATATTTTTTTTTTTCCTTTCTCCCAAAAATCAACGCGTTTTTTTTTTGGTTTTGGTTTTTCTATGCAAGTAATATAACTTCCTAATTAGGAAAAGCAAATCATATACAAAAATGTTCAAAATAAAATTTAAACATTAAAATCTTTACAAAATTAAGCCCAAGATATATATAACTATATATTAATTAAATGAATAATTTTCAAAATTTATCTGAAAGATTTTCATATAAAGATTCTAAACCATCTATAAAATCAATCAATAAAATCTCTAAACCAACTAATTCCCGAAAAAAATTGAACCAAAATTTAAATCAATTACCAAATATTTTAACCCATGATTTAAATTTATTATTTATAGGTTATAATCCAAGTATAAAATCATCACAAAAAGGTCATAGATATGCTCATCCTTCTAATCAATTTTGGAAATTGATCTATAAATCAGGTATAATTGATGATTCAAATATAAATTTTAAAGATGATTATAAATTACCTGAATTGTATAAAATTGGATTCACTGATTTAATAATGAGACCAACTAAATCCATTGAAGAAATTTCCTCGGGGGAAATGATTGATAATATTCCAAGAATTATTTCAATTATAAATGAATATCAACCTAAAATTATATGTTTTGTTGGTAAAAAAATTTTAGAAAGTTTATTAAAATTTTATAAAATTAAAAAATTTCCAATACAATGGGGGTTACAACCATTAGATTTTCAATTGAAAAATTGTATAAATTATAATTTCAAAATTTATTTAGTTCCATCAACTTCAGGTTTAGTTAGAATTTCTATCGAAATTCAATTAAATATTTGGAAAGATTTAAATGAAATTTTATCTAAATTCAAAAGTATCAAATGATCCATAATCTTGTTGATAATTCAATGAAAGTTTTTGAAATCTTTCAGATGATTTATGATAATAATATCCCAATATTTCACCAGTTGATTGATTTAAACATATATAATAAAATCCTGCAAATGAAGCACCTTGAATTGAATTTATATTAGGATCATTATAAATAAATTTTTCCTTCCATCTCATATAAATATAGGGGAATTTTAAATGATTTGAATGTTGATAATTTGGATTTGAATTTATTGGAATTAATTGATTAAATTTAGGAAATTTTGACCAATGTTGTAAATCTAATTCATTATTAATAAACCCTGAATCTATATCACCACCTCCACCTGATGTAAAAAATGAATTTTTAGAACTAATTATATCAGCTTCAAAAAATGTAACAATTTCAGGATTAAATTCTGTAAGTCCACTAATTTTTAATATACCTGATAAATAATTTGAATTTAAATCAACCGATTTAAATTCAACATTAACTTCATAAATTGATCTACCTGATTTTTGGGAACCTTTAAATTTAGAACCTGGTTTAATAATTGATGATGTAGTATAAGGTATTGAATAATTATTTAAATCGATATATTGATTATTAGATATACTTGTACTACTTGTATTTGATGATATTATGGTATTTAATGAATTTGATGAAGATGCAGTTGAATTAAGATAGTTAAATCTTGATGATTTCTTGAATTTTTTCTTTATATCTGATAATCCTTCTCCTAAATCAGATAAATCGAAATCTTGTTTATTGATATTTTGAATATTTAATGGTTTTATATTAGATGATAATATACTGGTATTGTTATTATTATCATTATTATTGTTATTGTTGGTGTTATTATTAGGTAATGCACTAGTACTATTTAATATATTAGTATTACTACTCCGTAGTTCTTTATTTGAAGGCATTATTCTATCTATTAAATCTAGTAATTTCAAAACTATAAATCTACATCAGATCTAAGATTTATAAAGAAAAGATCAAAAAGATATATAAATTTATATATATACAATTAAAAAGAAAAATTTTTCTTTCACATCATGAGCAGCTTTTCTTTTTTTTTTTTGCTCCCTTATCGTTAAAAAAAAAACCCCAAAAAAAAAACTTCCTCCAAAAAAAAAAAAAAAAAAATATGTCACAAAAATTATGAAAAAAAAAAAGAAATTCTTTTTAATCATGTGATTGAAAAACAAAACAAAAATAGTAAAGGAAACTTAATGCGCAAGATATTGAAAGTTTGTAAAGACATGGTTATATATATATAACTGAGTCATTTGATATGAGGTTATTTTTTGATTCACATTATATCGAGAGTTATTCAAAATATTATATATATATATATATATTAATTGATGGAAAGATCGGATAGTATTACTTGCCATATGTGAACACTTTTATCACGTGATGAAGACGAGAATTAAACCAAATTAGAAATATTCTACAATTATCACCAACAATTGGTGATAATTTTATAAATGAGGGGGTTTATATAAATTTTATATATGGAGGTAATAATTTATCTTTTCTCAAATATCTATTAATTTCTATAATAGATTCATGAGTTTCTAAATTTTAAATTAATTAAATACATATATCTCACAAAGAATTATCTACAAGTTTTTATTTGTTTTATTTTTTGATTTATTTTTAATTTTTTTTTGGTATTTTATTGTTGATGCTAAATAATAATGCTATAAAATTAAATATTAAATGACTTTATCTATAAATAATTGTCATTAAAATAAAAAACTAATGTACAAAAAGAATGATTGAAGAAAAAAAAAAAATTTATAATGTAGAACCCAAACTAATATAGTAAAACCCCAAATTAATGAAATATATATGAATCAATGAAATGATGAAAGAAAAAATAAATAACTTAATGATCGAGAAATTTGTGAAACATATTTTTAAAAGATCCAATCGGTAATCTTTTCCCATCTTGTACTTTCAGTTGTATGTCTTTCTTGTTCTAATTTTTCTAAATATTCCATTTCATGAATTTCAATTTCTTCTAACCCAGTAACTAAATCAGCCTCTTCTGGTTTAACAAATTTTGTTCTATAGATTAATTTATAACCAATAAATAATGGAATTGCAATTAAAACCATCAAATAATAAGTTAAAAAGTTTTGAACATTCCATTGACCTGGCATGAAAACGGTATAACCTAAAGCACCAACCATACATAAAGTCATAATTCCACCAAAGATAACGGTATAAGGTTGGAACCATGATCTATATCTAAATTCTGATCTATCAATACCTTGGGCATTAACGGCACGATGGAAACAAAAGAAAGTGATAGTCATGAAGAAATAATTCAAAACTTCAGCTCCGGATAATAGATTAACAATCCAATCTAAAACAACTGCAGTACCGTTACCTAACTGTAACAATGATAACAATGTAAATAAGAATGAAACACCAACACAAAAGATTGGAACCCCTTGATTAGTACAATAGGTGAAAAATTTTGGCACAAATCCACGTAAAGCCAACCCATAAAGAGCACGGGATGAACAATAAACATATGAATTACCTGCACTGAAAGCTGATAGAACACATAAAACGTTGACAATATGAGGTAAAACTTTGATTCTCATATTATTCATGGCAATAATATATGGCGAAAATGAACCATTTGAAGTTGAGCCAGATGAAAATAACTCTACTAAAGTTGGATCATTTGAAGCAACCAAAATACCAACAGATAGAGCACCAAGGACATAAAAGACAATCAACCTATAAAAAACAGTTCTAAAAGTACCAGCAAGAATTTTTCTAGTTTCTTGACCAGCTTCACCTGCAACCATTGATAAATATTCCGGACCAACAATGGTAAAACAAGCCTTATTTAAAGCAGCCATAAATCCATGGAATCTACCCATTGAACCTGTAGTGATAATTGCAACCAATGGACCTGGGTTCTTCCAATATCTAAATCCAAATGCATCATGTTGTGGATTACCACCAACCATAACAATAAACGTAAAGATAATTAATCCAATAGCTAATAAAACTTTACCAATAGTCAAATAAAATTCAGATTCACCAAACCATCTAACAGCCATAGTATTTAAAAATGTATAGATAACAATTTGTACACAAAAGGCAATAGCAGGGTTATAATCATCCCTCCAGAAATGAATCATACCATTAACTGCAGTAATTTCAAAGGGAATGAAAACTGAAATCATAATAAAATAATTAAATCCAACAACTGCTTCAAATGCTTCATCAACACAACGACCAGCCATTTCAATGAAAGGAGATGAAATTGGTAAATAACAAACCATTTCACCAATAGATGAAGTGATTGAAAAAATAACCCCAGTCCAAATAAAAAATGCTAAAAATAATGATAATGGACCCCCATTAACTAAACCTGAAGAAATAGTAACAAATAACCCAGTACCAATAGAACCACCAAGTGCAATCAAATGTAAATTTCTTGCTGTAAGAGTTCTATGAGTGGTATTAACATTGGTCAATTTAGTTTGATCACGTTCAGTTGATGAAGAATCTAATGAATTTGTATCATCATTTGATCTATTAGATTTTTCCTTTTCTTCAGTTGATACTGATCTTAAACTATATAAATTTTTAAAACTAACCATCGTTCAATTTGATTTAAGATAAAGAATAAAAAAATCTACATTTTATTCACAAGTTTACGATATTTGGAAAGAAGGATTTACAAAGATATATATATATCAATAATTTCATTCAATTATGAAATTAAAGAAATGGTCTCTCACGTCTCTCTCTCTCATAACTCTGCCATAAAAATTCATCATGCATAAAATTTTTTTTTTGGGTAATTTGGTAAGGATTTACTTTCTTTCCTTTTCCCATAATAATTTAATTTTTTTTATTTTTGATATGTCAAAAACAGCTCGAAAAAAAAAAGGAACGACGTCATCTCGCCTTACACTTACGGCGGTGAGACATAACCGTTACCTAATACGGAAACATTGCAGCTGGTATGCCCACTCATACGGAAGTCGCCTCGCACTACTGAAACGAGGGAGATTTTTGAAAAAGAAGGAAAAGAAAAGAACAGAGAGTGTGAGGGCATAGCATATTTTTTGAACAATATACATTTTGTGCAAACTGACCAATAAGACTGCAATGTTTATTGTATAACCGTTACTAGTACGTGCAGGAAGGTATCATATGTTCATTTATACTAAATAATTATAATATTATCAGGACTCAAGGGTTTCAGCAGAGGAGCATTATTCAAGATTCGCGAATAAAGGATAAAATTTTTTTTTTTTTTTGTTTTGCATTCCTTTTCAGAATGTACAAGCGTAGGCTGTGTTTATTAAATTATATATTGATAATTTCGGGAAATTTTCTTAAAAGAGATAAAATTTTGTTGTGTTGTGTTTTATTTTTTTTATTCTTTGACACAAATTATTGAAAAACAACAACAACAATAAAATACAAAATAGTATGTAAAGCATTTCAATTAAAATTTTAGTTCAATCACCCTTCTCCTCATCTTTAATCTAATTCAATACCATAGTTATATATAGCCCTATAAACTTGCCCCCCCTCTCTCTCTGCCTCAACAAAATATTTTCTTCTTATTTTTTTACCTAGTACATAATATCAAAGGTACAATGACGTGATCGTTTCTTTTTCCTTTTTTTTTTTTGTTACCCAATTTAAATATTGGTAGTTGATATGATTATATAATCAACTCTTATGATGTTTTGAAAAATTAAAAGGAAAAAAAAAATAAAAAAAACAGAGATCATATGAGTTGAATACCGAATATGTATAGAAATGGTAGGGCTAAAAACAAAAAAAAAATTGTTAGGATCTACTCTTTTCTTTTCTTCTGTTCAATCTAAAATAAATAATTCTATACATGATCTTAAATGTAAACCTTTTAGTTTACGTCGTCGTCTAATTATTTTTATTTTCTTTTTGGGGGTACTAATCCCGAAGTTGTACGTTATAAAATTAGCTTCAATCTTCGGGTTTAATCATCAAATTATATATGATTGCTATAATCATATTTATATTAAATATAATGATATGAAATTATATCATTATATTTAATTTTGATAACAACTTCTATATAACAGAAGACTACTTTTATCTTGATCATTACAATTATATTTTTGATATTTTAGTGTAATTCAATATTCACTGCTAGTCAACGTGGTTATATGTGAGATATATATCGTTAAGATTTTTCTTTTTTAGATCATGAATATATATAGATATACAGTAGCAATCTAAATTATTTATAGCTGTATATCTCTATAAGAAAATTAAAATTAAGTATTTGAAGTCTATTGACTCTTATGGAAAATTACTATCTTGACTCTTCCAAATTAGTGATATACAATAATAGGAAATATCATTATATATTCATGATATATTTTTATTCATTATAATATCAAGATTGAATCGTTCTATAATAAATTATAACTTGATATAAATATACAAGCTAGTAGCTTTATATTTTGTAATGTACTATATAATTAAATTGGATAATTAAATCTATTGACAAATATGTACATATTTTTTTTTTCCCAACTCGTAAATGACGTATATCAAAATTATATTAATTAAAATTAATTTAAAATTAAAATTAATTAGGTATATAGTGCTCCTACCAATAATATAATCCATGACCATTAAATTAAATTAACTCGAAATAAATAATTGTCTTATTTGTAAATCCGAGGAGGGAAAACCGAGGGCTGTTTAATTAGCGCGGTACTCGATAATTATATTAAAAATATTCAATATATGATTATATATGATTATATAATCATCGACTCATACAAATTCTTTTATAATTAATATTTTAAAAAATTACAAGGCTAAAATAGTATGCGTAATTATAAATTCAATAATAATTTTTAATTTTTTTGGACTGTTGGATTATATAAGCAACAGTGTTAAGATTATATAAGCACAATTGTATCAAAATCTCTTGATCAATATTGCTTACATCATCAACGTTTAAATATATATAATATATTATATTCACTTACTGTTTATATAGACTTACAACTGTATCATAATCAATATTATATTAATATATATTTGACATATTATTATTCTTATGACTAAATATAATAATAGATAATTAAACTTTTCCCTTTCCCTAAATTCATAATATCACCCTTGGACCTTTCCCAATAAACACTATATAAATTTTTTTTTTGTTTTGTTTTGTTTTTTTTATCTTTTCAACTAATTTTTTCAATAATTGGTATAAATATATCTCCATTAACATTTTTATTATTTAAACTCATTTGATTAACTATATCAATAGCTTTTTTTTTAAAAAATTCAATTGAATTTAAAGTATATTGGAAACTATTAGTTTTGGTAAGATATTGTAATGCAAATTCTTTAATATTATCATCTTTTGTACGTTGTTTTAAAATTCCAATCAATGATAAATCATTTGACGATCTTAAAGAATGAATTATTGGGAATGAAAATTTCCCCTCTGAAATATCTTCACAAAATCCTTTATTTTTTTTCAAATTTTCATCCTTTAAATTCAAATAATCATCTTTAATTTGATAAATTATACCTAATAAATTAGCCAATGGAATTAATTCATCAATTTTTTCATCAATGGGGGAATAAATTTCCATTAATTTTATAGCCAATCTAAATAATCCACCTGTTTTATTCATAACCATATTGATATAATCTTCTTCATTTGGTACAACTAAATTTTCTCTCCAATATAAATCTAAAGCTTGACCACGATGTAAATTTAATAATTCTTCGTTGAAAATTTGAACAATTTGTTCAAAATTATTCCCATCTTGATTCAATTTAATCAATTCTTCTAATGCTTTAAAATACATATAATTTGATGAATTTATAGTAAATGGAGTACCAAATATTAAATGAGCAGTTGGTTTTCCTCTTCTTAAATTTGAATCATCTTCAATATCATCAATTAATAGAGATGAAGTATGAAGAATTTCAATACATTTGGAAATAATTGATAATTTAGATGGATTAATTTTTAAAACTGTATTAAATAATTCAATTAATTGACTTCTCATTTGTTTTCCAGGTATAGATTTTAAATAATTATAAGGACCTTTAATTATATGTTCATTTGATGATGACCATTTAGGTATTTTGATGATTTCATCAACGTTATAATTTGGATGAAATTGAGATTGTTGTTCTATTGTCATATTGATATTTATAGATTCTTGCCATTGATATCTATTCATTATTGTTTGATGTCGAATTATATATGTTGGAGATATATATATATATATATATATAAGTTTACTTTTTTGAGGTATGATAGTTTTTAAAACAAAGAATTAATATATTTTAAAATTTAAATTTGTATATTAAAATCATTTTAATCTTTGTGTAAATTATACAAAGTTTTAGATCAAAATTTTTTATTATGTAACAGAATTGAAAAAAAAATTACTAAAATTGGATCAAACAATATAGAAATTTTTTTAAAAAGAATAATTTAAAAAAACAACAGGTAATTAATTAATATCTATATCTATATATCTATATATTATATTATATCTATTTATTATATCTTAAAATAATTATATCTTTAATCTTTTTGATTTTACTTATTATTAAAAAACCGCCAGAATTTTCACATGACAAAAAATTTATAGAAAAAAAAAAAAAAAAAAAAAAAAAAAAAAAAAAAAAAAAAAAAAAAAAAAAAAAAAAAAAAAAAAAAAAAAAAAACCAAAAAAAATTCAAAGAAACAAAAGAAAATAATTAATCAATAAGATTAAGATGGAATTATAAAAGATAATAATATTTATATTAATTATATAAAATAATTATAGATATAAAGCATTGATCTAGATATTCTATTTTTTTGGGGGGAAGTACAATGTCATCAAAAGAATCAACCATCAAGTCTCAAAAGACTCAAATTGATGACAATGATAATAACAATAATATTAATAAATCTAATGAAATTGAATCAAAAGAATTACAATCGAAATCCACCAAGAAAAAATCAGATTTTATACAAAGAACAATTTGGACTATAGTTATGTTTTTAGGATTTGTTGGTATAATATCATTAGGTCATATTTGGACTGTATTTTTGATATTTATTTGTCAAATTTTAACATTTAAAGAATGTATATCAGTTGCAACTCAACCTTCAAAGGAAAAAAATTTAAAATTTACAAAATCTTTGAATTGGTATTTTTTATTTACAACAATTTATTATCTTGATGGTGAATCATTTATTCATTCATTTAATCATTTAATATTTACAAATCAATTTTTAATTCCATTAGCAACTCATCATAGATTTTTATCATATTGGTTATATGTTCTTGGTTTAATATTTTTCGTTGCAACTTTAGAAAAAGGTCATTATAGATATCAATTTGCTCAATTATGTATTACTCATATGGTTTTATTATTGGTTGTATTTCAAGCTCATTTAATCATTAGTAATATATTCAATGGAATGATTTGGTTTTTATTACCTGTATTATTGGTTATTACAAATGATATATTTGCATATCTTTGTGGAATTACATTTGGGAAAACTCAATTGATTGCAATTTCACCTAAAAAAACAGTTGAAGGATTTGTTGGTGCATGGTTTTGTACTTCAATAACTGCATTAATTTTAGCTAAATTACTTTCAAATTATTCTTATTTAATATGTCCAATTAAAGATTTGAATGAAAATATTTTTTCAAATTTAAATTGTGAAATTAATCCAATTTTTATTGCACAAATTTATAGAATTCCACCAATTATTGCCCAAAATTTAAAATTTGATAATATTATAATCAAACCAATTTATTTCCATTCATTAAATTTAGCATCATTTGCTTCATTAATTGCTCCATTTGGTGGATTTTTCGCATCTGGTTTAAAAAGAACTTTTAAAGTTAAAGATTTTGGTCATACAATTCCAGGTCATGGTGGGATTACTGATCGAATTGATTGTCAATTTTTAATGGGATCATTTGCTTATCTTTATTATGAAACTTTTTTGAGTAATAATAGATTCAATGTTGGTTCAGTTTTACAAATAATTGTTGGGAATTTAAATTATAATCAAATTGAAGAATTAATTGAAAGATTAAGTTTAAGTCTTTATAATAATGGAATTTGGAATGAAGAAAAATTTAAAAAAATTATTGAAATATTGGAGAATTGATAAAAATATATATTTTATATAGGTCCATTTGAAAGATCAATTTCTTCAAAATTAACATAATTTATAATTCCATCTTGAACAATTGCTAATAAACTATTTGGATATAAATTATCTATAGTTAATTTTGTATCATTTGATAAAATTTTTAATCTATAATTTGGTTTAATTGGATTAGTTTTAATAAATTTAATTGAAGGTTTCCAAATATTAAAATCATAATTTGCAATTTTATCATTTGAAATTTGAATTTTATTAAAATTTAATTTTATTTGATGGAATAAAATTTCATAATTTATAGGTTTAATTAAATAATTTTTAATAAAATTTTGAAATGATTTGAAAAAATTTAATATTTTAAAATTAATCATTTGAAAGATTGATAAATTTAATTTATTATCTTCAATAAATTCTTTATAATTCATTACAACATAACCTAATCTTTTCAAATTTGAATAACACCAAAATTTTTCAATTTCTTCTTCATTTTCAAATTCGGTATAAATATTCATTAAATCTAAATCAATTGATTGATTTTCAAATTGAGGATTTATACTACCTCTTGATATTAAATAAAGAAATTCAACAAAATTTAATATACATTCATTTGATCTATTAATCAATCCTATTGAATTTAAAAATGAACCTTTAGGTTTGGGTATTATTCCATTATGATTTTTTAAATAACTATTCATTATATTTTTGGAATTTATTGTGATTGGAGTTGATATAATTCCATACATTATTTCTAAAGATTTTTGTAATTGATCATTTTGTATCGATGTAAAATCTGGTTCATAATCTTTTAAACCTTTGGAAAGAGAAATCCAATCTATTGAATCTTCTTCATCTTGTAATTCTATTTCTTGAATAATTTCTTCATCTTGTAATTCCATTATTTTTTTTTTGATAATAATAGTTTCTGAAATGGATAAAAGTTTTTAAAATTATTTCACCAAATTTTTTTTTTTTACTTTTCCCTCATCGTATCTCATTCAAATAAAAAGGATTTGAAATTTAAATGAAACACCTCAAACCAAAGTAAACCCCAAAAAAATTTAATATAATCTCAATTCAATTGATTAAAATCAAGTCCTTTTATCTTGCCTATTTTGTTTCTTCTCTGTATACTTTATCCCCATAATGTCTCAAGAACTTACATTTTTTTCTTTATCCAATGAAATATATCAAAATTTAATAATTAATCTTATAAATGAAACAATATTTCAAGCATTATTGAATCATAACTATGAAATTCATGATATTAATAATCAAATTTTAAATTTTGATAAATCTCAAGATTCAAATTTATATTTTCAATGTGATAATTGTGGTAGAAAGATAAGTGGGAATAGATTTTCTGCACATCTTGACAGATGTTTAGAAAGGAAAAGATAATGAAGAGAGATTCATGATACTTAAATCAATTGCATTAAATCATCATCAATTAGTAATTTATTTTTTTTTATTACATATATGACCCAAATTCGTTTAGGTCTTTTCTGTTCAAATACAATGATACATAGACTACAACAATAGATAAAATTGGGATTTTTTTTTAAATCAATCTATTAATGAAAAACACAGCAACAACAACATAGAATATTGTATCAGAAATTAAGCAGATCTTTCAAATTCTTGTTGTCTTAAAATGGCTTGTTTAACATCTTCATCAACAATTCCATCGAATATTTCTAATGGAACATTTTTTAATCCTGTATGTTTAATCAAATTATTTTCTGCAATCAATGTTTCATAAATTAATTTATGATTATTATTGGACTCTTTAAATGTTTTATATTTAACCCTAGTTGGTTGTGTACTATTTGGAACGAATAAAACCCCTGTATAAGGATCTTTTAAACCTTTAAATAATCCTTCTCTTTCTTCAAATAAAAATCTATCTGTATCTCTTACAGCATGAGCGTGTAAATACATCCAATTTTCTTCATTGATTGCATTTGTTCCTCTTAAAGCCTTTACAGATTTTAATTCCAATGATTCTAATCTTGATAAATTTTCATTTGAATAATTATATTGAAGTGGATGTTGAGGTTGTTGAGAATTTTGTAAACCATGTAAATAATAAGCTGAAGCCCCAAGCCATGCAACATATTGATTAGTATTATAAATTTCTCCCTTATTAGGTATAATATCATTAGGATCGGCAATTTCACCTTCAATAACACCTCTTTTTTTCAACTTTGTCACATAATAATCATCTATAATAGTTTTCCCACCAACAATAATTTTAGCACCAAATTCACGGAATACAGAACGTGCAGTTACTAAACCTATAACTCTTCCCTTATATGAATGTGGAATAATATCTCTATCGATTAAATCAAATTTTTCCTCCGATGATAATACAATTTTATGTAACAATCTATGTTTTTGGAATAATAAATAAGAATCTCTAAATCCCATACAACGAGCTGGTTCTGTTGATAACATATATAATTTTTCACCCCTACCAATAACTTTAAAAGTTCTTACTCTAAATTTTCTATTTCCATATAATTCACCATTTTTGGATATTTTAGTTTCACCTTCTTCATCTTCTGAAAGGTTATATTCATCATCTACTATATCATAATCTTTATTTGAATCGGTTATTGGTTCTGGTGTATTTAACAATGGTTTTCTACCTCTTTTCCCCTTGCGTACAATTGGTTTATCTAATGATTTCTTATCTGATACTGTATCATCTTCTTCTTCATCAACTTCTTCCTCTTCTTCTTCATCTTCTTCCTCATCCTCTACATGATCTTCATCTTCATCATCTACATTAGGTAAATCATCCAAATTAGTCTTTACATCTGGAGTTATTTTTCTTCTTCTTCCTCTTTTTCTCGGTGGTAATTCTTCTTGATATTCTTCTTCTTCTTCTTCTTCTTCTTCTACATCCTCCTCCACTACTGCATCTTGATCATCTACATCTGAATCTCCTGTAGCTGAATTAACAATTGGTTTATTTTCTTGAAATTCATCATTTTGAGGTTCAATGTTTTCAGTAATATCAACTGACCGATTTGATACTAATAACATTCCAATTTGTTAGTGTTAAGAGTATAAAATGATATCATTCAAATATAGATACATACATCTCTTTGGAGTCACACTTTTAGATTTTCTTTTACGTGGTGTCACCATTGTTCAATGGGTGTATATAGTGTATATATAATCTTCTTCAATTCCAAATATTTGTTGAATAAAAAAAAACAAATAATTAATAAAATTCAGTAATAGTAGATACCAATTCTTGTGAAATTGGTTATAAACTAATAAAATTAAATGTTTATTGGGTATTTTCAAATGTTTTGTTTGATTTGTTTTTTTAATTTGTTTTTAATTCGATTTCTTTCTAAATTTTTTATTAAAATTGAAAAATCCAAAAAATTGAAAATCTCAAAAACCAATCACGTGCTATGATTACATAATCCAAAAAAATTACAGAGGAAAAATATATATACAAAAATTGCAGCCCTAATGGAAAACCACGTGAAAGTGTATTTCATAAGAGATAATCTTGAAAAACAATATTCATTTCAACAACAAAGTATTTTACAAATTGGATATAATTTAAAAAGATATTCATCTTGTTAATACTTTATATCTATTTTTTAAGATTAAATTCTCATTTCAATATCATCAGATTGGAGACGTTGAGCTTTTTTTATATAAAAAAAACCATTAAAACCCGAAGGCAAAAAAACAAAATAAACAGTACAAAAATCAATTTTGTTATACAATCAAATAATAATAAATATTTATTGATAGTTTTATTTTAATTATTTTTTTTTTTGTGTTATAACTTGAAAAAATGTTAAGATCAAAGTCGTTGATCTTGAATTTTCAAAGGTCTATATTACAAATATCAAATAAACAATATCAAAGATTTAATCCTATATTTAAAAGACAATTCCATCAATCATTTTTGATCAAATTATACAATAAAGATGGGAGTTTTAACTATACCAAATTTAATAAAGCCATTGAAGAAGATGATAATTTAAAAGTTAATGATGATCAAAAATTAGATTCGTTGAAGAATAAAGTATTTTTAGAGATTACATTGAATCCAGAATTTGATAAAGATGAAATTGAATTACAATTAAAGGAATTAATTAATAATAAAATTCAACCATCAATTTTTTTAAATAAATTGATAAATTCTATTGATGAAATAAATGACAATACAAAATTTCATGAGCAAAGAATTAAAATTCAAGAAGTTTTAAAATTTGTTAAATTTGAAGAAGGGAATCAACATTCAATTTTTCAAGAATTTTTTAACAATAAACAACAATCTCCAAATGGGAAAGATGAAGAAACTTTACAAAGAGAAAAACAAGAAATTCTTAATAAACTTAATGAAAGAAATGATACAAATCGTGAAAGTTTCCAAAAACATCAAGATGAACGAATTAAACATGCTGAAGAAGAATTAAAAACTTCAGGTAAACGATTTATTAAAGATAATACCGATCCAAAAAATAAAGTTTATGCTATACGTATTGAACCTTTAGAAATTTTGTTGTTCTTTTTAGCAGTTAGTTATATATTCTATGTTGCATCATCATCTGAATCATCCCATGAAATTACTTTCCAAGAATTTAGAAATAATTTTCTTGATAAAGGTTATGTTTCAAAATTAATAGTTGTCAACAAAAATTTGGTACGTATTGTATTGAATGATAATGGAATTCAACAATTAAATGGGGATAATTATTATTATTTTACTATTGGATCGATTGAAAATTTTGAAAAAAATTTGGCTAAAGTTCAAGATGAAAATGGAATTCAAGAAGATTTTAAAATTCCAATAAATTATGTTCAAGAAGGTAATATAATTCGTACAATTTTCCAATTTTTACCAACTTTATTGATGATTGCAGGTTTATTTTGGATTACTAAAAAATCAGCCCAAGGTTCTGGTGGATTAGGTGGTCCAGGTGGAATATTTGGAGTTGGGAAAAGTAAAGCTAAAAAATTTAATCAAGAAACTGATGTTAAAGTTAAATTTCAAGATGTTGCAGGTATGTCTGAAGCTAAGGAAGAAGTTATGGAATTTGTTGAATTTTTGAAAAATCCTAAAAAATATGAAAAATTAGGGGGACAAATTCCAAGAGGTGCAATTTTATCAGGACCACCAGGTACTGGTAAAACTTTATTGGCAAAAGCTACAGCAGGTGAAGCAGGAGTTCCATTTTATTCAGTTTCTGGTTCTGAATTTGTTGAAATGTTTGTAGGGGTTGGGGCTTCAAGAGTTCGTGATTTATTTAAAACTGCTAGAGAAAATGCTCCTGCTATTGTATTTGTAGATGAAATTGATGCAATTGGGAAAGCTCGTACAAAGGGTAATGTTAGTGGAGCTAATGATGAAAGAGAAACAACTTTAAATCAACTATTGGTTGAAATGGATGGTTTCCAAAATTCAGATCATGTTGTTGTTTTGGCTGGTACCAATAGACCAGATGTTTTAGATCAAGCTTTAATGAGACCTGGAAGATTTGATAGACATATTTCAATTGATAAACCAGAATTAGAAGGTCGGAAGGAAATTTATCAAGTTCATTTACAAAAAATTAAACTGTCAATTTCTAAAGAAACGGAAGAATTTAAAAGATTAGCTGGTAAATTAGCAGCTTTAACCCCAGGATTTAGTGGTGCGGATATTGCTAATGTTTGTAATGAAGCTGCATTAATTGCAGCTAGACATTCAGATGAATTTGTTGAATTAAAACATTTTGAACAAGCAATTGAAAGAGTCATTGCTGGATTGGAGAAAAAATCTAAATTATTATCACCAGCTGAAAAGAAAATTGTTGCTTATCATGAAGCAGGTCATGCTGTTTGTGGTTGGTATTTAGAATTTGCTGATCCTTTGTTAAAAGTTTCCATTATACCAAGAGGTCAAGGTGCTTTAGGTTATGCTCAATATTTACCACCAGATATCTATTTATTGAGTGTTGATCAATTATACGATAGAATGACTATGGCATTAGGTGGTAGAATTAGTGAAGAATTAAATTTTGATTCGGTTACATCTGGTGCATCTGATGATTTTAAAAAAGTTAATAATATTGCAATGAATATGGTTACAAAATTAGGTATGTCTGAAAAAATTGGATTTGTTTCATTTGAAAAAAAAAATGATTCAGATTTAACTAAACCATATAGTGAAGAAACTGGTACATTAATTGATGATGAAGTTTCTAAAATTATTGATGAATGTGCTAAAAGATGTAAAGATTTATTAATTTCCAAATCAGATGCAGTGGAAAAAGTTGCTCAAAGATTATTAGAAAAGGAAGTTTTAACAAGAAATGATATGATTGAATTATTAGGTCCAAGACCATTCAAAGAAAAAAATGAAGCATTTGAAAAATATTTAGATCCTAAAAAAGATCAAAATAAAGGTGAATCATTAGATCAACCTAATGCACCAGTTGTTTAATTAAATGAATCTTTTTTATATGTATATAGTTTTAAAACAGTTTAATAAATTACAAATTTTTATAACTCAAAAAAACATAATCAATTTATATTAAGACAAAAATATAAAAATTGAAACTAATTAATAGTATAATATAGATATACAAACAATATAAATAGATATATCTAAATTTTATTCTTATTATTATTTATGAATTTTTGATAAATTTTGGTATAAAAACAAATTTGATTATTTTTTGATAACGAGACCAAAAAATCAAAAAAAAAAAATTCTAAATCTCGATGATTTAATAGAGCAAAATCAACCAACAAAAATAATATAACAAAGAAATTTAATAAATAAGATACAGTAATACAGTTAATGATATAATTTTTTAAAAAACAATATTTTTATTTTTTTTTTAAATATATAAATAAGGAAATAATCTTTAATCTAAATTCTTTTTTTTCATTCATTTACTCCTTAGATTTTTTCTTCTCTAACACCATGTTTCCAAATAGCAACGAATGGAGTAGTACCATCTTCTCTATAGTTTAATAAAACTAACATAGCATCTGGATCCATTGATTCACCGGTATAAAATTCCCAATCTTTGAATGAACCAATAACTTTTTTAACATAAGCTTGAGCACCTTTTTCGAAAACTTCAACTTGTTCTGGATCAGTTTCTTGTAATTTAGCTTTAATTTGTTTCATATAAGCTTTGATATAAGTTAAAAATGATTTTTTATCAAAGGCAGTTTGTTGTAAACGGAATGAATAGACAACATTGTTGACGGTTTCAACACCATCATCAACATCTTCATCACCACCTTCAGCTGAAGCATTAGCACCAATATCAATGTTATCACCACCAACTTTGACTAAAGAACAATCAGCTTCATAGATAACGTTGTCAACTAATTTGACATCGTAAGCATCTGATAATAATTCATCATTTGAGATAACGTCCTAAATTTAATGTATTAGTATCATCCAAAAAATAGAAAAACACACACAAATTTGTGTCAAACGATAAGAATTTATATCATCATCTTCTTTAAATCATCTATATTCTGATATAAAAGATGATTGGAATACAAAGATATTGTCAAAACCAATCCCAAACTTACGGTATAAATAATCATTTTGGGTTTATATACTTGATCAATTAATGTGATTTTGGGTATTACGATTGCACGTTGTGATGAGAAGAGGGAAAATTTTTTTTTTTTTTTTTTTATTTTAATTTTAATTTTTCGAATTTTTTTTTTTCTTTTTTTTCCTCTATTGCGTCCCCTACCGGAAGAAACAAAAAAATAAATTCAAAATTATCCTAATTAGGACAGTTTCTCTAAATGGGAATAATCCTAATAAAGAAAGAACAAAAAAAATTTTGGTTGATTTTTTCTTGTTTTCTGAGCGGCTAACAAAAGAAGAATGAAAAGAACAAAAAGAAGAAGATCATCAACAAAAAAGTGTCAATTGATGAAAGATTAAATTATTTAAAGAGGAATTGTTGAAAGTTTTAAAAGGTGAGGAATAGATGTTTAACCTGTTTTTTTTTTAAAAGATTGAGTTTTGAATTTCAATTCCTCAATATAATCAAATAAATTTGAGATCTCAAGAGTCAATCAATAATCTAATTTGTTTCCGATACCATTGTCTTAATCATAGATATTAAAATTGATATTTTAATATCAATCAATTAATATCAATTAATATCAATTTGATTAATTTGATTAATTTATTTTTGAGATCTCAAAAATTATCAAAATTTGTTAGCAATAGAATACAATAGAATTAAAACATCCCCCCCGTCAACTTATTAAATGGTTAAAATTAATCAATTAATACCAATTAAAATTGAATTGAAATTTTTGAGATCTTTTTCAATGAAATTTGAATATAAAAGAAGGTCATTATCCCCCACTTTGTCATTTAGTTTTCCTCTTCTTCAGTTGTTATTTTCTTTAAACTGTAAAACCCTATAAACTATCTAAAAAATGTCACAAACTTTTAAAACTGATAACTCTACTCTATCAAATTCAACTTTACCTGTTGTATCTTCCTATATTGCTCCTCAATTAGGTTCAGAAATTCCTCGTATTATAATCAAATTAAGAAACCCAACTCCAAACCCAACCTCAATTAGAAGGGAAGGTTTAAAAATCCTTAAAGTTAAAGGACCAGCTAAAGTTTTCACATATGTATTTAAACCATCTCTAAGAACATTAAATGATGTTACAACCGATAATACTATTGGAAACTTCCCAGAAGAAAGTTCTTCATGTCGTTATATCTCTGCTAGAATTAGAAAACCAAAAGTTTTCAAATTAAAAGCTCCATCTAAAGTAAATACTTATTTTATCTCTACAACTATTTCAAAATGAATCGGTGATAAGCTCTTTTAAATACTGTATTTCTAAACATTTTTTTTTAATATAATATTCTTATTCTATTCTATTAGTAACTATAAGTGAAGTATTTTCTAAAGATATATCACTTTTAACATATTTACAAAGTTCTACTTTAAATCCATCATTCTGTTCCAAGGCAAATTTTCTAGATTCATCAATAATTCTTCGAGCCTTTAAACCCAAATCTTCTCTTTCTTTTATATTCAATCCACTTGAATGATCTTTACCATCATTATCTTTCATATTTGGTCTTCTACCATTAACTGCCCAACTAGCAAATTTCATCAAATGTTTGAATCCAATTCTATCAATATTTAAATTTGAAAGATAATTTTTGGAAAATTGATTCAATTTATTATAATCACAACAATGTCTACAACACATTGCCACTATCATACCTTTAAATCTTGATTTGAAATTTTTTGAATTTAAAATACATTGGATTGTTAAATCAGTTGCAGCTCCACAAAGATGTTTGGAAATTGCAACGAATTTTTTATGATCATTGTCATTGGTATCAAATTCTTTTGAAATAATATCATCTATAAATAAATCCTTTATATCTATTTTAATTCTATGAATTTTATTAGGTTTTAAATTAAAATCTTGTAAATCTTTAATCATTTTAGAATCTAATTTTAATCTTGTTGGTGATCTATCAATCAATAAAAAATTTGAAAATGAATCTGAATGTAAATTTAAAGGGTTTTCCTTATTTTGAAATATTATACATTGAAGTAAATATCGTGATAATTCTGCTCTACCACAACCAAATTCAACATAGTTTAAATCAGATGATAACAAATCTCTTGTATTTAAATGAGATATCAATGATGATTGTTGTAAAATATGTTTTTGATTGGTCACTTGAGACATTCTTGATTGTGTACCTTTATGATCTAATTGAATCAATGGTAATGGTTTATAGTTAGATTCATAAATTTCATTAACAATGGGTATCCATTTGGAATAATCTATGGTAAAGTTTTCATCGTCATCATCATCGTCATTATTATTAATATTATTGCTATTTCCCACTGTTGTTGAATCACAGTTATAATCAAGTTTAAACCATGAAACTTGTTTATCTTTATCATTCTTTATTTCACATTTTTTGGTATGATTTTGTAAATCTTTTTCCCAAATTGAATGTCTTGAATCAATTGGACATGGTATTCTTTTATTTTCTAAAGTTTGGATTTGAATATGTTGAGCACAATATTGAGAAGTTTCTTTTCTTGTTAAGGGACATCTTCTATTCTTTTTAGGAATTATAAATTCACATTGTAATCTTTCTTTGAATTGTTTTCCTTGTTTGACAAGTCTTCTTCTTTTAGCTGATATTTTTATATCATCATCATTATTCATATCTTTGGTTTGTAAGATTCTTAAATCTTTATCAACATCTTCTTCATCATCTTCTTAATCTTTGTGAAATTTTTTTCTTTGATCAAATTGAAAAAAATCGCAGTTTTTTTTTTTTTTTGCTTTTTTTTGTTGTTCAATTAACGAATTTGATGGAAATTTCAACAATAAAACAAAAAGATTTGATGATTAAATTGTTGATATAAAATAACTTTGATTAAAGATCTAAGAAAGAGAGAAACAGAATTATTGAAAGATATAGAAATTATTGATAATGTCATTTGGTAATCCATTTGCAATTAGTGGTAATTCTAATAATGGATATGAAGATTTAGGACCTCAAAGTTTGGGTTATAATGGGTTTGAAGTTTCACTCAATTATATCAGTGGGATACCAGATCCTTCAATAGTTTCCAATTCACAATTAAAATTAATTTTTAAATCTTTACAGAAAAAGGATGAATTGACCAAGGAAAAGGCATTGTTGGAATTTATCAATTTTATCAATGATTCAAATAATTTAACCGAATTAAAAGATGATTTAGTAATAATAACTTGGATACAATTATACCCTAAAATTTCTATAAGTGAAAGTAAAAATGTTCGATTAATGTCTCATCAAATTCATACTCTATTGATTTCAAAATTACAAAAAAATATATTGAAATATTTAAAAGATTCAATACCCATTCTATTTACTGGATTATTTGATTTTGATTCATCAGTTAGTAAATCAACTCAATTAAATTTATCAATTGCATTTAACAATGATGAAATAAAACTCAACAATCTTTGGAATTTATTCCAATCAGAAATTTTAAACTTTATTGATAACGTTTTCAATAAAGAAACCGTTGATACATTATCCGACGATAGATATATTGTTAAAGATGAAGCAGACTTAAAATATTTAAGATTGATTAATTCTACAGTGGCAATTTTTAATCAATTGATCAAATTGAACAAAAATAATGTCAAATTTACAGAATTATTATCGAATTATCAAACTGTTTTCACATATGAAAATTTATGGCATTATTTATTGATCAATTCAAATGTTAACAATCAAAAAATTTTCAAATCTTTATTAAATTTAATCAATTCAACATTGATTAATAAACCTGAATTATTTGTTGAAAAATCTTGGAAATTGTTATCCAAAAGATTTTTAAAATCGTTAAAATTTGTCGATAAATTTGATATCAATTCAAATAATTCCATTATTTATTCATCGTTAATATTACCTATTTTAACTACATTGATCAATTTAAATTCAATTAACCCGGATTTTTATCATTATGTTAAATCTTCTAAAGATTTGATTATTAATTTTCTGAAAATTGGATCGTTAAATTCAAATCCTAATTATTATAAAATTTTATCAAGTTTTATAAACAATTCAAAAATTATTCTATTAAATGATAATGAAGAAGATTTTAAAATTATTGAAGAAATTTTATTGAATGATTTTGATTTAGAAGTTTCTAAAAATTTGAAGTTTAGATCAGGGGCTGATTTTATTATCAATTCATTGATAACTTATTTAGAAATAATAACAAATTTTAATAACAATCAGGATTTTACAATTATTTTGGAAAAATGTTTAAATATTCAACAACCTTCAATTACTTCAAGATTTATTGATCCATTATCCAAACATATCCCTCAAGAGACTATAATTACCAAATTAAATTCAACCAATATATCAAATTGGAAATTGTTGTTGGAAATTTCAATTAAATCTCCAATTTTCTTAGAAGAAACTTTGATCAAATCATTAGATAATTTAAGAGATTTAGCAGATCACTATAATGATGATGATGATGATAATGATGAAGAGAGAGAAAAAGGGGAAGAATTTGTGAAAATTCCAACTTTTACAATTTTTCAATTTGTAATCAATAAAAATTTATCTCAATATTCAACTCAAATTGAAGAATTTATTGATGAATTACCAAGTTTTATTACACCATTAACTCTTGATCAATGTATTAATATTTTGATTGATTATTCTAAATTTATAAAGATCAATAAACAAGTTTTCTTGGAATCTTTTGATAATTCATTGGCGAAGTTAAATATTATCAATTCTAAAGATCAATTGATAACAAAATTGGATCAATTCAATTTCAAAGATGAATTGTTACATCATAGTGAAGAGTTAAGATCGGTTGTAAATGAAATTTCTACATCTTATGATTTTCAAAATGATAATATATTTCAAAAACATTTAATTGATAAACAATCATTGATTAATCTTTATAAATTGGCGGAATCAAAGAATAAATTGGACAAATTTGTGGAATTCTATTGGAAGAATAATTCCTCAAATGGTGATTTATTGGTTTATTTAATTATCAATACCGATATATTGAATTATCTATTTAAATCATCAAATATAGAGATTTTAACTAAAATTGAATCATTATTAGTGAAAAATATCGATATCAAGAATAAATTTTTCATTTCAATAAATCAAAATATCCAATCATTATCATTATCCTCCTCCTCTTCAACATTACCAATACCATTAATTGAACATTTGAAATTCTTCATTTCTTCCAATCCATCATATATATCTGATTTGATACCAACTAATCTTTATAAAGATTTTCTTGATTCATACGGTGAAGTTATCGATTCAAGATTATCATTAGGTAACCCATTAGAGACAGGAATTTATCTACTATCACCTAAAATAGATTCTTTCCAATTCCAACCATTAAGAAAGATTATTGATTATGCCATTTTTTTAAACAAATTAGACTTGGATTTCAACGACGAAGTATTGATTTTTTTGAATATCATTCATGAAGTAGCCATCGATTATGATTTCTTGATATCTGGCATTGAAACTAACTATCAAGATCAATTGGTATCCATTACCAACAAATTATTTTTGAAGGGGTTCAAAGATCAATCACATGGCTCAATCATTGATCAAATTATTACAGATTCATATGATACATCGATTTTGTCGAAATTATTAACAGAATCCAATCCGATTTTAAACTTTTATAAATTAAGAATACTTATATCAATTTTGAATAATTTTGAACCAATACAAGATCAATTGGATTTGGAACCTTATATTAAATCTAAACTTCGTTCCAAAGATATCAATGATATATTAAGATTGATAACAATATTAACAAATGTTGATTTATCAATCTCTAAGTATGAAAGATTGAGAAACCTTGTTGGTTCAGAATTGATTGGATTAAGACCAAATGAAATTTTAAGTCAAGGACTATCAAGATTAATTTTGTTAAATAGGTTTATCGAAAATTCCAAAAATGAAGAACCATTACAACCCCAAAGATTTAATATGATTATTAATGAGTTAAACAAATGGATTGAATCTGATATTTCATATGAATCAGATTTTACAAACTTAAGAATCGTCTTGTTGAAATTCCTTCAAAATTTTAACCTAATTAATCTGGAAAAATCTGAAAAATTTCAAGAATTGACAGAAAATCTAATTACCGATTCAATTGGATTTATTACAATGAATTTAGACGAAGAAGAAGCTGAAGATTCAATTGAATTGAAATATCAATCTTTGAAATTATATTTGATATTAGAAAGACAAGGTGAAGAAATTTCAAGTGTCAAGGATGAAATATTTGCAATTTTCTTGAATGAAAGTTTCAATAAAGAACAATCCAATCAACCAATCAAATTATACAACGATCTCTTAATTAGGTTTATTCAAACGGTTCCAACTAAAAAATTTGTTGGTCATTATGATGAATTATTGCAAAAGAATAATAGATTAAACAATAATTTCCAAATTAGAAGGCCAATTTTACAAATTATTTCAGAATTAATTTTGACAAGACAACAAGATGTAGTCATTGAATATGAATTGAATAAGGATGTATCCCAATTGGATAAATTCAAAATTGAATCAAAGTTTATTGAAAATGTTTTGAAAATCCCTGATTTTAATGGATTAAATCACGAAGAAGAGGATCAAGAATTGATTAAATATTTATGGAATTGGTCATTGATTTTATTGAAGTTTAATGATATTTCGTTAAAATTGAGATCAATTTATATATCTCAATTACAAAGTCATGATGAATTGATTTTCAAATTTTTAAATTTTTTGACATTTTTAATAATCAATAATTCTGATAAAGAAATCTTGAACAAATTAAATAGTAATGAAAATTTATTTTTGGAATATTCATTTGATAACAATAATTATATATCATTAGATGAAGAGATCAAATTTTTATCAATTCATTTATACTACAAACTTTTGATTTCTATCGGTTCATTATCAACTAATTGGTTCAACAATATAAAAGATCGAAATTTCAAAAATAAAATTGAAGATTTCACAATTAAATACATTTCCCCAAGCTTAATATTAACAAAATTACAAGATTTTGAAACAAAATCAACCAAATTGATCAATGGTGATGATAATTTGACCATTAAATTGAACAAGACGTTGAATGAAATCAAAATAAATTATTTAATTGATGAACAACAGATGGAAGTTTTATTTAAAATCCCATCGAATTATCCATTGAATAATATTGAAATAATCGGTACTCAAAGAATTGGTGTCAAAGAATTACAATGGAAATCATGGGTTTTATCATCTCAAACTATATTATCATTTCAAAATGGATCAATTTTAGAAAGTTTAGAATTTTTTTTAAAAAATGTTTCGTATCATTTTAAAGGTTTCGAAGAATGTTCAATTTGTTATTCAATTTTACATTCAGATAATTCTTTACCTTCTAAAACTTGTTCTACATGTAACAATAAATTTCATTCAGCTTGTTTATATAAATGGTTCAAATCAAGTGGGGGAAATACTTGTCCATTATGTCGTTCAACATTTAATTTTAGATAAATATTGATGGGAAAAATATTTTTTTAATTTCATTTATAGACTTGTATAATTATATACGGAAAATCGCTGCATGAATTTATAAATTTCTGTCTAGATCAATCAAAAGTTATCTTTTTACCTTCAAATTTAACTTTCTTTAGAGCATCTTGTTGTTTCTTTTTAGCTTCCCAAGAAGGATGCAATTTAGTGTTATTCTCATTAATTTGATCAATTGATGGATTTCCATTTGAATTTCTAATACCTAATGGGGTTGAATTTCCACCAGTTTTAATTTCTCCAGATTCTATGGCAAGTTTCAATTTTTCTTCTCTTCTTCTTTGTCTTTCTTCAAATTCCAATTGTTTTTGTTGTCTAATCTTTGCCTTTTCTTCCTTTTCTTTAACTATATGTTTAGCACCTTTCCCATATTTTTTTTCCCAAATTTGTTGACGAGCTCTTTGACCTCTTCTATTCTTTTTTTGAGGTTTAGTTATAGATTCAACCATTGAATCGTTATCAATTTCTGAATCTGAATCACCTGAAACATAACCATATTGTAATTCAGGTAAATTATGCTTTTCCTTTTTTTCCAATTTAGATTTTTTGGTTTGGGGTTGTTGTTCGAAAAATTCATCTTCATCTTCATCTTCATCTGAACTTGATTCTTGATCTTGATCATCATTTTCATCTTCTGATGGTTCTTCATCTGTAACTTCATTATAATTTATAGATTTATCCAATACTATTTCATCATCATCATTATCTTCTTCATCAGACCCTGCAATTAAACCATCAAATTGACTATAATCAATATCTTCAGTACCTTCAATATCAGATTCATTATCTACATCATTATTATCTACTTTATCATCATCTTCATCTGCTTCATCTTCTTCATCATCATCATCACTTGTTGGTAAATCTTCAATATCTTTAACATTTTTCTCCTTTTCAACTGGACCTACAACGATTTTAAACCCATTTTCAATAGGTTTCAAAATTTCTTTTAAATCTTTATGATTGATCAATTTTGATATCAAATTTTTTTCCAATGTTGATAATGAATTATAATAATTTGATGGATTAATTGATGATGATTTATCAATTATAGAATCTATTATCCAATCCGAAACAAATGGGAATTGATCTTTTAAATTTTCAGATTTAGAATTGATTCTATAAAGTGTTTGAATCAATTTAATTATTCTTGATTTAACAAATTCATCTAAATCTAATTTTTGTAAAATTTGAATTTCTTCTGATTTTAAATTTTTAATGGAAGAAGATGAAGAAGAAGAATTATTATTATTGTTATTTTGAAGGGATTTAATAATTTTTTTCAAAATTCTTTTATATTTAATTAAAGAACTATGTAATTTTTTATTGAATATATCAGATTTTAATGAAATTATTTCATCATTATAATTTTGAATTTTTTGAAATAATTTAATCTCTTGTTTAGTTCTAATTAAAGTCTTTGTGCGTGGGAATCTTGCTGGTTTTTTCAAATATTTAACTTCTAAAAGATCTAATTTCCATAAATTATTTTGTTTAGAAGCCATTTTTTTATGAGTATGGTTTTTTGATATTTATCAAAAGTATTATTTAAAGAATATAATACCTTGGTGAAGACATATAAATTCTTAACTTCATCTCATCGCTTTTATTTAACTTTACTTTTCTGATTTTAAATTTTTTTTTAATTTCCTTCTATTTTTTTCTTCTCGAAAAAAAAACCAAATCACATGATATTTTATTAGGGCTATGTTAAAAAATAAAGCACGTGAGCAACTAGTAATGATCACATGAGAGAGCACGTGCTGAAGAATTAAAAAATGTATAGAAATCAAATACTTTTTGATTATTATTATACAAACTCCACTTTAATCTGTAAAATATCATCCATCTCTTTGTAAAATCAAAAGTGGAAACTGAACATTGTGGAAAATAAGGTGAAATTTCCCTTCTATAGAATAAAATAGGGCCTTTGTGAGAATGAAATCAATGACATTTGTTAATTATACTAGAGATACCCAGTACCTGTAGTTTGACAAATGAAGAAGAGTAAAGAGATTTGAGGGTTTTTTATTCTGTTACGATATACATTCCTTCAATTTTTTGTTCACTTCGTTATCTTTGTTTCTTATAACAAGGTAAATGATAATATCTTGTTATTAACTTATAAATAATCTCTCTAAATACTAAATAGATTCAATCAACATTTTCATATAAACTGCTTTAAGCGAGTACTGATATCGAGTTTAGTGAGATTTCTTTAATTTATAATTTATCCATAAATATTCTATTTCAACTAGCTTTAAGATCTCTGATTGAATTTCATCTTTATATAATTAAACCTTGATATATTATTGAATAAATAATAATGTAAGAATATCAATATTACTATCTTTCTAAGTAGTTTAAATCTGATATCTAAACTTATTCCTTGGTATTATGATATCAAATTGGAATTGTGTGTTATATATAAGTCTATATATAATCATTGATTGTAATCTATAATACAATATATACTTGGAATAGTTTAGAAATTTTGTCACGTTTAAAAAATTAATTTGTACTATACAAATGGTAGATCATAGTATTATATAATATAATAAATTTTTTTTTTTCCAAATATTGCATTAATTCAATCAATAAATCAATATAAGGTATAGGAAATCATCTCATCATCGTATCAATAATCTTCATCAATAGATATATCATCTATGATTATTAAATTATACATCTTTAACCAATAACAAGTGGAAAAAGTTTTTACCAAATTCTTTAATTTATCAAAACTTTTTTGTACACTTTTTTTTTTCCTCCCAACCATATTGGGGAATATCCCCTCATTTCAATATCATCAATTCAATTCAATTCAATTCAATATTAAATAGATATATAAATATAACAATATAAACAATATTGATTTCTAATATTATCCATTAGCAATAGTTCAAATAAATATATCAACAATAATAATGATTATTTTACGGTATATTCAAAAGAATAATTATAAACCATTGACAAGATCATTGGCATCTCTATCAAATAATAAATCTATATCAACGCCATCAACCAATTCATATTCTAAACAACATAATATATGGAATCATATTCCTTTGGCCAAACCAGATCCTATATTGAGTATAATTGAAGAATTTAATAGAGATGGAAATCCTCAAAAGATAAATTTAAGTGTGGGCGCTTATAGAGATGAATCAGGTAAACCATTTATATTACCTTCAATTAAACAAGCTAGTAAAATTTTATTCGATCAAGAATCTGATAAAGAATATACTTCAATTAATGGATCATTAGATTATAATAGATTGGTTAAACAATTTTTATTTGGGGGTTTTAAATCGGGGAAATTTTTTATTGAACAAGATAGAATTGTATTAGCTCAATCATTATCTGGTACAGGTGCATTAAAATTATCTGGAGAATTTTTAAAAAATTGGAATTTTAAAAATTCAAATGAAATATTTATACCTTCTTCAACTTGGGCTAATCATTACAATATTTTTAAAAATTGTGGATTGAAAATTTCTCAATATTCTTATATAAAGAATAATTCCTTGGATTTAACAAATTTATTGAAAGATTTGAATCAAATACCTTTAAAATCATCGATACTTTTCCATGCATGTTGTCATAATCCAACAGGTTTAAATCCAACAAGGGATGAATGGTTAGAAATTTTAAAAATTGTTAGTGAAAGGGAATTGATTCCAATTGTTGATTTAGCTTATCAAGGATTTGAATCTGGAAATTTACAACAAGATTTATATCTTGTGGAAATGATTTGTAATAAAATTGCAAACGATGAAATTTCAACAGCATTGATTTGTCAATCATTTGCTAAAAATATGGGACTTTATGGTGAAAGAATTGGTTCAATATCAATAATTACTCAAAATTCTAATCAAACTTTTAATATTGAATCTCAATTGAAAAAAACTATAAGATCTATATATTCATCACCTTCAATTCATGGTTCAAAATTGGTTGAAATTGTATTATCAAATGATGAAATTTATCAAAATTGGCAAAATGATGTTGCTAAAATGAGTTCAAGAATTAAAAAAATGAGATTTGAATTGTTTAATTTATTAAATTCAATGGATAATAATTTAAATTGGAATCATTTGATTCAACAAAATGGTATGTTTTGCTTTACTGGATTATCAGAACAACAAATTTTAAAATTAAAGAATGAATATTCAATTTATTCCACTTTGGATGGAAGATTTTCAATAAGTGGTATAAATATGCAAAATATTAAATATTTAGCTGAATCTATAAATAAAGTTATCAATTCAACATAAATATCCATTATCAACAACTATATTTTGTCCAGTTATACTTTGATTGTTTAATAAAAATAATACAGTATTAATAATATCCAATTGATCAACACTTTGCCTTTTCAATGCATTATCATAATGAAATCCTTTCCCCATATCTGTATCTGTAATTAATCCTGGACTTATACAATTAACTCTAATACCCTTTGAACCAATTTCTGATGCTAATGATTTAGTAAATCCAATCAAACCGGATTTTGAAGCCGAATATATAGAAGTTCCTTTGAGACCTTTTAATGCTAATATTGATGAAATATTTATAATTGAACTTGGTTTATTTAAAATTAAAGGTTTAAGTAATAATTTGGATAAAATTATAGATGATGTAAGATTAATATTTAAAATTTTAGAAATTTCTAAATAATTTGTATTAAATAATATTGAATTTTGTGAAATTCCTGCACAATTGATTAAAATATTAACATTTTGTAAAAAAATTGAATAATTAATTAATGATGATTGAATTAATTCAGGTTTTGATAAATCACAAGTTATAAAATTATGAATTTGATTGTAATCTTTATTTAATTCATTTTTAACGTTATATTCTAAATTTGAAGTTGATCTTGATAATAATATTATATTAGCACCTTCTTTAGATAAACCTTTAGCAATTGATAAACCAAGACCTTTTGATCCACCAGTTATAAGTGCAGTTTTACCAATTAAAGACATAAGATATATTTATGTATTTAGATATATTCTTAGTTATATTGTTGATTATAAGATTGCATAATTTAACATTTTCTTTTATAACCACAGTAAAAAAAAAAAAATCCCAAACGGTGAATGGGAGAGAGAAAAAAAAAAGAACAAAAAAATCAACCAAAAAAAAAACACCACACGTATAATAATCCTTAAAACCACTTCTTTTCAACAATATATAATTAGGATTTTTAAATATTATATACAAAGTTATATTATCAATCTTTTAATAACATTATATTTGAATTGATCCACAAGATGCCACCTCCACGTTCAAGACAATCAAGTTCTAGATCCTCAGGTGGAAGTAGTATTAGAAGACCACCACCTCCATCAAATAATTCTTATGGGGGTAATTCCAATCCTCGAGGTGGGAATTCTAACCAAATTAAAAACAGTAGTAGTAATAATAATAACAATAATAACAACAATTTTAACAATGGTAATTCCAATCCAAATTATTATAATGGAGGGAATTCTAATTATGGCAATAGTAATAATATAAACAATTCATATGATGATGGATCGTATGGTGGAAATCCAAACAACAATTATAACAATAATATCATATATGATGATAATAAAGGATCTTTTAATGGAAACATTCCAAATAATAACAATTCATATGGTGGTAGTGGTAGTAGTCAATCATATGGTGGTAATACCAATAATAATTCTTATGGAGCTAATAATAATAATAATAACAATTCAAGACCTCCTCCTTTCCAACCTCAACAACATCAACCTCAGCAACAACATTCACAACAATATCCACAACAGTATCAACCACAACAACCACAACAACCACAACAACACTACCATTCAAATCCTCCACCACCTCAGCAACAGCACCAACAACAACAACAACAACAACAACAACAACAGCCACTACCACCACAACATAACCAACACCAATCATATCAACCACGTTCCAAAAATAACCCTCCACCAGTTAGTCGTCCAACTCAAGCAGTTCCTCTTCCTCCTCCAGCTCCAGCTTCAGCACCTGCACCTGCACCTGTCCCTGCACCTGCTGCCAATTCAAAAGCTACACCTGCTGTCAATTCAAAACCTACACCTGCTGTATCCACACCTAAAAAGAAAAATCAACCTCCTCAACCTAAAGAAAAATTACCTTTGAACAATATGGATTTCAATACTAAAATGAAGTTTTTCGATCATTTAAGAAAATATCCAGGTCAATTGACTCATCAAAGAGATTATTATACTTGGACTTCATCATTATGTTGTACATTGAGAAGTTTTGGTTTACAAGCTGCCTTACCAGATAATAATGATCCAGAATCTAAAGTTGTTAATGATTTAGTTTTACCATTTCTTTTGAAAAATATCACTATTAGAGGATTCAATAAACCTTTTGGATTGCCTCCAAGACAATTATTATTGGCTTTAGATACATTTATTACCAAAAAAAAGGATTTAGAACAAGCAAAGAGAGCAAAGAAATTACAACAACGTAATGAAAAGAAAGCTGCTAAAGCCGCCAAGGTTGCTGCTGCCAAAGCTGCTAAGGGTAATGCTAATACCACCAATACTACAGCTACAGATACTACAGCTGCTACTGCGACCACTGACTCCGCTGGTACTGGTGTCGTTACTTCTGAAACCACGGATTCCACAAATACTGGTACTTCAACAGATGTCAATGCATCAGCAACTAGTATTGAACCAGGTTCATCTTCAACTGCACCTGATTCAACTGAAGATGATGATACTGCTACTGAAGGTCATGTTCCACCTCCACCTCCACCCCCACCAGCTAAACCAGCTTCTGACAAAACGGCGGCAACCAACCCAAATGAAAACGGGTCAGTCTCTTCACCTTTACCACCAAAGATTAATCCGCTGTCAAATGTTAAATTTTTCCCAGAGTCAACTGAAGAATCAAATGATTCAATACCACCTCCACCACCTCCAGTAGCTGGATCCAAAACTTCCCAAAGTACAAGTTTAGTTGGGCTTCATCCTAGTCGTGTTGTTGCTATACAATCAGAAATCGAGTCACCAAAGAAACGTCCTCGTGAAGAACCAGATGCTCCTGTCAAAAGAGTTCAATTAACTGGCACCAATTATACCCCATTAGCTAACTCTAAAGTCAGACCAAATGGTCCAGCAAGCCAAAGTACTCATTAATTATTTTGAGTTTTTGTTCCTCTTTTATCTTTTTTTTTTGTTTTGTTTTTGTCGAAAACTCAAGGCTATGCAGTAACAATAGCTTGAATAATATCCGTTACTAATTTCACCATTTTTGTTTTAGATATACTGAATTATCATGAATAGAAATATCATGATAAATGCTTATATTTAACTTGCAATTATGAAGCCGGGTATTTACATGCTATTGGTGTTTTATCCATCTTGTTAGAAATGAAAAAAAGAGAGCTAGAATGTCTATTATAATTACTACAAGTCTCAATTTATAGTATATCTCGCTTTTAATTCGTTGATGGTTTCTTCCTTCATTTTTTTGTTTTGTTTTGTTTATAGTAAGTTTAGAGATTGATATCTTTTTCAATAACATATTGAAATTTTGATAAATATTTATAAGTTTTATTTTTTATTTTGATAAAAAGATATTAGTGATATAGTTAAATTCCTCGTGCTCATTATCATTTGACACCATGTCAAGATTGGATGTCTAAACCTCTCCCTATCATAAAATTTAACTTTGGAGCACTCTCCCAAGGCTTTTGAAAAGTGTTTTAACTTGAGTTACAACTGTTGGGAGGGGAAGTTTGAGAATTATAAAAGGATTCACAGACTAGCTGTAATAATTGCTTAGATCAATGAAGTTTTTGAATTATACACATCAGGTTAATACCTAATTGTTCGTTTTTTTTTGATGGATTAGATGATCTTTTGAAAGAGAGGGGATTACCACGTTACATTGTCGAAAGCCTTGCATCACACATTACTAGGGTGGGACAATGTATATGCATATGAACAAAGCTTCCCGAAAAGTCGTTTTTTTTGTCCGGTTGGGGGATTCTTGAGAATTTGAAGGTGGGCAGATTTTTTGAAGATGAAATACGGAATCCGATGGAGAAAGCATAAAAGGATGAGGTGATCAACTGATTGAGTCGTGGCAAGAATCATAGTTGTTGTTATTTGTCTTTATTCGAGCGAAAAAAAAAAGATATATAAACTTAGAGATTGTTTACAAGCATTTGAAATATATGACAATGGAATTATCGACAATATCCAATATTATTCTTGCTATAAGATATAACAAGAACAATACAAAAGAGTGAACACGAAGAAGAAAAAAAAATTACAGAAAATGAATGGATTACAATATTATGGTGCCCATGATATACGTTATAACACCTCAATTCCAATCCCAAAAGTGACTGATCCTAACGATGTGGTTTTAAAAGTTGCATATTGTGGTATTTGTGGTACTGATTTGCATGAATTTGAAGAACCTATTTTCTTTGCCAATGCCGCTACTGATCAAGGTGATAAAATTAGTGGTAAAAAATTACCATTAGTTCTTGGTCATGAATTTTCAGGTATAGTTGAAGAAGTTGGTTCCAATGTCAAACATTTAAAGAGAGGTGATCATGCAGTTATTGAAACAACTGGTCATTGTTCCGATAGAATCAATTATTACAAATACAATACAGAACTTGAAAATGAATGTCAAAGTTGTGAATTAGGATTTGAAAATACTTGTAAAGATTTGAACTTTATAGGTTTAGGTGTTGATAATGGTGGATTAGCACAATATGCTAAATATTCATCCCAACATGTTTTAAAAGTTGATAAGAAAATCCCATTAGATGTGGGTGCGTTGATTGAACCTTTGTCCGTTGTTCATCATGCTATTGAATTATCAGGATTCAAAGCAGGTGAAGATGCATTGGTTTTAGGTGCTGGTCCAATTGGATTAGCTGCATTGTTGATTTTACAAGCCAAAGGTGCATCAAAAGTTGTGGTTTCCGAACCGGCTTCAATTAGAAGAGATCAAGCGGCTAAATTAGGCGCTGATGTATTTAACCCAGCAGAATTTGGAAATTTAGCTACTGAAGAATTGAAGAAATTAGGTTCTAGAAAACAAGGATTTGCCAAATCATTTGATTGTTCAGGTATTCAAGCTACATATAGTACTTCAATTCAAGCACTTAGAGCCCATGGTGTTGCTTGTAACGTTGCTATTTGGCCACATAAATCAGTTGCACATTTCGTTATGGATGTAACCTTGGAAGAGAAGACAAGTGTAGGTTCATTAGGTTATCAAACTAAAGATTTTGAAGGTGTTATTGAATTACTTGAATCTGGAAAATTAGAAATTGAAAAGGCAAAAGCTTTAATCACTGGGAAACATGGATTGAGAGATGCAGTGGAGAAAGGGTTTAAAGAATTGATTGAACATAAGGATAAACATATCAAGATTTTGATTTCTCCTGACTTATAGATTATGATATATCTTGAATAATTTTAATCATCCTTTTGTTTATATATTTAAAACAAGGAGTTTTTAAATAAAAAATCTAGCATGTTTTAAACGAAATCAGACTCTTAATTCCTTTTTTGAATTAGTTCTGTTGTAATTATATAATAATCTAATGACTTTATATTGTAGAAGCTGTTGTAAACAGTGAGATCTAAGGATCATTTATAATGTTTGATTTTGTAATTTTACCGAACTATGGGGAAATCAGTCAAAAGCAGTCACAGTCACAGCCCTACGAAACTTTAAGTTCCGAGTTCCAAGTCTCAAATGACTGGTCACTAGTAAATATTAATAACTAGTGGATTTCTAGTTTTCAGATAGATTATAAGTTGATCATTTAATCTGTCTACTTATTTATTCTATCTGGTTTACAATTGTTAAAATCTTCAAATTTTTGAAAGGAGTGTGAATATAAGGAAAACAATTGCAACAACAACAATGGATTTAGTGTATTGGAGTTTGGGGGGTAACTTTAGAACTTCAGAACTTGGAATTTTCCCCAAAGTTCACACTAGACCGACCGATCCTCCCCCCGGTCTCCCGGTCCCCCGGTCCCCAGCTCCCCCGGCTTACGGTTGTCATTTCCCCATAAAACATTCCTTGTACTGGGCAATGGACAATGGGCAGTGATTAAAAAACATTGGGAATATTTTGTTGGTATAATCTTTCAAAAAAAAAAAGTGTTGAAGGAATTAAAGGAGGTTTATTAGATTCTAAGTCTTTTTCAAAACTGTTCTACATTTTAATAAAAGGTATGTGTTCCTTACTTTCTATTTATTTACTTTCTAGGATCATCAACATTTTGTTGTGTTCGGTTAGCGGTAAAGAACTGTTTTTTTTGGTTTTTTTAATAATTTCTTTGTGTATTAGCAACTATGCGCGCGCGAAAGCTCATCAATTTTAGAACCACACAAAAACATATTGAAATTCATTTAATAAATATATATAAATATATATTACTTTAAAATTTTTTTTTACTCCTTGAATTCCTCTTCAATATTTAAAATTGATCTTATTGAATAATTAAATCATGTCATATTCAATTTCTACTATTCCAACTACTATATTTAAAGATCAAAAACCAGGTACATCTGGTTTACGTAAAAAAGTCACTGTTTTCCAACAGGAACATTATACAGAGAATTTCATCCAAGCAATTTTAGAAGCTATACCAGAAGGTGTACAGGATTCTATTTTAGTCATTGGTGGTGATGGTCGCTATTATAATGATGTAGTGATACAATTGATTGCCAAAATTGGTGCTGCCAATGGAGTCAAGAAGTTAATTATAGGTCAAAATGGGTTGCTTTCTACTCCTGCAACTTCTCATATAATTAGAAGTTATGAAGGTGTTACTGGTGGTATAATTTTAACTGCTTCTCATAATCCAGGTGGTCCAAAAAATGATTTAGGTATCAAATATAATTTAGCTAATGGTGGTCCAGCCCCAGAATCAGTTACCAATAAAATATTTGAAAAATCCTTAATTTTAAAAAATTATAAAATTGTTAAAGATTTACCAGAGATTAATTTAAATAAAATTGGTAACAATAAAATTGGGGATTTAGAAATTGAAATTATTGATCCAACTGCCAAATATGTTGAATTTTTAAAAGAAATCTTTGATTTTGATTTAATTAAAAAATTCTTAAAAGATCAAGAACCAAAAGGATTTAAAGTTTTATTTGATGCATTGAATGGTATAACTGGTCCATATGGTAAATCAATATTTGTTGATGAATTAGGATTATCGTTAGATTCTATTCAAAATTTCATCCCATTACCAGATTTTGGTGGGTTACATCCTGATCCTAATTTAACATATGCTAAAACATTGGTAGATAGAGTTGATGCTGAAAATATTGCCTTTGGTGCTGCATCAGATGGTGATGGAGATAGAAATATGATTTATGGTGCAGGTACATTTGTTTCACCAGGTGATTCTGTTGCTATTATTGCTGAATATGCTGATTTTATTCCATATTTTAAAAAACAAGGTGTTTATGGTTTAGCTAGATCAATGCCAACTTCAGGTGCTTTAGATTTAGTTGCCAAGGATAAAGGTTTAAATATTTATGAAGTACCAACTGGTTGGAAATTTTTTTGTGCATTATTTGATGCTAAAAAATTATCAATTTGTGGGGAAGAATCATTTGGTACAGGTTCAAATCATGTTAGAGAAAAAGATGGATTATGGGCCATTGTTGCTTGGTTAAATGTTCTTGCTGGTTATCATGCTCTTCATCCAAATGATGAAGTTTCAATCAAATTAGTTCAAGATAAATTTTGGGAAAAATATGGTAGAATTTTTTTCACTAGATTTGATTTTGAAAATGTTTCAAGTGAAGGTGCTCAAAAATTAATTGATAATTTTGCCCAAATTATCAACAATGGAAATATTAAAGATAAATCATTCGATGAAAATATTAAATTCATTGAAGGTGATGATTTTAGTTATACCGATTTAGATGGTTCAATTTCTAAAAATCAAGGGTTATATGCTAAATTATCAAATGGTTTAAGATTTATTGTTAGATTATCAGGTACTGGTTCATCAGGTGCTACTGTTAGATTATATATTGAAAAATATAATAATGATTCAAATAATTATGGTTTAAAAGTTACTGATTTTTTAAAAATTGAAATTGATCAAGTTATTAAATTTTTAAAATTTAAAGAATTTTTAGAAAGAGAAATTCCAGATGTTATTACTTGAATTTTAATTTTTTTTTATATATTTGATTTATCTATATTCATATAATTGCATTCATTTAACAATTTCAACAATTTTCTTTAAATATAATTCTTATATAATTTTATCTATATAATAAACTTTCTAATAATAATAATTATTTGCATTCAACTATTTATTAATTTCCCATTGTTTATATTCTTTCCTTTTTGCTAAAATATTTATAAAATTTGGTCTTGTTTCTATAATTTGATATTTATTTGAACCTTTAATTTCATCAAAATTTTGACTATTTGAAAGTTTAATTTCATCCAATTTATAATTGGATTCAATAATTCTATCAGAATCAACCAATGAATAATCTTTAATTTTCCCCGTATTATGATCTTTAAATATAATAATGAAAATGAAAAGTATTAAAGATATTATAATTTCAATTTTAATATCAATTGGGAATGGTAATATTGAATTATAATTTTTATTTGAAGAAAATTTAATTATTTGATTGAATTCATAAGATGAATAACCAGCATGTAAAAGTAAAATTGATGCAATTATAAAATATAATGACATTATTAAAAAAAAATTTAAATTATATTACAATGGAGATTAATAATTGAACAACTTATTTACTTGAGTTTTTACCTATATATCAATTTATATTGTATTCTTTAATTTCCAGTTTGTTTAATATTCTGAAGAATTAATAGATAAACTCAGGGCTCGTGGTATTATTGTGGTTGTTATTGTTAGTGTTATTATCCGTTTTGGGATATTAGCTATTTAAATCCATTAACTATGAAGAATGATTGTTACCCGGGGAATATATCCATAATATTATTTAAAATTTTAAAAATAAGCTCATCAGCTTATCAAGTAAAATTGAATTCAATTTAAAATTTTCTGCAATTTATAAAATTAAGATGATTGTTCGCGGATATTTAATATTACCAGTACAAATTATAATAAATATCGAGAAATTACCCAAACAAGTATAATTTCCTGATTTAGTTAAAATTTGGTATTAATTTCTTTTTTTTTTTTTTTTTCTGTGATTTCTTTTTGATTTCAAAAAGCTCAAGAAGAAGAAATCATTGTTATTATCATAATAGACGTTAATGATATTAATATTATAGGAAACTATAGATATAATTTATAAAAAAAAAAAACAGATGTTTCAAAACTTATCGATAACATTGTATATATAGATACTTCATCATTATATTAAATATATAAATTTATTAATCATTTCCAATAATTATCTCTTTTAAACTTACCCTCTCGCCATCTCACTGTCTGAATTTTTTTTTTTTTTTATCAGATGCCAGAAAAATAAATTTTTTTTTTTTTCTAAATTTTTTTTTTTTTTTTTTTTAAATTTTTCGTTTCTTTTCGCAGCTTGTGCGAGTGGTTATAAAAAAAATTTTTTTCGCCCTTCATCAAAACTTTTTTATCAACCCAGTAGATTGTTCTCCTTTAGCAACCAATCCTCAATTGTTTCATTAATCTTACAATTATGGCTGATTCAAAACAATCCGTTGAGGCTTTAAACGAATTGTTTAACAAGTTATCTGTCGCCAGTGCTGACGATAGAGAAACCGCTGCTACCAACGTCGCTTCATTCTTGAACGGTTCAATCATTGAACATGATGTTCCAGAACAATTCTTTGCCGAATTAAAAAAAGCTGTTTCTGATAAAAAAACTGCTGCTAATGCTTTAGCTGCTGTTCAACACATTGCTTCAGCTAACAACTTATCACCATCAGTTGAACCATACATTGTTGCTTTAGTTCCAGAAATTAACAAAAAAGCTGGTGAAAAAGATCAAGAAGTTAGAGAAGCTGCTGCTGCTACTTTATTAGCCATTGCTAACTCTATTAACCCACATGCTGTTAAATCATTATTGCCACATTTAGTCAAATCATTAGAAGAAACTAACAAATGGCAAGAAAAAACCGCTATTTTAGCTACCATTTCTGCTTTAGTTCAACATGCTGAAGCTCAAGTTGCTTTACGTATGCCTGAATTAATTCCAGTTTTATCTGAAGCTATGTGGGATACTAAACCAGAAGTTAAAAAAGCTGCTACTGCCACCATTACCACTTCAACTCAAACTGTTCACAACAAAGATATTGAAAAATTCATTCCAAAATTAGTTGAATGTATTGCCAAACCAACTGAAGTTCCAGAAACTGTTCATATTTTAGGTGCCACCACTTTTGTTTCAGAAGTTACCATGGCTACTTTATCTATTATGGTTCCATTATTATCAAGAGGTTTAGCTGAACGTGACACTGCTATCAAACGTAAAGCTGCTGTTATTGTTGATAACATGTGTAAATTAGTCGATGATCCACAAGTTATTGCTCCTTTCTTGTCAAAATTATTACCAGCTATCAAAGCTAACTATGCCAACATTGCTGATCCAGAAGCTCGTGAAGTTACTTTAAGAGCTTTAAACACTTTAAAACGTGTTGGTGCCGTTGGTGATGATGATGTTTTACCAGAAGTTTCAAACGCTGGTGATGTTGCTGTTACTAAAAAAGAATTAACCAACATTTTATCAGAAAACAAATCTGAAGTTGCTCCAAGATTTCAAATTGTTTTAGAATATGCTGCTTCTATTGCTGGTGATTTGATTGATGAAAGAATCATTGATCAATTAGCTTGGTTTGAACATTTAACCCCATACTTAACTGTCTTTTTACATGAAAAACAAGCTAAATTAGACATTGATGAATGGAGAAAACGTGCTATTGATAACATTCCTCAACCACCACAATTCGAAGATGAAGAAGATGAAGGTGAAGATTTATGTAACTGTGAGTTCTCATTAGCTTACGGTGCTAAAATCTTGTTGAACAAAACTCAATTACGTTTGAAAAGAGCTAGACGTTATGGTTTATGTGGTCCAAATGGTGCTGGTAAATCAACTTTGATGAGAGCTATTGCTAATGGTCAAGTTGAAGGTTTCCCAACCCAAGACGAATGTAAAACTGTTTACGTTGAACACGATATCGATGGTACTGAAGCTGATACCTCAGTTTTAGACTTCGTTTTCGGTGATGGTGCTTTAGGTACTAGAGAAGCTATTTCTGATAAATTAAGAGAATTCGGTTTCTCAGATGAAATGATTGCTATGCCAATTCAATCATTATCAGGTGGTTGGAAAATGAAATTGGCTTTAGCTAGAGCCGTTTTGAAAAACGCTGATATTTTATTATTAGATGAACCAACTAACCATTTAGATACTGTTAACGTTGCTTGGTTAGTCAACTACTTGAACACTTGTGGTATTACCTCAATTATTGTTTCACACGATTCAGGTTTCTTAGATAACACTGTTCAATACATTATCCATTACGAAGGTTTCAAATTAAGAAAATACAAAGGTAACTTATCAGAATTCGTTAAACGTGTTCCATCAGCTAAATCATACCATGAATTAGGTGCTTCTGATTTAGAATTCAGATTCCCAGAACCAGGTTTCTTAGAAGGTGTTAAAACTAAACAAAAAGCTATTGTTAAAGTTTCAAACATGACTTTCCAATACCCAGGTACCACTAAACCACAAATTGCTGACATTAACTTCCAATGTTCATTATCATCAAGAATTGCCGTTATTGGTCCAAATGGTGCTGGTAAATCAACCTTGATTAATGTTTTAACTGGTGAATTATTACCAACTGAAGGTGATGTTTACGTTCACGAAAATTGTCGTATCGCTTACATTAAACAACATGCTTTTGCTCATATTGATTCACATTTAGACAAAACTCCATCTGAATATATCCAATGGAGATTCCAAACTGGTGAAGATAGAGAAACCATGGACAGAGCTTCAAGACAAATTAACGAAGATGATGAACAAGCTATGAACAAAATCTTCAAAATTGAAGGTACTCCAAGAAGAATTGCCGGTATTCACTCTAGAAGAAAATTCAAAAACACTTACGAATATGAATGTTCTTTCACTTTAGGTGAAAACATCGGTATGAAATCAGAAAGATGGGTCCCAATGATGTCAGTTGACAATGCTTGGTTACCAAGAGGTGAATTAGTTGAATCACACTCTAAATTAGTTGCTGAAGTTGATATGAAAGAAGCTTTAGCTTCAGGTCAATTCAGAGCTTTAACCAGAAAAGAAATTGAACAACATTGTGCTATGTTAGGTTTAGATGCTGAATTAGTTTCACATTCAAGAATCAGAGGTTTATCAGGTGGTCAAAAAGTTAAATTAGTCTTAGCTGCTTGTACCTGGCAAAGACCTCATTTAATCGTTTTAGATGAACCAACTAACTATTTAGATCGTGACTCATTAGGTGCTTTATCAAAAGCCTTAAAAGCTTTCGAAGGTGGTATTATTATCATTACTCACTCTGCTGAATTCACTAAAGATTTAACCGAAGAAGTTTGGGCTGTCTTAGACGGTAAAATGACTCCATCAGGTCATAACTGGGTTTCTGGTCAAGGTGCTGGTCCAAGATTAGAAAAGAAAGAAGAAGAAGGTGACAAATTCGATGCCATGGGTAACAAAATCTCATCAGGTACCAAAAAAACCAAATTATCATCTGCTGAATTGAGAAAGAAAAAGAAAGAAAGAATGAAAAAGAAGAAGGAATTAGGTGATGCTTACGTTTCATCTGATGATGAATTTTAAAATGTTTGAATCTCAAGGAAAAAAAATATTTTAGTTCAAATCTTTTTTTTTTTTATTTTGATTTGATTTTTTATTATTTGCTTTTTAAAGAGATTGTACATTATTCTCTTATATATTTTAATAATAAGTATAGATACTACTAAAAGGTTTTCGAAAAAAATTGTAGGCGATTTTAAGATTTTTAATATAAATTATTCAAGGTACTTTATATTAAGAATTTATTACGAAAGAGTAATATTGACGCCATTTTCGGTTGGCTTAAGGTCTTTACATTGAATGAGCTGGTAATATTAAATACATGTCGTATAGATATCTTATGAATGTTCTGATGAAAGTAATTATAGAGATTTTGGATGTCCTTCGAGCAATATATTTTGTTTAGAAAGCTGTTCGGTGAAGTGTATAACGTTAAACATCTGGAGTTTTTCTCTAGCCTGAAAAAAAAAATAACTGGCTGGCAAAAAAAAAAATAAAAATCCGAACTACAAAGATCAATTATAGAATTATAAGTAAAAAGAATATAAGTATAGACCATGAGTAAAAGAGAAAGAAACCAAGAGTGTACCATTTATATTGGTAATTTAGATGCAAACGTTACTGAAAGTCTACTTTACGAATTGTTTGTTCAAGTAGCGCCAATAGCTGCAATACATTTCCCCAAAGACCGTATACTGAAGACTCACCAAGGTTATGGATTCATTGAATTCGAATCATCAAGGGATGTCGAATATGCTGAAAAGGTTATGCAAGGTATAAAGTTATTCAATAAAATTTTAAAAATAAATAAAGTCGGAGCTGCAAGTGTTAAAAATAGAGATTTAGAAATTGGTGCTACATTGTTTGTAAATAATCTAGATGATTTAGTCGACGAAAACTTATTGAGTACCATTTTCCAGCAATTTGGTCCATTTCATAGAAAGCCTGAAATCAAGAAGAAAGCTAATTCAGAAGGAAGTTATGCTTTGATTCATTATAAGAATTTCAATGATAGTGACAAGGCATTGGCCAAAATGCAAAATCAGTTTATTTTAGACAAGAAAATATCAATTGATTATGCATTGAAAAAGAATTCAAAGGGTTCTAAAACTACAAAACATGGAGATGAAACTGAAAGATTATTATTAGAAAAGGCTAAACAGAATAACTATCAGCTATAATTTCGGTTTAGGATTTAACCACTTTTGCAATTAATCTGTTATAAAAATCAAACAAGCTTTCCTCTTCCGTCAAGATAGAATTGGTGCCATTGTTTACAGGACTCAATTTGGCTTTCAAAAACCTGTCTTGTGATCTACCTTGATCGGTTATTACATATCTTGGCAATGGGAACCTTTCTTTTAAAAGTTCAATCGCTTCGATTTTGGGGTGATCCAGAAATTCAGCAATATGATTGTATTCGTTTTCAATATCATAATTATCTCTCCATCTGGCGACTTCATCACCGATATGAATAACCAAATGAGTAAAGGAATCCATGAGAAGGATTACATTGGTTTTCAATAATGCATTTGAATCTAATAGTATTGGTATTGGCTCGGGAGAATCAAGTGAGTATTGCAATAATGTTGGTTGGATCATTAGAATTGCATCAGAAACCGAAAGATTTTGGAATATGATCATATTTGATATGATTTCGTCTGGTGTAAAGTTAAAGAATTTTAACAGATTTGACTTGTTTATCAAATTGTAGAAAAACTGAGGTACATTCTGAAATTTTGATAGATATCTAAAGCTGCTTTCATCATTCTTCACAAATGTACTATATCGAGTGGTGATATTGATCAAGGCTTTTTCAATAATGGGAATAATATCATGATTGTCTATCGTTCCATGGGTTAACCTGTAAAGAATTTCTCTGGTAAAAAGAATAGTGAAAACCTCCTCATCAAACGATTCCTCTAAAGGATAGGAATTAAAGTTAGTTGTTGGCTTTTGAATGGTGGTAACTTTTAGCCTCCAGGAACCATCGTTGTGTAAATATTTAGTTTGGAATTGTATGATAACAAATGGTGGTATTGAGTCTCTCTCAGTTCTCATTCCTACAGTATCCATCTTGAAAAAAATATTGTAAAAGTCTCTTGTGGAGATCATACTTGATCTAAATATGTTGGAAAAACCTTGACCTATAGATATATCACTCAGCATCCCATTTTCTGATTCTAAAGGTTTTACCGAATGAGCAGAACCAATAAACCCTGCCACTTTTAGTTTTCTCGATGTTAATACTTTCATTTCAGAATTCGAATGGAATACCAGTCCCTCATCTTGAATGAAAAGCAATCTATGGTTCTCTCTAAATATGTTTGAAGTAAATGAATCAACCATAATTAATCCACCCCCAGTTTTTGTAATCAACATCCCCAATTCACATACACCACTCTGGTCATAACTTGCTGTGAATAATGAAACGCTGAATCTATGTCTTTTGGCCAATTCAAAAACTGTATCATTATAAAATTTAGCAGCTGTATCCAAGTACTTTGTGTTGGCTTTTCTTTTGATGATGTCGTTAAATGTTCTTATCGACTGCTTCTTATCAGTTGAGACAATCTTTCCTAACCCTGATGTACATGGCCCATTAGTGTACAATATGATATGCTTGGAGGAGCTGGATTCAAGCTTTGAAATGATTAATGAGGCAGATAAAAGAGCCAAACCAGTTGCTCTAAGCGGCCTGTCTAATTGATGGTCATCGTATGTTGATTTTAGCCTTTGTACAGCATGGATTATTTTATCTTTGTCAAAAGTCATGAATCTGCTTCCGGAAGTCTGTACTGCTGAAGATTCCAAACTTAAGAGCTCACGAAGTCTATCAGAATTATACAAAATTTTACCTTGTAGTGAATAGATTCGTTGAAGGAATGATAATTCACCGACATTGTAAATTGATACATTTGCATTAAAAGTTATCAGTCCAAAATTCCCAAATTTAAAATCACTAATACTCTGCAGGATAGATTGTTTCAAGATTTGCAGTTCCTCATAACCCATTGTTAGATCTATCACATATATAACGTTGATTATATTATCATGGGATTGGGGAAGCTGGTACTCAACTGAATTATACTGTATCTCGTGCCGTTGGTAAAATTGATCGAATGCATCATTCCAAAAGTTGTTTCTATAGCCACATATCGAACATGACCATTTGCCTATAGCTTTATCCAGTCTATCATATTTGTTCAACACTGAGTTACAATCTCCACATCTGATGGGAGATTTATCAACTTTAACACTATCTGTTAAAGGCCTATAGATACAGCCAACTGGAGACGTCATTTCATTCTCTTCTTCTCTAGTTACTGGGAAGCAATTCCAGTTAAAGGTAATCCCATCCAAATGTTCATTATTTTCTATCTCATCTAGATTCATTCCTATTCTGTTTTGACATTTTATTTTAAATATATCTTGTGTTTTTTCAATTTAAGTTTTGTTTAATGTTAAGCGGCGTTAGATTACGGACAGATTCATTTTCGAAAAAAAAAAAAAACCACAAGATTTCATTATCACATTGTCCTATGTATTCAACTTCAAGTACTTGACTTTCAAATATACTTAATGAACAATGAATTTGACAAATCTTCTAGTCAATGGCACACCACCACCAACTGATAGTTTACAAAGGGTTTTCTACTTGCCTGTTGGTTTGTCACCGATTCAAATAGAATTGTACAATATTTTAACAAAGCTTCATAAAGCGTCGTTGTTAAGAAAGCTTGATAATAGCTTGAATATTAAAAATGACAGTATAGATCCGGAATACTTGAATGATGATAAACTAATTGAGATTTTGGAACAAAATTTATCGAATATTTTCGATCATCCATATCTTTTAGTTGATCACTATATGCCAAAAAAACTCTTACTTATGGAATCTCATGAGCGGTTGATGTTTGCCAGTGATAAATTCAAAAAATTGGACCTTTTATTAGAACTTCTGAAAACCGAATCTTTAGACCTATTATTAGTTGCTCGAAGCGTAAAAGAGTTGGATCTTATAGAGGCATTTATAATCGGTAGAGACTTGTTATATAAAAGGTACTCAGGGACTTCACTAATTGATGATTTCAATCCTACCGAAGACCCATATAAATCTTTCACTGAAAATTCTAAAAAGGATAATGACGATTATGTTCCACGTTCAAAAAAGGTCTCTAAAACTGGTACCAACGCAAAAACACTCCGGTTACATTTGATCACTAGACAACTTTTGAATGGTCCACAAACTAGCTCCTTAAATTTAGATTTTGTTCTTTCATTTGTATCTTCACTAAAAGACGAGGATATTCATACAATAAGGCAACATAATCCTAATATTCGTCTTATCAATTTCATAGTGCTAAACTCACCAACTCATGGAAAAATTTCGTTAACAAAATCTGATAATGAAAAGGATGATTTGAAAACAATTCAATTTGATAGTTTATTAAACTCGATCATCAAAAGGAATGAAGATGGTACCAAAATATATATTGAGAATTTTGGTATCACTCTTGAAAAGTCATTACCATTTTTCAAAGAACCAAGTAAGAATCAATGGCCTTTTCCACAATTACCTGCTTTTGAGCTGAGTTCAATAGATGATATCAGAAATTCGATCAGTAAAATTGATGAGCAAGCACTTGTGACTTCAGGCAACAAAAAAATCAAATTGAACGAAATAAATATTCCAGAAAAGATAAGTTTCAAGGATTATCATAATTTATTAACAAAATTGACCTATGGAAGAATAAAAGAAGTCGAGGAGATTATTTCTCAAAACGCTAAAAATTTGATCCCTATCAAAATTAAATCGAATTTAAAACATTTGCAATTGGATAATACGAAACTAAAAGTTGGTGGACTATTTAAGGAGTTGAAACAACTTAAAGAAGATGTCGTTGGTGTTGAAAAGAAATTTGAACGGTTAGAGCTGGAGTTTGAGAGATTAGAATCAACTAAAAGGGAGCATGAATACGAACTAAAAGAGTTGAAAGATTTTGATGAAGGAAAGCACGAGATGAACAATGAAATTGAAAGAGTTAAGATCACACAACAATTACAGAACTTTAATGAAACAAAAAGACTTAAAATTGAAGAGTTGGGAACAACTATAGACTCTTTGAGAAAAGAATATCAAGAAATAACTTCAGAAGCTGTCGAAAAATCAACAGTATCCAAAGCTCTTATATCACAAAATGAAGAAATATTGAAGAAATTAAACGGCAAAGGTAAACAATTACGCTCGTTGATGAATGAAGAGGTTAAAATCAACAAATCTATAGAAAAACAGAAATTACTAAATGAAATCCAATTTTTGAAAAATTATAATAATAAGCTAAACGAGATTGTTAAAGATAAAGTTTCTGTCGTTAACGTTGGTAGAAATGGAAGGTTACATAGATCCACCACTCCATATAATTGAAGTTGCCATACTATTAGTGAAATAGTTAATAAAGGATAGGAATGAAATATATTGTCGATTAATGAAAATTGTAGTTAGTAGAAGTATTAAGATATCGTTATTACAAGGCAATGATCGTAAGCCGGCCAAATTGTGCCTGTCACAGCTTACAACTTGCCGGAAAGAAAAAAAGCAATTTTCCTAATTAGGTTAAAAGACGTTAGTTTTCCGAATTTTTGACATATATTAATCTGATAATAATCTATGCATCAATTTTATATATTATTTTTTTTTTTTTTTGTTTTGTGGGCACAATGTGATGGTTAAGATTCAATTACCAAAAACTTCCTATTTATCCTGAATTTGGTGTAAATTTTATTAAGATTGAAATCGAAATCTATTTACTTTCACATTGTATTGATCCATTGATAATTATTGTTGCTCGACAACTGTAACACAATGTCTGAATATTTGAAAAGTCTTCAAAGTGGTTACACTTTCTCCCCATATTCATATCTTGACAGCTCATGGACGTTTGATATCCACTCAATTCCTACATCTCTATCCATATTGGTTCAAAACTTAATAAATCAAGGTATAAATTATTTAAATTCTGCAAGTTTATTGCAAATGCTTAAAGATGGTTTATTCATTATTACATTATTCAAATTTATAACCACATTATTAAACGATATCATTGGATATGGGATAATAGGCTATATTCGCATACTACTCCATCTGGTTAGCAAATTTGTTATGCAATTAATATTGAACTCTTTCTTTTTGAAAGGAAAAGTTGATAAAGAAGTTGCTATAACTGTACACAAATTGGAAGAGTCATTAATAGTACCAACTCCAACTGTTCCAAATTTTGATGTAATACCTGAAAAAGGTTTGACTGATACTGAGATTTTAAACAATCTTCAAGAATTAGCCGATTTGAAACATTCAGAATGGGAAAAGGGGAAAGTTTCCGGTGCAGTTTATCATGGTGGTGATGAATTGATCAAGTTACAATCAAATGCTTTCAAGATATTTTGCGTTGCAAACCAATTACATCCTGATGTCTTTCCTGGAGTTCGTAAAATGGAGGCAGAAATAGTCTCTATAGTTTTGAACCTTTTCAATGCCCCAATTGATACCGGTTGTGGTAGTACAACTTCTGGTGGTACGGAATCATTATTATTGGCTTGTTTAAGTGCCAAAATTTATGGCTATAGATACAAAGGTATAAGAGAACCAGAAATGGTTGTTCCAGAAACAGCTCATGCTGGGTTTGATAAGGCTGCTTATTATTTTGGTATAAAATTACATCATGCAAGACTAGATTCAAATACATATAAAGTTGACTTAAAGCATGTAAAAAAATTGATCAATTCAAACACAGTATTGATTGCTGGTTCAGCTCCTAATTTCCCGCATGGTATCATTGACGATATAGAAGGCTTGAGTAAATTGGCTCTTAAATACAAGATTCCATTACATGTTGATTGTTGTCTTGGTTCATTCATTGTTTCATATATGAAAAAGGCAGGTTTTAATGATATTCCATTGTTTGATTTCAGATTAACTGGTGTTACCTCAATTTCTTGTGATACTCATAAGTATGGTTTTGCACCAAAGGGATCATCTGTTATTATGTACCGTAACAAGAAATTGAGAGAATGTCAATACTATGTCAACAGTGAATGGACTGGTGGTCTCTATGGGTCACCAACTTTTGCAGGTAGTAGACCAGGTGCCCTGAGTGTTGGATGTTGGTCAACATTATTAAAAATTGGTGATGATGGGTATATTCAGTCGTGTAAAGAAATTGTAGGTGCCGCAAGGTTATTAAAGGAAAGAATAATGAAAGAAATTCCAGAATTGGAGATAATTGGTGACCCATTAACTTCAGTAATTGCTTTCAAATCATCCAAAATCAATATTTATGAGCTATCAGATTTATTAAGTAAACAAGGATGGCACTTAAGTGCTTTACAGAAACCTGCAGCTCTACATTTAGCAGTGACCAAGCTATCTACATCGAGTATTGATGAGTTAATAGATATATTAAAGCAGATTATTGTGGATCTATCAACAAAGGGAAAAGTCATTAAAAGCGACACAGCTGCTCTATATGGTGTCGCTGGTAGCGTTCAAACCACAGGTGTTGCAGATAGATTAATAACTGCCTTTTTGAATACATTGTATAAAACTAGTACTGACCCCTGAGAGCTGAGAATTGGTCAAAGTAAATTATGAGAAAGAAAAAAAAAATATTTTGCACTATTTAAAATGATCTTTAAAAAAAATGAACCGGAAAATGTATATATAATATATGTTATCCCACAAATGTATCTCGATTTTTAAGTGAATTCAAACGAGCACCGTTAACTCATGAATTTTGTGAGTATTTAACGTGTGAATTTTGTTCTGCGTAGTATATGTGCCCTGGTGATTTGCACGCGATTCGTTTCGCTCATCTCATTTCCAAAGGTGAAAGAAAAAATTTTCACAAATTTTTGTAAAACGCTTCCTACCTCACACTCCTAAACCTGAAGATTTCTTTTAATCTTTACGGAAGTTTAAAGAATTTTGATTAACGTTTTGTTAATCGATCAATTCTGCCTTTATTTATGGGGTATACTTATTCAATTCTAATTTTTTTTTAGAAATTTGAAAACCACGAGGTTTTGTTATATCTCTCACAGGATTTCCAAAATTACAGAAGCCCCATTTAATCGCTACTCAATTTCTTCCTTTGCAAGAAGAATTTCAATAATTAGATGTAGTTTCATACATGGGTGACATTCAAACAAAGATCTGTTTGCGATATATATATATACCAATACATATATTTCTATATGCTTGATTCATTTTAGAGAGATCAAACTTTTAAGTTTTTTAGACTCATGGAATTTTTGTAGTACAGCTGTTGTATTTCGATGATAGATTTTGAAAAAAACAGGTTACATGATACGATGGTTTCATCTTTTATTAATAGATACTAGATATCAGACCTGTTTAGTATTTATAAATAAAATATTGTATATTCTGAATTAAATGCTTCATAATATAATTTTGTTGTCCTTAACATTTCGACACGAGATGGTGACCTCAATTATAAAGTTTATATCACGCATGGACTTCTTTGCTTTGAGGTTAGACAAAGATTTGATTTTTGACTCAGCATCATATCATGACTTAGCAATTGGTCTTACAAATTCTGAGGGTTTGGTTTTTTTTTTCTAATTGAAGAGCTGTATATATTATGAGGGTTTCATTAAGTTTTTTTGGGTCATTAAAAATTGATGCCTCAGTATTGAAATCAACGTGGCGGAATCTATTATAGCTTATTTATATTTCGGTTGTTTGTTAACTTTATTTCTCAGTAGTCTAACATTTAACCATTCAACAGCATCTTTCACACCTTCACCCTTTGTAGCAATTATTGGTAAAACTTTTGAATCTCTTGCATTCAATTTTTCTGCTAATTTGTTGAATATTTCCTTGATATCCTCAACTTCAAGTTTGTCTGGTATATCTTGCTTATTGGCAAGCATTAAAATTGGTATACTAGTATCCAATCCATCATAATTCTCAGAACTATCCACAATCTTAATCAATTCTTTTGACACTTCTTCAATTCTATCTTTATCACTTGAATCTACTACAAATATAATACCGTGACAATGTTCAAAATATTCTGACCATAATGTACGTAATTCAGATTGACCACCAAGATCCCAAAATTTCAAATAATTGGATGCTATAGAAATTGTATGAACATTCTGTCCAATTGTTGGGGTAATTCTTTCTAATGGAATAACTTTAGCATTAGGGTTATATGTACGTTTGATCTGTTCGAGGAAAGTGGTTTTTCCTGCATTATCTAGACCTAAGATTAATACTGAATATTCTTCCTTTTTATTCCAATTTTCATAGAGACCCTTAGCTAAATGAAACATGTTGTTTCTGGGGTTTGGAATTGAATAATAATCAAATGATAGTTTGAATAAATAGAAGTTGGGTTTGTATAAGCTTAAGATCCACTCTATAATCTTTCAAAATGTTCAGGCGTTAGATCAGATTAATATTATTGAGGTTGATCAATAATATCATGAGCGATGAATTCACGCGAAACTTTCCACATTTAGTATTTACCCCTTTAAGGACTATTTTTCTTTGAATTCTTCTTTTAGCTGTAATATCATTAGCGTATTTTATTGCCAGTTCACCAGTGTATTAAAACATAAACGTATTATTCAAACTAATCATCTCAATATTTGAAAATATGATATCTGCAAATTATATAATATATATACCAATTTCAAGAATCTTCTTACATTTAGAATTTAACACAATAACAGGGGAATATCACAAAAAATGCAAATATTATATAATTAATATTTTGATGATCGCGAAATGCATTATATAATCAATATTTTTCGCCCATTCTGAGATACACCAAATTTCAAAAATGGCTGAATATTGAAGCTCACAGCGAGTGTTCCATTTAGGGAATTACATCATCATATTGTATAATTTATATTACTATCAATATTTAGACGTATGTTGATGCTTAAAGATAACTAATTATAAAGATTATTTTGAAAACCAAAGTATCTTCAATATAATACTTTGTAGCATACTTGATAACTTATAATAAATACATTTTACAATCTTCATAATATTATTGATGGAATTTGACTCGACAGAAAATTTAATTGTATTCCGCACCTTATCAAGGATTACTCATAATCAGAAATCTCACCAAAAAAAAAAAAAAATTGAAGGTATTACTTGAAAACACCAATCTCTTCAATCACCCAACTATTACATTTTTAAAGGTTAAAGACCATCGTTCAATTCAAAGTACAGCAGTACACACTTTAGCATTTATTTATATCAATTTAATTATAGATTTTAACTATTTCATTTTTTGTTTATAATTAGTTTAGTTGGACTTTACTCAAATCGCTGAAGTAAAACAAGAATAGAAGAGAGTACAATACAATATAATAAAAATAAAATGTCAAGCTTTTGCCCACCAGATTCAATAGTGAATGTCATCTCTACCGTTTCAGGTGTTTTATCATTAGGAACATGGCTGATAGCACAATTTCCTCAATGTTACGAAATATATCAAACGAAATCAGTCGATGGAATATCACCTATATTTATCACCATTTGGATAGTTGGTGATTTAGCTAATTTGATAGGATGTATTTTAACAAATCAGTTATTTTTCCAATATATTTTGGCAACTTACTTTTTGGCATGTGATTTTCTACTAGTTGGTCAGTTTTGGTATTATGGTTATTATTTGAAAAAGCATAAGTATCATAAACATCATCACCATCATCATCATCATAGAGTAAATGGATTGGTAAATTCTGCCAGTACAGCTGCTTTAGTTATTGCATCTAATGTTGGTCAATCGACAGCTTTACCAATATTAATGTCTGATGATTCATCAAACCCATCACCAATTTTCATTATTAGCGCCGGTACCGTTATAGCATGGTTTGGTAGCGCTTGTTATTTCTTTGCTAGAATCCCACAACTAATTAAAAATTATGAAAGAAAATCAACAGAAGATATTTCACCTTTCCTATTTGGTTGCACTTTATTCGGTAATATAACTTATACTATGTCAATCCTATTCAGTTGTCAATTTATTTATGGTTCAAGTGAAGAAAGTTGGAGATTTTTCATAAATGAATTACCATTTATTATAGGTAGTGGTGGTACAATTATCTTTGACATCTTTTATTTCTACCAATTATGGTTATACAGCGGAAATAAAGAGAATAATATCAGTGAAGAAACCCCATTATTGACCACGGACAACTAACCAAATCATTTTGCTACTTGCAGTATACCCCTTATTTCAAAGATATCTTTTAAACAGAAATATGACTGGAAAAGCTCTAATCCCTATTGCATTCATTGGTCTTTCTACAGCAAGACTTTTCATCCATATATTTACATAAAGTGCATGTGTTCATAATAAATGTTTTACAGCTATATCTCGTAAAATTGACGATCTATCTAATACATCGCACTATAAATAGCATGCTTTTACAACCTTAAAAAACTTTTTAGTGATCTATCATCACATAGGGAATATTCCTAACTACTAGTGTTATCTTATAAAGATTTTGATGATTTTTGCTAACCCAATTTTAGGCAAAACATAGGCTGTTAAACGCGCAAGCCAAAAGAACTATTACCAGGGGAATTTTGAACCTCTGCAACCCGAACTTGAATAACAAGTTGATTTTCGACATCTTTAGTGTGTGCATATTGCAGAAGATCGTTTGGTTTTTAGTTAACTTATTAAATATTGTATAAGGCCAATGTATAACGTGGTAACTGGTCCTAATGGCAAAAAATTAAACTCTTTTGAAGTATAATATTCTAAAAATAGCACATAGAATAGAAAGATAGTTTTGATCATAAAATGGCGATTAGCCTTCCTAATTTGGAGATTTACACTCTTTATTGTTATTTCCCTTTGTTCAGTTTTTTTTCTTTCGGGATATATAATGAAATTCCGCTGTTTCCGAATTGAAACATCAATGTTCTTTCGTTTTTTACAAGGCATTAATCGCGAAATATTCTTCTCTAATTTAGTAATTTGCTGAAAGTGAGATTTGAGATTTGGGAAATTATGTATACAAAACAGAACAAAACAAAACAATATTAAGCTGTATCTCTGAAGATTTGAAAGCTGAAACTCCGAAAATAAAAGCGCAACATTCCCAAAACAGCAGTGACAGGAGATTTCCTTTCAAAAGAAGAAAAAAAAAAAAAAAGCTTCAGCCTAGATCTTGAATTAGGCGTATAAGAAAAGAATGTTTACAGATTTGTCAAAACAATTAAACCCTGTCTTGACAAAGCTTTGGCCTCTTTTTCCCAACAATAAAGTGGTCACAATATAAAGTTGTGTTTTCTTCCTTGTATTTTTTTTTATTTTTGGGAAACGTTATAATTTTTATATATTATATTCATATAATTTAATTCTGTGATCATTATTTCATTGTGACAAAAATAACCCATATCTTAGAATCTTACCGAGTTGCTAAATCTTATTTTTTTTTTTTTCCTTTTATATATGGATATTTCTTTTAATATTCACGGTTAAAATTAAAAACAACTTTTATAAGAAAAGTCAATATCCTCACAAATTATTTCCCCCTTATCAATAAACTAAATTCTATTCATATATTGGAGATACTGGTGTCGTCTTTGGTATAGAACCTTTTCCAACTACCTTTCATTCGCTTCATTTCAAAATAAATTAAAAAAAAAAAAAGGTTCTTTTGATACTTAAACGACGATGTCTAAATCGACACAGCTGGATCATCATCCAAAGACTTTATCTTCACTAGAGACCAACATGGAAAACATTTCATTGAATGAAAATGATTATAAATCAACGTCAGTCAAAAGACTTAATAAATCGTTGTCATCACCATCATTTCAAACGTCAACTAAAGGATTAGGAATAACCGTACCGAAAAGACCAAGTGAATCCGTGTTTAGTCGATTGAAAACCAATCCTCATTTAACAATATTAGAGAGACCAGTATCAAATGATTCGATATCTTCTACTAGTGTTTCTGAATTTTCAGATGGATTAGATTCTAGAACTTCATCAATAACGAGTGGATCAATAGATGATTCTTCAATAATTAATAATTCATTAAGTTCTATTGATGTTAAATCTGCATTAGCTTCACATTCAACAATTTTAAAGTCTATAACACCAAATAATTCAATTTCAAATTTATCCGTCAACACATTAACACCATCTCAAAAATATAGACTACGTCGTCAAAATTCCAAAAATTCGTCAACCTCAAGATTGAAAATAAAAGAAAGAGAAAAATTTTATGAAGAAACTATGAATGATGATGATTTAGATGATGATGAAACTTTTGAAGATGGATTGATTTGGAATGTCCCATTTACTAAAGGTTCAGCTAAAATATTTAGTCCTGCCTCAGGTAAATCTTCAGCTTTCATTTCCAAAATATTTGATGAATCACCAATATCAATGACAATGTCTCCTTTACGAGGTACAACTGAACCATCAACCCCTTCCAAATTTTATTCGAATCCTGATGAGGCAAATAGTATATCAAAATTTTATCAAGCATCCAGTAATTCATATTTTGAAAAACAAATGAAAGATCGTAAAACTTCATCAATAAGTTTACCAAATTTTATCAAAGAAGCCAGTGAACAAGGATATGAAGATTCAATTTTAGTAAGTGAAGAAAAAATCAAAAGATTAAGTTCTACAAGACCTATTTGGTTACCACCTAAATCTTCAGATGATATTAAAAAACATGAAAAAGATGTTGCTAAGATTTTGGAAAAATCAGTGAAATTTAATAAACAATTACAACAACAACAAGATTTAATAACTGAAAAAACTATTAAATACAATAAAAAATGGAAAAATTTAAAAGATCGTGGTTGTACAAAAAATATTAATGAATCCAAAAAATTGGTATTCAAGTCAATGATTCCTGCAGAGTTAAGATATGATGTATGGAATGAATTTTTAAATGATGATAAATATGAATCATTTAAAAATCTTTCCTCTAAGAAATCCCAAATACCAGAATTACCAATCTCTAAATTGCAAGAAATAGATGATTTGGTGGAGAAATATCATGACAAAGCAACAGGTGATCAACTTTCATTTTTAAAAGAATCGTTAAAATTAAAACTTATTTCAAAAGATGGATTGAATGAAACAGATGACGTATTACTATTCATTATTATATCTTTAGGGTTCTCACTCGAAGATTCGTTCAACCTTACTCAAAAATTCCAATCAAAAGTATTCAACGATTATAATATATCTCAATTTGAAACCCATTATAAATCTTCTGCAGTTAAAAAATTTATTGGAGGAGAAAATTTTTCCAAGGATTATAAATCATTATCGTATAACCAATTATTCAAAATTTTGGAAAATTTTTCGATTCACTCGAATACAAACACTTTACTCCATGTCCTTGATTCATTAGTTGTTTTCCAAGGGTCTTATAAAATTGTGTATTCAACAATAATTGCAGTTTTAAAAGATTATGATTATGGATTTATTGCATTAAATCAATTAGGTGAAAATAATCAAAGGCTTTATGTTACCGATGAGACCAATAAATTCTTGCAAAATGTTCATCGTTATTATAAAAACTTTTGAATCTGGTTTAATATGATTATGAAAACAGCTTTTTAAGCCTATGTGCATCTTTTTTATAATGATTTTCCTTGCCTTTACCGTTTCCTATTTATATTTATTTACCAACCTGGATCTTAATACTACAATTTCCACTTATATACTAATATTATGTACCAATATGTATATTTATTTTAGATTCTGCTGACGTTGAAAATTTTCCCGTCAATACATAATGTTTGAATGTACCACACTCCATAGTACAAAATAGTGAATTTGATCTGATAGATCCCTTTAAACGTTGAGAACATCTAGCGGTTTTTTTTGTTTTATTGTTAATCAATGCAACCTTAACGAACCTACGTAATAACTTAGTACGTGGTAGGTAGAAGGTACTTAGTAGGTACTTGGTAGGTACTTAGTAGGTTACTCACTGCTCAGTAACTACTAGTAACTACTTGGTCAATCTATTACCCCCTATCACCCCAGTCTCAATTTCTTGCGGGATTAATGAAATCACTTGTATAAAATCTTTACAGAGCTGTATTTTAACCGCGGTACCAGATTTCCTGACTGAAACTTGAAATTTGATGGTGGAAAAAAAAAACATAAAACTTGTAAGTCATAAGGGAGAAATAAGTATTCACTGTCTATTTGCTTCTAACAATTCACGAATCACATTTGTATTTCATTATTAATTAGTATTTATAAATCAAATGTGATAATATTTATAGTATATACTGCGTAGTACTATATAAATAGTGTAAATTAAATCATATATAAAATCCCTTTGATCAGATTTCAAAACCTCAATGTTTTTAATATTTGAAATCTCTATTTTTACGTCATTCTTTAGACCTGCATCTAGCTGCATGTAACCGACAATCAAAAGCTTTTTTTTTTGGAATTTTGAACTTTTGAAGACTGCAGCATTCTGAGAAATACCCTGTCTACTAGTGTCTACTATCTACGTCGTCTAGTATCTAGTATAATAATATATAATCTATCCAGTATTTAAAAAACATTTGCTATAACTAATTTAACCACTTACCACCTAACTCTTGAAGATTCTTTGCACTGGAAAATAAACTGTACCTAATATAAACTACGAGTCTACGTAATATTATAATTTATATCGTATATCCAGTATTAGTAACAGTTCTTAGTAGTGTTAGACGATCTAATGAGCTTAATTCATACCGTATTCTATAATCGTACTACAGCCTTAGCCTATAGTATTACAACACAGCAGCTAGAATATATATTCTGATCTGAATATCGATTGATCGTCTTTGTTACAAATATTAAATATTATTGTTAAAAATAATAATTTATATAGTATGGATAATATCTATTTATAGTACTCTCTCATGATCTAAAGCTTTCATGGATCAATATTCAATAAAAATATAATTATATTCAATACGCTGTATTTCGTATATTGAGATATTGTCGATGTATACAAAGAAATTTATCAGATTTATAGCGTTAAACTAGTTTGCAAAAGCCAGAATCCTCAGCTAGAATTATATCTCGTGTATTAAAACTAATCATGATCTTGGAATTAACCAGGTCTGAACTTAGATCATCCACAGATTACAATATAAAGCTCAATTAATTAATCGTCATAAAGCGCCAACTGAATTTGTAATCGTCATAAAGCGCCAACTGAATTTGAAATCGTAAATATATAAAGTAACTTTTCATTTTAAAAAAAAACTGTAGCATCAGCTTCCTTCTGGAGTCTACAGCTGTCTGCAGTCTACATTCCTGATTAGACAAGCCAACTTTTAACTTATAATTTTTCTTTAACGAAGCTATCAAATTCCTCCCCATCTTCTAGTTGTTTTCGACTCAATGCTCAATACCCTGCAATTATATTATCTTCTTATTATCTATTGATGCAATGTAAAAGAAAGTAATTCACTTTTGATGTTAGCAGTGTGCACCGTACAATAAGTATCATGCACAGCATATGGGCAATAATAATTACAGCATGTATCATAACTTATGTACTATGTGCTATATAGCCTGTAGTATGTATTCATGAATTCTTTTAAAGTTATAATTTGAAATTTGAAAAATATTTAATTTGGTAATCCAAAAATCCAAGTTTCAAGTTCCAAACATCAGAGTTTGGTTTAGATTTTTCAGACTTGAAAGGGTCTGTTCGCCGTTGATTTTTTATAATTAGTTCCTAAATTTATTAAAACGTCGGATTCGTGTCTTTTACCTGTGGATGTACATATTTGTTCGCTTAAATTGGATATTTATTGAAGAGATCGACAAAGCGAAAAAACATAATTGACAAACAAAAATAAAAAAAACAGTCATGAAAATTTGAGTTATAACAAAACACTCCAATTGAGTATGATTGGTTACTAAATGAGCACTAAGTGGTTTCAACTTTCTATAACTTAAGGTCATTCTTCAATTATTGATTTTTTGACACAAGCAGAAATTCATTACAATTTACCCATAATGAATCATTCTAGTATAAATATTTAGTGCTGTCACCAACGTTCCTATCCAATCTAGCTATGTGAAACAAGTTAATTGGTTTCTTGTTCATGTCTCTAACTTGAGTACTTCGAAATATTACCGCATCCTTCATTAACTCCAAAGTTCAAACCTTATGGCTTATATCACTAAAACTTTCAAATTTTCAACCAAACTAAGCATTTTATTGCATCTCGCTAGTATTGGAAATTTCATCTAGTTCGGTTTAATGCATCAAAATCTGCGGCGATCTCTTTCGATTCGATTGCAATGCATTGCACATGCATTATTCACACTCAACACTAGCTTTAAACTTAACATACCTCTAATTTGTGCACCATCTTGCAAAAGGAATAGAGAAATGACAACAATTACTCAAAAAAAAAGACTCTTGTATTCAGTTGAATCTCATATATATAAGAAGGCCAATTTCTCACTTTAGCTTTCATAGGGTGCAATTGGATTTTTTTTTTCGTTTAACAATATATATATATATATACACATATACTTAATCACTTTACTAAAATGAAATTCTCAACAATTGCTTCAGTCTTAGTTTCTGCCACTGCTATTTCAGCTTATGAAGTCACCGAATTCCCAAGTATCGGTAATTTACTTTCATTTGTTGTCTCATTAGGCTCAGAAGAACTTCAAAACGTTGGTGGTGTTGTTAACACTCTTGTTGATAGCCTTCTTGGTTCAGCGCTAAAACGTGACAATACTGATGATGTTCAAAGTGGTCAACAAGCATTAAATTTAACCGGTGTTACCGATGGTTCATTTGAATTTTTAGGTATTTCAAGTTTATCAGGTTTACCTCTTTTAAACTCAACTTATGGTGAAACATTAGAAGCTAACTTCAATGTTACCGAATACACTGCTGACCATACCGAACACTTCACTGTCTATGGTCTCAAAACCGATTCCGAAGTTGACAACCATAACTTCACTTTGTATTTGAATGGTCAAGCTTTATAAGATAAAAATAACTATAGTATACACCTTTAATGCATCATGATCTATTTATCTGAAATTTTGAATCAGTTTATTCTTTTTCAACTCATGATTTCGTTCAATTTTATCTCGTCTAATTTGTTTCCTTTATATTGTTATATAAATTAAGATATTTATTTTGTTTTGATTGGTTTGATTTTGTAATTTAGTGCTTTTTGTGCTATTTGCGGTAGTGGTAGAATCATCATCGAAATATTTTAGCATATATTTTGAGTAAGTAAAAAAATGGACGAGTCCGGAGTCGAACCGGAGACCTTTCGCATGCTAAGCGAACGCGCTACCAACTACGCCACACGCCCGTTTTTTAAATATTTTTTATTTATTTTCAAACCGGTGATGCTAAGTTTGATTCTTTGTCACGTGACAGGAAATGTATGTTTCTTTTCGTTCCTTTCGTACTGAATTTATATAGTTTAGAAAAATATAATATATGTTTACAATATATAAAAAAAAAAAAAAGCACTTTCCGAGCGAGAACGCCCAGTATTAGATAAGCCACATCATTATCGAATGTATATTATATTTTTGTTATTGTTTTATTATTCTTACACTTTTACAAGAATAGTTTATTATGTTTATTAAGTTTTATTTTAAGTTTTACAGATTATATTTTACTTTAGTTGTAGTTCAGAATAACTATAACTAATTGATCAAATAATAGCGCTAAGCTAACAACCTATACCGCTTGCAAGAATCACAAGCAGTAATCAATCAGATCGC